>CM042016.1:28744607-29344607 GCA_023525715.1 Cichorium intybus | reverse complement strand
ATATATATATATATATATATATATATATATATATATATATATATATATATATATATATATATATATATATATATATATATATAGCAAATTCAGTTTGTGAGGAGTGTTAACTATTCATTTGCTGTTCATTTGAAATCCGTCAAACCAATGTCCACAATCAAATATTCTTTTTCTTTTTTCTTTTTCATGCGGTTTCACGCTAATGATGTCTTCCACCTTAATATAATCCAATTTTACAATATATATTGAGCCACATGTCAAGATTTTCTTTTTTAATGTTTTGTTTGTTTGTTCATGCTGTCAAACCAGTGTCCACAATCAAATATTCTCTTTCTTTTTTGCTTTTCATGCCACGCGCAATGATGTCTTCCAGGATGGCATGTGGAACATTCATGCAGCTTTCAATCATGTCTTCCAATTTTGTATATATAATTTCCAAATTCATTATTTACCTCTACAGATATTTCCCCACCATCTTTTCTTCACTCACTGCTCCACACCAACGTATGCTTAGTGGAAGAAGAACCTCAGGTAGATGTGTTTGAGCACAAAAGCATCGATTTCGCAAACGGGTTTCACAAACCTTTTATAGAGTTCCGTCCTCATTGTATTAATCTTTTCATATTCTCTTTAGTTTTACGGCCGACGCCGATTATCGCTTTCCGTTTATAAGTTAGGTATGTAATCTGTTCTTCTTTCTTTGTGTAGATTCGTATATAGATAGGAGATCATATATGCATCGGAGTAATCAGTCTTCATCATTGTTCATCTATATTCTTTTCTGTCTTTGTTATGACGTCTGGTGTTGTATTATTTTTGTATCAAACAATGTATGATGTTGTGTTATCCATCTCACGGTTAAACTATATTGTGATACATCCACATATATAACAATACAACTATTGAATGTTATATAGTTATCCCGCCGCAACGCGCGACCAGCTCAACACCTAGTTATATATAATTATGTGATTTCTTTTTTTTATGTATATATGTTGCTTTAAGTTATGGTCTTGAAAAACGTCATGACTTATAAAGCTTGAGGTTTGATATTGTCATCATGTCACGTTTCATGCCATTTTGTTTGATTAAATGTTAATTTAAATTAATATCTTATTTGATATTTATAATATGATGTCAACGTAAAAACGATAAATTAGATTATAAGTTTTATAAAACATTTCACAAAGATCAGAATAAATTAATTAATTAAAAAACTTTTGAAAAATGTTAATCCTAAAGAAAATTTTCGATAGCAGGTTTTCTTGTAAATAAAGTTAATAGAAACATCATACGACAAAACAAATATATATATTAAACTATTGATAGGTTAACAATATATGGATAAATATATTGTTGCGTCATGATCATTAATGTTGTATTTTACCTTATGCTTGTTTTCATAGTTATGAAATTAATAATATTAGGATAAACAACATTTATGTAATTTTGAAATTTTGAAAAATAAATGTCACATATGTGATAAATATGTAAGAACTTTAATCGATATCAGTTATGTAATTTAAAATTATTATGAAATGTTAAGTATTGATTACAAATGAATGTGATTTTGAAAAAACTATACATTTAAATGTTATGAATACGTATGCTTGATTCTGATTTATACATAAAGATCGTTTCGCTAATTTTCTAATATTTTTAATTATTAATAGCCCCTAGTGTCACTACGGAACCGTCACGTCACACAACCGTAGTATCGACACGATTCTGACACTTTTCAAGGGCTAGTCCCAACCATCATCACTAAGCATGTATATGAAATGACGACTAAGACTAGAAAGACTTGGTAGTGTGCCCTACCATTTAAACTGTATGAATACATATGCTTGATTCTGATTTATACATAAAGATCGTTTCGCTAATTTTCTAATATTTTTAATTATTAATAGCCCCTAATGTCACTACGGAACAGTCACGTCACACAACCGTAGAATCGACAAGATTCTGACACTTGTCAAGCGCTAGTCCCAACCATCATCACTAAGCATGTCTATGAAATGATGACTAAGACTAGAAATACTTGATAACGTGCCCTACCATAGGCACGCCAACCCGCTCTCAGACAATATCTCTCCCTCTGCCTTAGAATAGCTACCCTAAACAAGTTGGCTAAGACTAGAGAGTTGAGAGGTGACTAACTCAGTGGGTGATCCAGTCTGCTTATCCACAAGATCGCCAGGCGGGAACTTTCCGGCATGGACCAATCACGACATCATATTCGTACAACGGCACGAAACCTGTACACAATAGAGTATGTGCGCATACCACCATCGCCACCTGAACCAATCACATGTCAGATAGCAAATAAGATCATGACCCTCGAATCAGGGCTCTTGTCCCCCCTCATGGAGCAAGTGTCTTTATCTCAAAAAACAACACATGCACCTATAATCCACACATGGTAAACGGTAAGAACTGCAAGGACAAATCTAGACATTTAATCTTGAAAATGGATGGATTAGATTCAATGTGCAAATAATGATCATGTATTAAATTTTAGGGGTTATTTTGTAAACATCAGAAACTAAGAGGGAGGGAAAGAGAATTTTATAAGGGCATTTAAGTAAAATTACAAATCAAGCGTACGTAACATTCCAGTGATTTTGAGACTCCCACGCGCCCCACTCTCCACGCGCCACGTGACGCCTTGTGATTGGCTAGCTTATTTTATTTTTCCACCCAGTTTGTATTTTGGCCATACCTTTTTTTTTTGTAAAAAAAATCTGAAAAAACCAAAGTTCTTAAAATTTAATTCTCTACAAAACAAGCACAATCATGAAAATTTGAAAAAAATATATTTTTTATTTTTATAAAAAATAAAAAATATATATTTTTTATTTTTTATTTTTATAAAAAATAAAAAATTAAAAAAGATTTCCAAAAATTATGAAAATTTTAGGGATCATTGTAGATATGATTCAAGATCCAAAAAGTCGTTATGATTCAAAACAAGTTAAAAAAACACACAACGACAAAATGATTCAAAACTTATGATACAAGATGCAAAAAAATTATGATCCAAAATGTTATGATCCAAAAATAGATGATCCAAAACATTCTGATTAAAAATATCATGATCCAAAATGATTACATTATAATACGAAAAAAAAACGTTAAAATTAAGATTAAAAAATATTAAAAACTAAAAATATACATCAAAAATGAAAAAAAAAACAAAAAAAAATTAAAAATCAAGGGCTGTAGCATTCAAAAAAAAATTAATAATAATAATAATAATAATCTAAAAACCGAGTATAATCGAAAATAAAAAAATTTAATTTTTTTTTGAAAAAAAGTAAATAAAAAATAAAAAATAAAAAAAACGAAAAAAACAAATGTGTGTGTTGATTGTGTTAGACATTTGGAGTAAATGACAATCGGTTTCCCGCTTTTATTAACTTGCTACAGACACCATTGCAAATAGACAAATATACCCCCACGTGATCGACACATGTGGGGGGTTTGACGATGTATACATGACGGTAACGATGAGAGGGACTAATGTGTTGTATTTTGCAAACCTTAGTGACCCATATAGTGAAAATCTCTATTTTGTTAGTTTTGGTAAACCTCAGGGACCAAATCTGTAATTTACTCTAAAACAAACCATGCATGCTTTTGACCATTGTTTCAATGAGAACCCACTATCTTGTCCCTTTCCAATTCCAATTCAATGAGAACTAAGTCACCAACAAATCCTATTCTTTTCGGTTACAATAACAAAATGGATGAATTCTGACAAAAATAAGACCACGCTTGTCTTTAATCTCTTTAATACTTTTCTATGGCAACACCTTAATACTAGATAGAGTAGCATAACTTCTTTTCACATACATACCTCATGCTTCTGCCATACATAATCATGTGAACCAAGCATCCCATGCATTACTTTTATTAACCTTTGCTCGTTTTTACAAGAAATCTCACAAAAATATCTTTGTCATAGGAAGACACCATCCTTGACAGCTATGAAACGGTACAATACAATACCATCAAATCTTCATTTTAAAATATTTGAAACTTCACACTTCTTCAGAAAGGCAATAGATACCGACCCCCTTTTTAAAACACAAAATCTTCTTCACATATCTTTTGCAAAAACCTTTTGAATACTGATACAAATAAAAGACTTGACACACCTTCCTTTAGAGAGAGAGAGAGAGCGTACCAGATAAGAACACAAAAGAACACATCATCTCTCTCGATTCTCTAGGTATTTAATAAGAGACCTTAGGCACCCAAACAAGTTTAGGTGATGGAACATACCTTTCAGATGAACGATTTCTTGTATATGGAACATACATCTTTTCTCTGGAATGTCTCTGACCATCAGCTTGAGGTTTTGCCACTCTCTTTTTACTTTTATACCTTCTTTGATCAAGTTTTTTAGAAAAATTTTTGTACCATTGCATATCTCTGACTTCTTTGGTTGGCTTTGTTTCAGGTGGTGAACATGTGTTCTTGAGAACCCATACCCACTTCGTCTTTGTTGCTTCTGAAGATGTATTCTTTGGTATCCATATCTTCTTTTTCTGTGGCTTCTTATTCCTTTTCTTTGTGTATTTTGGCTTGAAGAAAAAGAATCTGAACAATGGACATATTTCGTTTGGTTTACAGGTTTGAGCTCTTCTGGGGGCTGGAGTTGGACCTGACTTATCAGCATGCATAGTTGTTAAACTCGTACGAGTCACGAGTCGACTCGTACGAGTCGAGTCAAATAAAACCAAAAAAGAGTCGACTCGTAGGCTTGACTCGCTTTCGTGACTGACTCGGTCAATTTTTGTGAGTCATTGGGTGACTCGGTACGAGTCGATTCGACTCGTAACTCGGACGGGTCATGTGACCGATGGATATTTGGATGATCTAACACGTAATAAGCCGGTCCACCGGTTAATAGACCGATCCACCGGTTAATAACCCTCCTTTTGTGGATATTGGTCAAGGAGATGGCTGCAGAGTTAGTAGTAGCGTAAGGGCCATCTGATAAAATGCTTGCTGCCCGGCTAAGAAATGTAAAAGGTTGAAATCTCACTATGGGTAGCAAAAGAGAGGGAGAAAGAGAACCTGATAGTAAATGAGGATATTGACCGGCTTGTACTAGAGGCAAGGTTCAAAGGTTTTAAAGAATGATGAAAAACAAAATAGATTGGAACGGGAGAAAAGACATATCAAAAGGAGTAAAGAATCTGACATATATGGGGAAAGAAAAAAGCATTACTGTAATATTATACACAATAAAATTTCAATAACAATAATAAATTTAAAATCAAATAGAAAAAGAAATCTCTATGTATATGATATACACGTAACTTTGAAGTTTCTATTAATGAAATCTAACAATGCTATTAACATCTAGTATGTATATATATATATATATATATATATATATATATATATATATATATATATATATATATATATATATATATATATATATATATATATATATATATATATATATATATATATATATATATATATATATATATATATATATATATATATTATGACTCTTACGAGTCGAGTTACGAGTCGAGTCACGAGGCAAAAATTTTATATTTCGAGTCACGAGTCGAGTTACGAGTTGACAACTATGTCAGCATGTGCTGAAGCTGCTTTGTCAACATGAGGAGGAGCTGAGTTGTCAGCACGAGCTGAAGTTGGCTTGCCAGTATGTTATTGGGCTGATTTGGTTTGGGTTATATGTGTTCTTCTGGTTGGTTTGGTGTGGGTAGTGAGATGTGAAGGAGTCTTTGATGAGGTTTTGGTTTGGTTGTGACTGGGGTGAGTGTGTGTTTGAATCTGAGTTTGTGTTTTTCGTTTTAGAATGTTAATGGATTTTGTTGTAGTGTTTGGGAATGGTGTATGGTTTGGGGCTGATTTATGTAAAAGGTCTTGGGTTTTACTAGCTTGAGAACTGTCAGTGCAAAAACTATCAATGTGAAGGTTATCAGCATAAGATCCACCGGTGTGAGAAGTATCACTGTGAGGTTTAGATGCTGAGGCTGATGAACACTTGCAGGGCTTGTGAAACAAGTCTTCCATTTCCTTGAGTTTAATTCCAAGGTCAGATGTCTTCTTCTCCCAATCTGTCAGCTTCTTCTTCAAAGAACATATTTCTTCTTCTTTACCCTCAAGATCTGATATATTGTTCTCCGTTTCCCTTAGCTTTTCTTTAAGATCATCTATCTCCTTTTGTTTCTGATGAATGTCTTTTTCTTTTAATTGCAGTTCAGCCTTGAAGCCAAGAGGTAAAGGTTCTTATTCTTTTATCAGTCCCGAAAAACAAGATAGTTCTCTCAATCTAATTGGTTTACCAGGTTCATCAGTATGCACTAAAGTAATTCTAGAGATTTTACGATTTGAAAAGTGTTCCCTTATCTCAGAAACAGTATATGGTCCATGAAAATGATATTCAGAGTAAAAACACCATAGATATTTGTATATTCCAAAATCAAATTTCTCCATTTGTCAAGAAATAAGATAAACACACTTACAGACTTTTTCTTATTTTCATATATTATGATGATGCTGCTTTTGATGACAAAAAAGGGATGACGAAAGGCTGATCTGGATCTGGATTCTAGACTTTGAATTATTTCTGAACTTCTACTCCTTCTTTAGATATAATACGCTGGTTTTTTAATGATTGAATGGCCTGAGATATTTCTTTTCTTCTTTTGTGGATCTTGTAATTCTGAACGGACTTTTAACTTTGTGAACTTGAATGGATCTTAGAACAATTGTTCTAAACTGCTCTGATACCACTTGTTGGTCCCTCTATCTAAACACTCGTGTATGAATCTTACAGAAACGCGGAATAAACACGAGTATTCAAAAAATAAAACACACAGTTTATTTATTGAGGGTTTTATGTTTAATCACACAGATTACACAGAAGAACTAAACTCTAAGCTCTAAATCTCTCTAATTCGTCACTCACGAAAATCATCAATCACCAACTTTTTCACACAGATGTTGTTGATTAATATATTTATAAAATGCTCCAGGATAATCTCCTAAAAATCAGGAGAATCTTCAGCTAAATAAATCTCTGCAGATCTTCAAATCAAACCAATGTTATCTGCAGATCTTCAAATCAAATCATATCCCAAGATTATAAGAATTCAAATATTCAGGGATAATAACAAATCTGATCTCTAGGATAAGATCAGATTAGACCTTCAGTCGGATCAGCACGAAAGCCAACTTCAGCTTCAGCTCCAGCTTGATGAATATCAGCACCAGCTGATTCTATCAGTGCCAGCTGATCCTATCAGCACCAGCTCAGCAGTAGCTGATGCCTGATTATCAAGTCTCCTGAATCAACATCTGCTGATTATCTTTAATAACAGCAGCAGCTGTCTGTCTTTAATATCAGCATCAGCTGATCAGCTTCAATATCAACATCAGCTTATCAGCTTCAGACACTTCACTTTTTCAGCTCCAAGGACAGCAGCTGAGACATACTTATATTTACTCTGGTTGACAGTGCTTCAACCTTTAACAGTTGAGACAAGACTGACTGTCAACAATGAGCAGTCTAAACATAACTATCTAATACAAATTGACATCATCAAATCTATACAATATATTCCTAACAATTACACCTCCTATAAAACTGTAATTGATGTTGTTAATGCAAAGGAATCTCCTTCCATGAACTACACGAAAAGCTCATTAACCATGAGTTTTCATTAGCCCAACTCCCTTCTGTTACCACTACTCTCCATCAGCCTACAACAGCTTTTGCAGCTAACAAACGCCCAACATAAATTCCAATAATTCCCGTGCTCTTCTCCCTACCCTTCACAACCTAATGACCCCACTCGCTAGTTCATTGGCAAATGCCAATTTTGTTTCACCAAAGGACACTCCTAAACCTCCTGTTACATATTCAAACTACAAATATCCACATGTCAGTTTACCCTCCTTACCACGAAACAATCACAACAATGTTTCTCCGCATGTGCACTCCTTACCACGAAACAATCACAACAATGTTTCTCCCAGAGCGCATGCTGTGAACACTTCAAACACATCCAACTCAGATTGGCTCTTTGACAGTGGCACTTCTCATCACATAACAAATGATCTCAATGTGTTATCCCTCCACACACCCTATGATGGCACCAATGAACTTGTCATCGGGGATGGTTCGTCCCTCACTATTACTCATGTTGGTTCTTTATTTCTGAAGTTTTCTGACACAATGTTTACTCTAACGAATGTACTTTGTATCCCTTCTATCTCACGAAAAATCATCTCCATATCTCGATTATGCATTGATAATAACGTACTAATCCAATTTTATTCGTTTCATTTTCTTAGGACTTCAAAACCCAACAAATCCTGCTCTACATAATGACTAGTACAAGGGATCTATGAACTATGTTCTACATCTCCACCTTTTGCGGTGGAGAAATCTAAATGGTCGATGATGGTGGTGAACTCGCATTTTAGTGTACATAAAATAAAAAAATAATCAAGAAAATAAGACGACGTCTTCGAGGAAACAGATGATCAGCTCATGTTGAGGTGGATGCTAGGATGCCACTTCAATTCTAATGTTGATGTGGATATGGAGGAAATATTTGTTGTAAAAAGCCTAAAAATCCCTATTTAATTTACAAAAATCACTCCTAAAATCCTAAGACATCTTCAACTTCCACTTTCCTATCTTTTCAAATATAATTGTTTTCTTATATAATAATGATAGATATACCCATGACCGCCATTTTATGTACTTTTTTGTAATATATGTTGATTTTTGTGATTGTTGGATTTGAGTTATAGAAAATTTAAATGTTCATTTCGAAATTTCAAATTATTGAGTTGGCTTGGGTTAAAGATATTCTGATTTAAGCATCATACTTTAGAGTTTTTGTTTTTAGCATCGGTTTCCATCGGATAGTGGGTTTAAATAATTTGGTTTGATGAATTTTCTGATTGAAATAATAAATTTTGGACCATTGGTAGCTAATGGTGGTGGCAGAGGGGGTGGTGGTGGCGGACGGTGGTGGTAGAGGGATCCAATTTTATTCATTTCATTTTCTTATCAAGGACTTCAAAACCCAACAAATCCTGCTCTGCGGAATGGCTAGTAAAGGGATCTATGAACTATGTTTTACATCTCCACCTTTTGCGGTGGAGAAATATAAATGGTCGATGATGGCTGTGAACTCGCATTTTAGTAATAATAATTCCAGAGAGTTATGAAATAAATCGAAAGTATAGGAACAAACAGGAAAAAAAACCACAAGAACCAAATATACATAACTTTTATAGTTTTTCCTTATCAACCACTTCTG
Source organism: Cichorium intybus (assembly GCA_023525715.1). NCBI lineage: Eukaryota > Viridiplantae > Streptophyta > Magnoliopsida > Asterales > Asteraceae > Cichorium > Cichorium intybus. The sequence continues at coordinate 29,335,275 of CM042016.1, read as the reverse complement.
ACGAATAACAGGGATCAACCGTGAAATTTTAAATAAAAGCTAAAAGTTTAAATAGGGAAGTAAAATGATATGAGGAGTAAAATGTACAAAACCAAGAAACAACTTTAAAAGCGAACTTATCCTAACTCTCAAGATTGGTTTACGCACGACACCCTAGCACGCCGCATCCACCCCACCCGTGTGCAAGTACATTCTTTACTGGTTTCCTTTTCTCTGTAAAGAAGCGATCGACAGACGACACAACAAAAGCTACCTTCCCCTTCATCGTACAGCGACAATCTCTCGATCCCTCATTCGCTTGTGAGTTTAGAAAATTCTAACATAGTTTTTATTTATTTTAATTTTAATTTATAAATCTAATTAATGAATTGTGAACCTAAGTTATGATTTGTGATTGTTAATTTGTTTGCACGAGTTTATGGCTACATTCTTAACCTTTAATTTTGAGTTTGTTTCTGTTGGAACAGAGGAAACGTGCGATTTCTTTGTTAGATACGTAATTGCCAATTTATATAGCTTTGAGAAGAACGAATTTGTTGGCTAATTCTTGTTTTACTGATGTAGGTTGGATATAATTTGAACTGGTTTTCTACTTTTACTGTTACATACTGAAATTGACATAGAAGGATATCCCATGTTATCGTGCTCCAGCCCTGTTTACCCGTGTGCCCTGGAATCCCCAATTTTATATTTCTATTTTATAAATAAAAAACAATAAAATTCAAGGTATTGGTTTCTTGGCCCCGGAAATTAATTTGTAGAAATTACCCGTAATCTTAGTTGATGCTACTATTGTTTAAGAATAAATACTCGGTACATTGGTAGTGTTAAATCAGTAACCTGTTGTCGATGAACTTCAAAGGGTTACAATGTTATCGTATTTTGCTTTCAATGTCTTGTGCTATAAAGGGAACCAGAGAGCCCCTATGCATTATTTTGGTTGTAGAGAATTTAAACCGCACAAAGTGATGGAAAGAGTAGTAAGTACTAACCTTATGGTGAATGTTTTGTATGTCTTGATTGTTGCATTCTATTGATTGCAGGGATTTTGGAGCGAATAAGAATGGATAATGGATGTGCAAGAAAAGATGCAATGGATATAGAAGGCGAAGATAGACTAAGCAGCTTGCCAGACGATGTTATCCATAAAATATTTTCTTTCATCAGCATCAAAGATGCTATCGGAGCCAGTGTTTTGTCATCTAGATGGAGATTCATCTGGACTACAATGCCCTATCTGAATTTCGAAAATCTCAATCATCGTGGGCCCAAATTTATTTCTAATGTCCTGTCTCACCACAATAATCGAATACAAGTGTCTTCACTCAATCTCATTCTTGGGGGAACTATTATGGATTATGAATCTGTCAAAAGAATTCTCAACTGCGCATACTCTCACAATGTCCAACAACTGAGTATCACAAGCAAGATACTCCCTTGGAAACCCTTTAATTATGAATTATCCTTTATTACGGCACCAACTTGGGACCTCCCAGCTTTAACGACATTGCATCTTCATTGTATCAAACTATCTGACAGTAGTACTGATCTGTTCTCCAAGTGCCTCAATTTGAAGAACCTCGTCTTGAGGAGATGCACAATGACTGGAACAAAAGTTTTGAATATCTGTCATCCTCGACTTTCTAATCTTATACTTGAATATATAAGCCCGTATATGAAACTGGAGTATGTCAATGTGGTTGCACCTCAACTCAAGAATCTCACTATGAAATGGTGCCAAGGGAAGCATCTTATTTCTGCACCTGGGCTTACCTCACTGGTCATAGAAGGCTCTCATCCATGCCAGATTTCTACACCAACAGGTTTCCCTTCTTTGGAGAAGGTTGACCTCTATATGTACGATCCATCAAATGTAGATGCTTGTGAAATAGTTTCTCTGCTTCAACACTTCACCACTGCCAAACTTCTTATACTTAGCTTGGAGATTCTCCAGGTATTGCTTCTTGATGTTGTTATCGTACAAACGTTTTTAATCTCAACAATGCCAAAAGCCCAAATACTCTTCTACAAACAAATATTGAGATGACTTTTTTTCTTTTTTATTCTTTCGGAAAATGTATATCCAGAATTCTTGCATTTGGCTGCTCCACTTGAAGATGAAATAACCCTTCATTACTATATATATTCTGTTCTGTGTGTGTATGCACATATATACACCCACATGCTTATAAACAACGCATTAATCTATATCTAACTTTCTTTCATTTTATTATCTGCAGCGTCTATTTCCACAAAGGAGGGTATATCAAGAGCTCTTGCATTCAGCTGCTTTGCTTGAATATCAAATAACCCTACATGATCTTGTGTTGTGTGTGTCTATATGTGTGTGTGTGTGTGTATATATATATATATATATATATATATATATATATATATATATATATATATATATATATATATATATATATATATATATATATATATATATATATATATATATATATATATATATATATAGAGAGAGAGAGAGAGAGAGAGAGTAAAGTTCAATTGAGAACCTAAAAAAAAAAAAATCCTAGGAACCTAAGAACCCATTTTATGAACTTTTTTTCTACACAATATTTTTCAAAAAAAAATATATATACCAAAATTTTTGTTATGATGCGTCTAGAAGATTTCAAAAAAAAATTTAAAAAAAAATCATTTTTTATTTTTTTTCATTAGGGTTTAGGGTTTAGCGTTTAGGGTTTAGGGTTTAGGGATTAGGGTTTAGAATATTTCAAAAAAAATCATTTTTTTTAATTTTTTTTCATATGGGTTTAGGGTTTAGGGTTTAGGGTTTAGAGTTTAGGGTTTGGTTTAGGGTTTGGGGTTTAGGGTTTAAAAATCTCTTAGACGCTTTAAATAAAAAAATTGGATGCAATTGTTTTTGAAAAATAAAGTGCAGAAAAAAAATTCCTAGGTTCCTAGGGTTTTTTAGGTTCTCTCATGATGTCGACCCTATATATATATATATATATATATATATATATATATATATATATATATATATATATACAAACACACACACACACCCCGATACATATATGTGTATATAATTATATATACATACACACACACACGATTATGAAGATCACATTGATCTATATTTAATTTTCTTTTGTTATAGTTTCCGCAGCATTCTTCATCCATGGAACTAATTCATCATCAAGCTTGTGCGTTTGCTAACACAAATATTATCAAGTTTATAACAAAATCGCCGATAAAGGTATACTTGGAGGTGCGGTCAGTAACTATGTCTACTGAAATAAAAAACTGTGATACTTGTCCAAGTGCCATGTTCCCAATGGTCTCATATGAGGTATTTACACAATTTGTAGCAAGTATATTATTGATATCCCTTTTCATAGTTTATGCAGTAAAGCGGGTTTTTTTTTGGAGAAAATGCATAACCATACGAAAATGCGCAATATTGTAACATTTTAAGATGTAGTGATTATATTACAAAAACTAAAATTTATGACGATCTTGGAATCACTGCAGGAGATTAAAGCTATGGAAGATATGGCAGATGCACAACTATTTGTGGAAAAATTGGGGTTGTTTCTAAAGGAATGTAACACAAATAAAAATAGCGACACCAACATGAACAAACATGGCAAACCACAAGTTAAGAAGCAATGGGCTTGGGAATTGCAGCAAAACCTTTCGGAAATGATGGCACAAATAAAGCAAAGCAAATATGTAGCATACCAGACAAGTCACATGATGGAAAACTTTAGTCCAAGTAGTAAGGGAACTTTACATATTATTGCATGGTTACAGGAAAATCGTTCATTGTTTCAGTGCATTGAAGGATTGATGACCCGGCTGTCTGCATCAAAGAGGGCTGTGATGCAACCAAAATTTTCTATATTGTGTAAAGATGCTGCCATTCTCACCTATAACATATTGGGATGGATGAAGACCATTGATAAGGAAGATGCCTTGAGCCCACATCAAGTCCAGCATACAATTAACAGGACTTCCACAGTGTACAGGAGGAGAAGGCATAAAGAATGACAAGTGTAGGGTGGAAATTAGGATAACCAATATGCATGATGAGTGAAGGCACAAAGAATATTCTTTAGTGGGATCTCATGATGCCATTTTGGAAATCTTTATTTTTTTTATCAATTTCCTGTCTTGTTCGTTGGCTAAGAAATCTCGTTGATTCTCTCTTGATTATCCTTACTTATAATCATTGAATGAAGTATCCATGCCCTTGAGTGATAAATTATGGTTTCATTGCTTATATTTTATAGTTTCCTGTTCTTTTACTCAACATTTTGGTTCCATTGCCAAGAAACTTTACAACCCCTTGAATCATTAGTAGGAGCCTGTTTACAATCCTGTAGTGACACACACAACCCGGATGAAAGAATCGATTAGTTCACGAGGTGGACGGATGCACAAATTGGATCGAAACTCTGAGAAAACAGAGATGGGAGGCCCTTAGTGAGGATGTCAGCATCCTGTAATCGCTGTGGGGACATGGTGAACAAGAACTTGACCGATAGCGACTTTGTCTCGGACAAAATGTATGTTAAGCTCAATATGTTTGGTCCGTTGATGATGGACCTGATTCACAGACATGTAAATGGCACTGATGTTATTATAGTAGACAATGGTGGCCGAGCAAGGAGGAGCTCAGTGACATCTTTTGAGAAAGAAACACCCTGTTAGGAGACCAGGAGACGGAGATCCCAAGGAAATAGTTCAGTGTGTTGTCGAGTTCGGTCATGGAAAACTCGCGACCAATGGAATCAATTAGCTGATGTAGTAAAGTTGTGGAGGAAGCCCTAATAATGATGTCATCAACATGTAGAAGCAAGTATGATATTTCATGGCCCTATCGCAAAGCAAATAAAGATGAGTCCGTTTTGTTGTGTTGAAAACCAAGGTGAACCATGTGACTGGCAAAGCGCTGAAACCAGGCACGAGGAGCCTTCCTCGTATAGAGACTTCTGGAGAAGACAAACATGGCGATGGGCGTCGGGGTGTGTAAACCCCAGGGGTTGGTCATGTATACCGTCTCAGAAAGGTTACCATGCAGAAAAACATTCTTGACATCGTGTTGATGCACGGACCAATTACGTGAGAGGCGATGCTAAAGACGGTGCGGATAGTGGCCATTTTGACAACCAGACTAAAAGTCTCATCACAATCTATATCGGGTTGCTGGCATCGACCATTTGCCACTAGACGTGCTTTGTACCTGCTAAGAGTACCGTCAACATTGAATTTGTGTTTAAATAGCCACATGGAACGAACAATGTTGACCCCTTCGGGGGTGCCATGTCCGATTTCTAATAAGTGCCTGAAACTCATCATGCATAGCTGATTTCCAATTGAAACCTTGGAGGGCATGAATGTGAGATTTGGGGATAAGGGAGAGAGCGGAAGTATGAAGATTTAATCGTTGAATAGGTTTGACAATTCCAAGATGGTATCGGGTAGTCATTGGGTGGGATGGTATCTGTTGTGTGGGAAGCTGGTTTTCTTATATAATAATGATAGATATACCCATGATCGCCATTTTATGTACTTTTTTGTAATCTATGTTGATTTTTGTGAGTCTTGGATTAGAGTTATAGAAAATTTAAATGTTCAGTTCTAAATTTCAAATTATTGAGCTGGCTTGGGTTTAAGAAATCCTGGTATAAGCATCATACTTTAGAGTTTTGGTTTTTAGCATCGATTCCCATTAGATAATGGGTTTAAACAATTTGGTTTGATGATTTTTCTGATTGAAATAAGAAATTTTGGACCATTGGTAGTTGATGGTGGCGGCAGAAGGGGTGGTGGCGGACGATGGTGGTAGAGGGTGTGGTGGTGGCGGACGGTGGTGATAGAGGGTGTGGTGGTGGCGGACGGTGGTGATAGAGGTTGGTGGTGGTGATAGAGGGAGAGCGATAGATGTAACCATATTTTGTTTGTAATTTAATTAGTATAAATTGTCTAAATACTAATCAAAATCAAACTAGGATATAATAATAATAATTCCAGAGAGTTATGAAACAAATCTAACAAAAATAAAACCACAAGAACCATATATATATATATATATATATATATATATATATATATATATATATATATATATATATATATATATATATATATATATATATATATATATATATATATATATATATATAGTGGTGGGTTCAACATAGAACCATTTTTATGCATAGAACCATAGAACCATCTCCTTGACCATTAGATCAAATTAGGATAATAATGGTATGATGGTAAATTGCACTTATATGTTCATTGATGAACATACGTATATGTTCATTAATGAACATTATGTTCAAAATCCCAAAAAATAGTCTTGTTCAGAAATGTTCATACACACACGTTCATAGATGAACATTAATACAAAAACCAAGATTTTAGTCATGTTCATAACTGAACATGTATGAGTATTATGATCAAACATAAATATCACCTATATATACATTTTCTCATGTTCACTTATGAACATATGTTCATCAATGAACATTGATACAAAACCAATATTTTAGCCATGTTCATAAATATTCATAACTGAACATGTATAAATGTTATGAACAGACGTAAATATCAACTATATGTTTAAAAGTAATTACAAGCATCGTATAGCTCCAATTCTAATATCTCTTTCTCATATTCCTTCTTTGTTTTTTTCTCTTCTGCTGCAATCTATACTTGTGTTCTGTAATGAACATAATTAAAAAATGTTAATTATTGAACTAAAAACAATCGTGTTAATAACTAACGTTGTGTTTATAAATGTTCATTACTAAACATGGGGATGTTCATTACTGAACATTTAGATGTTCATTACTGAACATTCGTATTTGAAGAACATTCAATGAGACAATCCGTTCATTCATTTGTTTCCTTAGATTCGATTTAACAAAAGTGTTCAACAGAAAAGTGTTCAATACTGAACAATCATATGTTCATTAATGACATTAACATTGTTAAAAAGCTTAAAAAATGTAAGACTAAAACATCGATTGGAATCAGATCATCGATTTAACAAAAGTGTTCAACAGATCATCGATTGGAATCAGATCTGTATTCGTTCTCTGCTCATCGATTGGAATCGGCTCAATATTGCTGATTTAAGTCAACAATAGAGAAGTGTTCATAAATGTTCAGTAATGAACATTCAAGATAAATTGTAAAGAATTGTTCAAACCTGTTAAGATAATCTGAAATAAGGACATGAGAGTTGTTCTAACAAGGAATCCGACCAAGAGTCACCTTCTCCGGCCACCTACTAGACAGTCGGCGCCACCAGAGAAGTCAACAATAGAGAAGTGTTTATAAATGTTCATTAGTGAACATTTAAGATAAATTGTTCATAAATGTCCAAACTTGTTAACATAAACTGAAATTAGGACGGAAGCAAGGCAATAGATCTGATGGTGTTTCACCGCAGATTAGAGAGAAAGAGAAGGAGGCAAGATGATAGTGTTTCACCGGAGCAACGATGGAGGCGAGCTAGCGGAGCAGCAACAAATGGTGGCGATCAACGATGATGGTAGCGATTGGCGGCGATCGGCGGTAATGATGGTGGCAGTTTACGGTGGTAGTGAGCATCGCAGGAGGTTCAAATCAAAGAGAATGGTTTTTGGTTGTTGAACTTTGTGAGAGGAGAAAAACTCAGATCTAGATCTGAAACTAGATCTGGTATGTGTTTATGAAAAGGTGAATACCAATTTTACCATTCCAGATCTAGTTTAAGAAAAAAAATTAATTTCATTTAAATCAAAAATCATCTTTAATCACAGCCATTGATTGCTTGATCCAAGGGTTAGAAGATTCGTTTTATGGTTCTATACATAAAATAGGGTTCTATGTTGATCCTCTCAATATATATATATATATATATATATATATATATATATATATATATATATATATAAAACTTTTATAGTTTTTCCTTATCACACCACTTTTGACAAATAACAAATAAAATCTAAAAGTTTAAATAGGGAAGTAAAATGATATGTTTTAATAAAGGAGTAAAATGTAAAAGTACAAAACCAAGAAACCACTTTAAAAGCGAACATATCCTAACTCTCAAGATTGGTTTACGCACGACACCTTAGCACGCCGCATCCATCCCACCCGTTTGCAAGTCCGTTCCTTACTCTTTACTTGTTTCCTTTTCTCTGTAAAGAAACGATCGACAGACGACACAACACAAGCTAGCTTCCCCTTCATCGTACAGCGACAATCTCTCGATCCCTCATTCTCTTGTGAGTATAGAAAATTCTGACATAGTTTTTCTTTATTCTTATTCTAATTTATAAATCTAACTAATGAATTGTGAACCTAAGTTATGATTTGTGATTGTTAATTTGTTAGCACGAGTTTATAGCTACATTCTTAACCTTTATTTTTGAATTTGTTTCTGTTGGAACAGAGGAAACGTCTGATTTCTTTGTTAGATACGTAATTGCCAATTTATATAGCTTTGAGAAGAACGAATTTGTTGGCTAATTCTTGTTTTAGTGATGTAGGTTGGATATAATTTGAACTGGTTTTCTATTTTTACTGTTACAGACTGAAATTCACATAGAAGGATATCCCAGGTTACCGTGCTCCAGCCCTGTTTACCCGTGTGCCTTGGAATCCCCAATTTTATATTTCTATTTTATAAATAAAAAACAATAAAATTCAAGGTATTGGTTTCTTGTCCCCTCGGGCATTCGGAAATTAATTTGTAGAAATGACCCGTAATCTTAGTTGATGCTACTATTGTTTAAGAATAAATACTCGGTGCATTGGTAGTGTTAAATCAGTAACCTGTTGTCGATGAACTTCAAAGGGTTACTTTGCTTTCAATGTCTTGTGCTATAAAGGGAACCAGAGAGCTCCTATGCATTATTTTGGTTGTAGGGAATTTAAACCGCACAAAGTGATGGAAAGAGTAGTAAGTACTAACCTTATGGTGAATTGTTTGTTTTGTATGTCTTGATTGTTGCATTCTATTCGCGTTGCAGAGATTTTGGAGCGAATAAGAATGGATAATGGAGCTGCAAGGAAAGATGCAATGGATATAGAAGGAGAAGATAGACTAAGCAGCTTGCCAGACGATGTTATCCATAAAATCCTTTCTTTCATCAGCATCAAAGATGCTATCGGAACCAGTGTTTTGTCATCTAGATGGAGATTCATCTGGACTACAATGCCGTATCTGAATTTCGAAAATCTCAATCACCGTGGGCCCGAATTTATTTCTAATGTCCTGTCACACCACAATAATCAAATACAAGTATCTTCAGTCAATCTCATTCTTGGGAGATCATGTATGGATGCTGAATCTGTCAGAAGAATTCTCTACTGCGCATACTCTCACAATGTCCAACAACTGAGTATCACAGGCGAGATACTCCCTTGGCAACCCTTTAATTATGAATTATATTTTATTACGGAACCAACTTGGGACCTCCCAGCTTTAACGACATTGCACCTTCATCGTATCAAACTATCTGATAGTAACAGTAGTACTGATATGTTCTCCAAGTACCCCAATTTGAAGAACCTCGTCTTGAGGAGATGCAGAATGAATGGAACCAAAGTTTTGAATATCCATCATCCTCGACTTTCTAATCTTATACTTGAACATATGAGCCCGATTATGGAACTGGAGTATGTCAATGTGGTTGCACCTCAACTCAAGAATCTCGCCATAAAATGGTGCACTGTGAAACATCTGATTTCTGCACCTGGTCTTGCCTCTTTGGTCATACAAGGCTCTCATCCGTGCCAGATTTCTACACCAACAGGTTTCCCTTCTTTGGAGAAGGTTGACCTCTGTATGTACAATCCATCAAATGCAGATGCTCATAAAATAGTTTCTCTGCTTCAACACTTCAGCACTGCCAAGCTTCTTATACTTAGCTTGGGGATTCTTCAGGTATTGCTTATTGATGTTGTTATCGTACCAACATTTTTAATCTCAACAATGCCAAATGCCCAAATACTCTTCTACAATCAAATATTGAGATTCCTTTTTTTTAATCTTTCGGAAAATGTATTTCCAGAATTCTTGCATTTGGATGCTCCACTTGAAGATGAAATAACCCTTCATTACTATATATATATATATATATATATATATGTTATACCTTGAATTCTCAAATCAACAATGGAGCAGTTTATTCACTCAAAAGTAACAAGGAAATACAAAAGTAAGGGATATTCGAGAGTCCCTCTAACTCTCCCACTAACTGAGCTAAGACTCAAAACAAGCATCCACAACTAACTTCTCATTTTCTCTCTTATAGCTTCTAGAAACAACAGTTACACTATAAAAGGACCATTGTACCCCTGCACCAGAATTAACTGTTTCTCTTTCCTCTTCTGGCATATGTAAACCTGATTGGGGGCTTATCAATACCCCCCTGTAAAAGTAACACCTTGTCCTCAAGGTGTGAATCAGGAAATTGTTGAACCATGGCGGACAAATTCTCCCAAGATGCTTCTAATTCAGATAGATCCTTCCATTTAACCAATATCTCCAATTCTCTTTGATGCTGAGAAGGTCGGACTGCCAAAATTGTTTCTGGTTCCACCCACATCTCCAATTCCTCAGTTAACTGAACTGGAATGGCGGGAGTGACCACACAATTACCGATCGCCCGCCTTAATTGGGAGACATGAAAAACAGGATGTATGCGAGCTGAAAGGGGTAAGTCTAATCTATAGGCAACTTTTCCAATCTTTTCCAAAATCAAATACGGACCATAGTAGCGAGCAGCAAGTTTCGGATGTGTATGTCTTACTAACGATTGACGTCTGTAAGGTCGTAATTTTAAGAAAACTTTTTCACCCACTTGGAATTCCATTTCACGTCTCCCCAAATCTGCATATTGTTTCATTCTTCCTTGAGCTTGAAGAAGATACATTCGTACATTATCTAAAATTTCCTCTTTCTCCAATAATACTTGATCCACAGCTTCAAATTTCGAAGAAGATGCTCGATACCGCAACAAGGGTGGAGGATCCCGTCCATATAAGACCTTAAAAGGTGCACATTTTAAACTTGCATGATAATTTGAATTATACCAGTATTCTGCCCATGGTAACCATTTTGACCAACGTTTAGGTCTTTCAGAAGTCATACAACGTAAATACTGCTCAAGACAACGGTTGACCACTTCGGTTTGACCATCGGACTGAGGATGAAAAGCTGTGGTATATCGCAGCTTTGTACCTTGAAGCTTGAAAATTTCAGTCCAAAAATGACTGAGAAAGACTTTGCCTCGATCAGAAATTATACTCTCTGGGATACCGTGAAGTTTAATCACATTGTTTACAAATGCCTCGGCCACAACTTGAGCAGAAAACGGATGCTTTAAACCAACAAAGTGGGCAAATTTGCTAAGACGATCAACAACGACAAAAATACAATTAAACCCTCCTGACATTGGAAGTCCCTCCACAAAGTCCATTGTTACTTCTTCCCACAGTTTAAGAGGTAAAGGAATCGGCTGCAGCAAACCCGGAACAGAACCCGCCAAATTCTTATTCCGCTGACACGTGTCACAAGCTTTGACCATGTCATTAATATCTTTTCGCATTCCGACCCAAAAGACTTCCGAAGCAATCCGTTGGTAAGACCGGTCTTCCCCCGAATGGCCGCCAATTGGGCTGCTATGGAACTCCTTAAAAATGATTGGAATTAAGGAAGAAGTTCTTGGAATCACCAACCGGGATTTGTAATACAGTAAATCATTTTGAATAGAGAATCCTTTATGGGTTTCTGAATTTGTTCGTAAATCAGCAAGTATTTTAGTAAGAAACGGATCAGATTCAATTTCCGTTCTTAAATGAGCCCATTGTCTCCACTGTGGTCCGCCCATTACCGCACATTCCACCACCGATACCTTCCGAGATAAAGCATCAGCAGCTTTGTTACTAGCTCCAGCCTTATACACGATATCAAATTCATATCCCAACAGCTTACTAACCCATTTTTGGTATTCCGGTTCAATGACGCGTTGATCAAGCAAAAAACGTAGGCTTTGTTGATCACTTCTCACTAAAAATTTTCGTCCCATAAGATACGGCCGCCATTTACGCACCGCCAAGACCACCGCCATTAACTCTTTTTCATATACAGATTTTTGACGCGCACGCAGTCCCAAACTTTGACTAAAATAAGCAATCGGCTGTTCGTCTTGCATTAAAACAGCTCCCAAACCAAACCCACTAGCATCCGTTTCTAACACGAACGGTTTAGAAAAATCGGGTAACCGTAATACGGGTGCTGTTGTGAGCGCGTGTTTTAATTCTTTAAATGCTTTGTCCGCCTCTTTATTCCACGCAAACTGATTTTTTTTTAATAAATCAGTCAACGGTCGCGCGATAATACCAAACCCCCGAATGAATTTCCGGTAGTAACCCGATAAACCAAGAAATCCCCTCAACTCGGTCACTGTTTTTGGAATGGCCCAATCTAACATATTTTGAACCTTTGATTCGTCCATTCCCACCCCTTCAGAAGAAATAATGTGGCCCAAATATCCCAATTTAGTTTGAAAAAACTCACATTTCTTTTTGTTAGCATATAATGAATGTTGAACCAATATATCAAACACCATACGTAAATGTTGAAGGTGATCTTCCAAAGAGGAACTATAAACAAGTATGTCATCAAAAAATACAAGTATGAATTTTCTGAGATATTGTTTGAATACCTCATTCATAAGTCCTTGAAACGTAGCAGGAGCGTTCACCAAACCGAAAGGCATGACTAGAAATTCGTAATGGCCTTCATGAGTACGAAAAGCGGTTTTTTGAATATCCTCTTCACACATACGAATTTGGTGATACCCGGATTTTAAATCTAACTTGGAAAAATATTTCGCCCCATATAATTCGTCTAGAAGTTCATCTATTACCGGGATTGGGAATTTATCTAACACCGTATTCTTGTTCAAAGCCCGATAGTCAATGCAAAAGCGCCAACTACCGTCTTTTTTCTTTACCAATAAAACTGGGCTGGAAAAAGGACTTTTACTGGGCCTAATTATACCCGCCTTTAACATTTCATGGACTAATTTCTCTATTTCATCTTTCTGGAATTGTGGGTACCGATAGGGCCTTACATTTACTGGCCCAACTAACTCCTTCTTTGAGTGTAATGGGGTGTTCATGGTTTCTAACTGGTGGAAGCCCACTTGGCATATTAAAAACCCTATCATACTCCATTAATAACTTTTGAGCCTCCTTATCAATGTTATTCTCCTGGAACGTGGCTGTCATACCCATTTCACCATATTCAACCAAAAACCCATATCCCTCTTGAAGAAATGATCGACTAAGAGATTTTAAAGACACCAAAGACCTCCCTAACGACATATCTCCTCGCAAAGTAATCGTTCTTCCACTTTGCTGAAACTTAAGAATTTGAGTACTCCAATTGATACGTGTTTCACCAAGCGTCTCCAGCCATTGTATTCCCAAAATGAGGTCCGAATTGCCCAGGTCAATGGGTAAGAAATCATCAGCAATTTCTACACCTTGGACCCAGATATGAACACCTCTACAAACCCCTGTACCAGGAACTTTGAGCGAATTTCCAAGAGCAATACTGTAATCTACTGTATTGTCTATTTTCATTTTCAATTGTTCAACCAGTTCATGAGAGATGAAGTTATGCGTGGCACCACTATCAATCAAAATCACAACTCTTTGTTCCTGCACCCGACCTTCAAGCTTCATTGTTTTTGGATTCGTTAATCCTACAACCGAATTCAGATGCACTTCAACTTTAGGGCCAATTTCTACCACTTCAGCTGTGATTTCTGTCTCTTCTTCTTCCTCTGGTCTCGTTTCTTCTTCCTCCTCCATTTGAGTAACAATTACATTCAACTCCTTCTTCTTACACACATGACCGGGCGAAAATTTATCGTCACAGCGGAAACAGAGCCCTAATGAACGCTTGAGTTGCAATTCCTTGTCAGATAGTCTACGAAATTCTCCCGGAGGCTTCTCTTTACGAATCTGGTCTTTATTTACTTCTATTACCGGAGACTTCAATGAATTTAATTGCTCTGAGTTCCTTTTAAAATTTGGAGTTACATTTGATCTGAACTTGTTGAAGATTTTACTCTTCTCCTCAACACGATTAGCCAGATCCATAGCATCATTCAAAGTACAAGGAGAGTGTAAACGTATCTCAGCTCTGATAAGGGGGTCTAGTCCATTAATGAATTGACTAAGATATACTTCTTCTGAAATTCCGGAAAGAGGAGAGGCGAGAGTGAAAAATTCTCTGATGTAATCTGTCACTGATCCTTTCTGCTTCAACGCTAGGAATTGTTCACACAAGGACCCCGTAGCTGTAGATCTAAACTGGCGAAGGATCAAAGCTTTCAATTCCATCCATCTCTTCATCGGACATCTCTTGTTCTCCCATTGAAACCATCTGAGTGCATCGCCTTCCAGAGAGATGATTGCTACTTCCAATTGTTCATCCAAATTCAACCTATTTAGGTTGAAATATCGTTCAGCTCTGAGAATCCAACCATCAGGATCTTCTCCATTAAACGTAGGTATCTCCAACCTTCTTCCTTTGATTGCTAGGAATCTAGATCCCTCTCCATATGAACCTCCACTACCATTATTTCCCCCATTATTTCCAGGAGAATCGATATTTCCAGCGTCTTCATTGATTGTTGGATGCTTCTTCATTTGTTCTTGTGATTTACAGATCTGATCCAATTTCTTCAATACAGCTTCCATCGTTTCCTTTAGGCTGCTCATATCGGTCTGTAAACTCTCTACCGAAGACTCGAGATCATCACATCTATTGGACGTCGATTTTGTCATTCTCAGGATCGGAGCTGCTCTGATACCAAATTGTTATACCTTGAATTCTCAAATCAACAATGGAGCAGTTTATTCACTCAAAAGTAACAAGGAAATACAAAAGTAAGGGATATTCGAGAGTCCCTCTAACTCTCCCACTAACTGAGCTAAGACTCAAAACAAGCATCCACAACTAACTTCTCATTTTCTCTCTTATAGCTTCTAGAAACAACAGTTACACTATAAAAGGACCATTGTACCCCTGCACCAGAATTAACTGTTTCTCTTTCCTCTTCTGGCATATGTAAACCTGATTGGGGGCTTATCAATATATATATATATATATATATATATATATATATATACACATACATACATACATACGTACGTACGTACGTACGTACGTACGTTTCGTTTTATTATCTGCAGCGTCTAATTCACAAAGGAGGGTATATCAAGAGCTCTTGCATTCAGCTGCTTTGCTTGAATATCAAATAACCCTCCATGATCTTGTGTTGTGTGTGTCTACATGTGTGTGTGTGTGTGTATATATAGACACACACACACACACACCCACCCACCCATACATATATGTGTATATAATTATATATACATATACACACACACGATTATGAAGATCGCATCGATCTATATTTAATTTTCTTTTGTTATATTTTGTTATAGTTTATGCAGCATCTTTCTTCATCCATGGAACTAATCCCTCATCAAGCTTGTGTGTTTGCTAACGCAAATATTATCAAGTTTATAACAAAATTGCCGATAAAGGTATACTTGGAGGTGCGGTCAGTAACTACGTTTACTGAAATAAAAAACTATGATACTTGTCCAGCTGCCATGTTCCCAATGGTCTCACATGAGGTATTTACACAATTTGTAGCAAGTATATTGTTGATATCCCTTTTCATAGTTTATGCAGTATAAGTGGGTTTTTTTTTGGAGAAAATGCATAACCATATGAAAATGCGCAATATTGTAACATTGTAAGATGGAGTGGTTACATTACAAAAACTAAAATTTATGATGATCACGGAATCACTGCAGGAGATTAAAGCTATGGAAGATATGGCATATGCACAACTATTTGTGGAAAAATTGGGGCTGTTTCTAAAGGAATGTAACGCAAATAAAAATAGTAACATGAACAAACCACAAGTTAAGAAGCACTGGGTTTGGGAATTGCATGAAAACCTTTCGGAAATGATGGCACAAATAAAGCAAAGCAAATATGTAGCATACCAGACAAGTCACATGATGGAAAACTTTAGTCCAAGTAGTAAGGGAACTTTACAGATTATCCCATGGTTACAGGAAAATCGTTTATTGTTTCAGCACATTAAAGGATTGATGATGCCTTGAGCCCACATCAAGTCCAGCATACAATTAACAGGATTTCCACAGTGTATAGGAGGAGAAAGCATAAAGAATGACAAGTGTAGGGTGGAAATTAGGATAACCAATATGCATGATGAGTGATGGCACAAAGAATATTATTTAGTGGGATCTCATGATGCCATTTTGGACATCTTTTTTTTTTTTTTTTTTTTTATCAATTTCCTGTCTTGTTCGTTGGCTAAGAAATCTCGTTGATTCACTCTTGATTATCCTTACTTATAATCATTGAATTAAGTATCCAGGCCCTTGAGTGATAAATTATGGTTTTGTTGCTTATATTTATAGTTTCCTGTTCTTTTACTCAACATTTTGGTTCCATTGCCAAGAAACTTTACAACCCCTTGAGTCATTAGTAGGAGCCTGTTTACAATCCAGTAGTGACACCCGCAACGCGGATGAAAGAATGGATCAGTTCATGAGGTGGACGGATGCACAAATTGGATCGAAACTCAGAGAAGAGCGGAGATGGGAGGCCCTTAGTGAAGATGTCAGCATCCTGGTATCGCTGTGGGGACATGGAGAACAAGAACTTGACCGATAGCGACTTTGTCTCGGACAAAATGTATGTCAAGCTCAATATGTTTGGTCCGTTGATGCTGGACCTGATTCACAGACATGTAAATGGCACTGATGTTATCATAGTAGACAATGGTGGCCGAGCAAGGGGGAGCTCAGTGGCACACTTCTTTTGAGAAAGAAACACCCCGTTAGGAGACCAGGAGACGGAGATCCCAGGGAAATAGTTCAGTGTGTCGAGGTCGGCCATGGAAAACTCGCGGCCAAGGGAATCAACTAGCTGATGTAGTAAAGTTGTGGAGGAAGCCCTAAGCATGATGTCATCAACATACAGAAGCAAGTATGATATTTCATGTAGACAATGGTGGTCGAGCAAGGAGGAGCTCAGTGGCATACTTCTTTTGAGAAAGAAACACCCCGTTAGGAGACCAGGAGACGGAGATCCCAAGGAAATAGTTCAGTGTGTCGAGGTCAGTCATGGAAAACTCGCGGCCAAGGGAATCAATTAGCTGATGTAGTAAAGTTGTGGAGGAAGCCCTAAGAATGATGTCATCAACATACATAAGCAAGTATGATATTTCATGGCCCTGTAGCAAAACAAATAAAGATGAGTCCGTTTTGTTGTGTTTTTTTTTGTTTTTTTGTTTTTTTTGTTTTTTTGATAACCGAGGACCCCACCCGACCCATCTTTTGGATGACCCTGATGAAGCAACCTCGGGGCCCATGCACACCTGGCAGCAGGGTGGTCCGGGTCAATCACCTACGGGGGTAGAGAGGTGGCCAGTGGCCATCCCCTGATTGAAACCTAACACTCCCTATGGGGAAAGGGAGGGAGTGGGATTAGAACTCGGAACCTCCTTATGGGGGAAGAGAAGGAGTCCTAAGCCTTATCCACTAGGCCATCAGGGTGATGGTTGAAAAAAAAGACAACGGAGAAAAAAAAAACGTTTTGTTGTGTTGAAAACCAAGGTGAACCATGTGATTGGCAAAGCACTGAAACCATGCACGGGGAGCCTGCCTCGTATAGAGACTTCTGGAGAAGACAAACATGGCTATGGGCGTTGGGGTGTGTAACCCAGGGGTTGGTGCATGTATACCGTCTCAGAAACGTTACCATGCAGAAAAGCATTCTTGACATCCAGTTGATGCACGGGCCAATTACGTGAGACGACAATGCTAAAGACGGTGCGGATAGTGGCCAGTTTGACAACCAGACTAAGAGTCTCATCACAGTCTACATCGGGTTGCTGGCATCGACCATTTGCCACCGGACGTGTTTTATACCTGCTAAGAGTACCGTCAACATTGAATTTGTGTTTAAATAGCCACATGGAACGAACAATGTTGACCCCTTCGGGGGTGTCATGTCCGATTTCTAATAAGCGCCTGAAACTCATCATGCATAACAGATTTCCAATTGAAACCTTGGAGGGCATGAATGTGAGATTTGGGGATAGGGAGAGAGCGGAAGTATGCAGATTTAATCGTTGAACATGTTTGACAATTCCAAGACGGTATCGGGTAGTCATTGGGTGGGATGGTATCTGTTGCGTGGGAAGCTGAGAATTATGGTTGGATGTATGGGGAGAACCGGGAGGAATGACCGTTGAGGGGGGGGGGGGGGTGGGGTGGCCGTGGTATAATGTGATGTGGTGTTGTCGGAGGGAGCGGAAGCCGATGAGTGACCGACGTTAGGAAGAGGGTGGGTAGGGGTGTGGGCTGGGTAAGGGTGGTGTGGGTGAGGTAATGTGGAAAGGGTGGGGGTAGGGGTGGGTATGGTGAGGTAAGGTAGAGGGGTGGGGGTAGGGGTACAGGTAGGGTGGGTGAGGTAGGGTGGGGCGGGTTAATGTGTAGTGTGGGTTATGATCTATGGAGTGGGTAGGGTGGGGGTGGGGTGGGTGGGTTGATGGGATGTATGTGTGTTATTTGAAATATCAAAAATTGGATAACGAAAATTGATAGAAAATGTTTATCTAAACATGTTTTCTATTTTCCAAAATAGAAAGTGAAAACAGAATCTGTTTTATGTAAACGAGTTTTCTAAATTCTCAATTGAAAACTGAAAATGAAAACTTATTTCATTTTTTAGAAAATGAAAAGTGGAAAACGGAAAATAGTTTTCCGTAACTAAACACACCCGTAGAGTTAATGTGGAAGACAGCAAGGTTGGTGAGAAGACCAAGCTCTAAGGTAAACGACGATATTTCAATCACGTTCATCTTTGCAACTAGGTGTATCAAGGCAACTTACCTGCAATAATCGATGCTTGCTACATAATCTTCATGTGCAGGAGAATGCTTCTGTGCGGGATTGTCGTTATCAAGTAGTGTGCTGGCTGATCAAAAATAATACACCAAGTATGTAAATCTAATCAATGTAGGGGGGGCTTAATCTTGTGGATTAATAAAAAAATTCGTTGTAATTAATTATATGTCTGCTATGCAAATTAAGATTTTCTATTGTCCACGTGAGTATACATCCGGTCAAATTACTTCAAAACCTATTATTTGGTTTAAATTAAAAGATAACCAACAAATAGTTGGGTTTTTTAAACCAAAAAATTGATGAGGTTTTTTTTTTTTTTTTTTTTTTTTTTTTTTTTTTTTTTTTTTTGTATGTAAGGCCAAAAATGGTTCTATCCATTATTAATCAAACTTTGTTATTAAAAAAATAAGCAAAATTCATTGAATATATATGAATTAGACCATTATTGAAATATGGTCAACATCATTTTTAATTTTAAAATAATAGATAACAAAAATAATAAAATTTTTGCTATTAATAAACTAAAATATAAAATGCGAAAAACAAAATGTATTTTTGATAAAATATTAAATAGGGTCGAGTTGGAAAAAAAAAAACAAAGAAAATCTTAAGTATTAGGTTGTCTATATAGACAATTTTTTTTTTTAATTCCAAAAATTCAAGTTGGTTTAGATTTTTGGTAAATATTTTTATAATTTGGTCAATTATTTGAATCGTCTATGTATTTCTATTATCATTTGCATTGATATTATAGTTTTTATATATGTCAAATAAACTACGAATACTCTATTAATAGTAACCAAGTTTTATTTGTACAATCTGAATTTTTAAAAGGTTTAAGCACTAATGAAGTAATGATTTTATTTTTTTTAATTTTAACCAATAAATCGGTCCATGTTGAGACAATTTCACTAGTTAGTAACAATAATACCTAATTGTTGCATATACATATCACTCAAATTCTTTTCAAAAGCTAAAGCACTAAGGTTTGAAATTTGTTTCATTTTTAAGAAATTAAATTGGACAAATATTACGCAATTATCAACAAGTTCCGTTACAAACAAAATCAATATTAGTACTCAAAGCATTACAAATTTACAAAACACGTATTCTAGTCTAACACCTAAATTTCCAGAAGATAGCATATTTTTTCACTTTTAATTTCAACATTAATATATTATCCCTAACAAAAGGCTAGAGATGCACAATTTCCAATCTAACCAAGCATTAACTATAGTATTCACATGTTGGGAAAATGACCTCAATAATCCCTACAAACCTCCCAAAGATAATAATAGAAAAATAAACTAAACACAAGAATATACGTGGAAAACTCCAAAACCGGAGAAAAACCACGGGCCTCCAGAGAAAAAGATTCACTATATGATAAATTATTACAATCACATAGACTAATCTCTCAAGCCACCCCCAAATTACACCAACACTCTCAAAGTTTTAACTAATACTTTCACCACTCTAAAATAAAAGAAAGAAAGAAATAACCAAACACTTATAGTGTATTGTTGTTTGGGGTGCTTTGAAACCAAAGCCTTGGTCCTTATTTATAAGCTTGGAGACCTCCCAAGCTTTCATCCTTCTAGCAATGTGGGATGGGAGCTCTTCTTTCATTTAGCCAAAAAAAAAAACCAACAAATCTCCACCTTGGATAAATGAAAGAAAACCGCAACCACATAAAGGAACATCATCTTCATCGACGATCATAATTCTAAAGGCATCGAATTATCATACTCCACCATAAGAAAGTATCACCACTTAGAATAAACCATCCTAAGAATTTCACCTCGACACATGTTGAAAAACCTGCTGAAAATTTTATGGTGCAACTTCCACTTGGCATACCCGGAAGTTCATCAGCCATCAACATAACTTCACCACACATCTTGCATTTATGCCAATCCAATGCCCATGTGCAGTTCCCCCGCTAACATAAACACATCCCTTTTCATGGTATCACAGGCATACCATGACACAACTCAAAAGAATTCATCGCCGTCAGTAGCGACGGAGATACTGTTAGCTGTATCGGAGCCTTTTGTCGAACTCGCTGCTCCACCTGGACAATTTCTCTTGACATGCCCAGACTCTCCACACTTCCAGCATACCGGAATCTTCTGGGAGTGTTTCTTCTTCTCATTCCTGCATAACATAGCCATTCCTTCTGACGAAGCATAGTTGCTACTTTCCAGTCGTTTCTCCTCAGACAAGAGTTTACGAGTAACATCTGCATACTTCAGGGTCTCTTTCCCATACATCAAAATAGGCTTCATATGCTCATAGGAAGATGGTAAAGACAGTATGAGTCTTAAAGCTTTATCCTCATCTTCAGTCTCCACTCCAATAGCCTCCAGTTCTGACACGATGTTATTAAGAACACTTAGATGATTTGAGATTTTTGTATCTCCACTCATACAAAGAGTATGAAATTGCTCCTTGAGATACAACCGATTCGAGATGCCTTTGCCTTGATACAATTGTTCAAGCTTCTCCCACAAATCTTTTGCCGTTGCAATCCCATGCACATTTGCAAGAACATTCTTTGCTAGACACAAACGAATCGCACTTGCCGCTCTCAAATCTAGATCTTCCCATTCTTCATCATCGACTTTACTGGCTCCGGCTGAATCCTTGCTAGAAACGGGGAATGTTCTCCCCCTCAACGCCTTGTGTAACCCAGATTGAATCAACACATCCTTGACTTGAACTTGCCACAAACCAAAGTTGATTCTTCCGTCAAATTTTTCTACATCAAACTTCATGAGACTGTATTTTGTCATCGTATCTGTATCTCAAAAACAGTATTGTATACTAGAAAAATATGCACCAGACCTATACGCAATACATCTAATAAAGGATTCCCAGGTAAGAGTGGAGGGTCACAACGGACACGCTTAAATAACAATCTTTCCTAGACAGAACCTTCTTCAGATATATACATATTTACAGCCTGCATAAAATTCTATCGAACACAAAACGGTTAGTCGGATCCTCGTTTCTGATGTGGAAGATCAGACAAAGCTGCAACCACAGAGCATACTCCGAACCTTCAAAGTACCGAGACAACTCCAATACGATTAATAGAAATTTGTTTCTGATGTGGAAGATCAGCCAAAGCCACAACCACAGAGCATACTCCAATTTCTAAAACCGAGACCTCCTTCAAAACCTGAAGCTCTGATACCACATGTTGGGAAAATGGCCTCAATAATCCCTACAAACCTCCCAAAGATAATAATAGAAAAATAAACTAAACACAAGAATATACGTGGAAAACTCCAAAACCAGAGAAAAACCACGGGCCTCCAGAGAGAAAGATTCACTATATGATAAATTGTTACAATCACATATACTAATCTCTCAAGCCACCCCCAAATTACACCAACACTCTCAAAGTTTTAACTAATACTTTCACCACTCTAAAATAAGAGAAAGAAAGAAATAACCAAACACTTATAGTGTATTGTTGTTTGGGGTGCTTTGAAACCAAAGCCTTGGTCCTTATTTATAGGCTTGGAGACCTCCCAAGCTTTCATCCTTCTAGCAATGTGGGATGGGAGCTCTTCTTTCATTTAGCCAAAAAAACCAACATCACATGCTATTAACGAATAAGGTGTTCAAAATAGGATATACAAAAGTTTGGGAAACGAACTCATACATCAAAATCACTAGACAAATTAGTTCATTTCTTCTGTGTCATGTGTGAACTTAACAACAAAGTCACTCACAAACAATCTACCTTGGCTCATATGAAGTTTCCTCATACTGTATCACCCTAGAATCATTTTTGGTTAGTGATTTGTTAATTGATGAATAATGATGTACAGAAATTATACTGATAGTTAGAAAAATTACCTTTATATACACCTCATCTCTTTTGACTTTCTCACCACCCTAATCTTTTTTGACTTTCTCAGCCTTAATCTTGTTTAGTTCATCAATTACGTTCTCTCCATGAGCTAACTTTGCGGGAAAATCACCCCACCTGCCAAATTAATTACAAGAAAATAGTTTGTGTTAATATTTAGTGCATACCAAAAAATACTAAAAATATCTAAGGAACGACATACTTGTCTTTTTTTTGTGTAACCCTATGTTTCTTGAGAAACTTCACCATTTCAAGACATCCTCGTTTTGCAGCAATGTGAAGTGGAGTTTGCTGGTCCTTGTCTTGTGAATCTGCAACCACTCCACACTTTAAGAGCCACTCGACATGTGCAACATCATCACTCGCTACAGTCGAGCACAAAAAAGGACCGCTATCATCTATCACGGCTCCATGGCTGATGAGGATCTCAGCCACTTTCTTATGCTTTCCTTCTAATGCTTCCATTAGTGGAGAATTTCCAAATTTATCTGCCAATTAAGACTTGAATGTCAGTCAATGTACTACACACATATATAATACCAAGAATGAAATAAATTTTACCCAAAACATTGATTTCTGCCCCATTTTCTAATAATATCTCGGTGGTCTTCTCGTGCCCTTTTGCTGCAGCAATATGCTGATCATTCTAACAATTTGTTAGCAAACAATGTAATCCATTTCAATTTTTTGCAGTCGATCACACCCACATCAAGTGCATAATGGTGAGCTAGGTGGGTAACATGAGAGCTCGATCAATGCCAACAACTATTATTTTTATTTAGTGTTTGCTTAAAAACCTGGTCATAAATGATATGTTCTAAAACAAAAACTCAATCCAGTCCATAGTTCAACAAGACTTTTTAAGCATGGTGAAACTTTTTTGTGAACATTAGGTATGAATAGCATGCAACACAAAGTTGTGCATTGCATCTGGCACGAATGAATGGGACTGGACTAGAAAAATTGCACTAAAAATAGTTGGGAGAGGACTCGTGTACATGTGAAAAATACTTACCAATGGCGTCTTTCCAAGATAATCTTTTATGTTCATTTATGTTTCTGCACTGATGGCCTCTTCCTCACCAAGATAGGCCAAGAGGTTGACGTCAGTGGCGAATCCAGGATTCAAACTCATGTGTGTCCAACTTGAATGAGATGACTAAATAAATGGATCAAAATGGTAATTAGGTCGGGTTATCAATAATACTGTCCAAAGGCTCAAATAACAATAACTTTAACTCTAAATATCAAACCTAATAAAAAAACTAATAGATATCTTGCAATTGCTCGTGACGAAATATGTATATTTTTACAATAATATGTACTTATTGTTGGTTGGTGGAGAAAATTGGTGGAGGAAAAGGTGGTCAAAGAAGATGGCCACAGAATTGATGAACGTCAATTTCCAACCTTTGCTTAACATTTGTGTGCTCTTACTTTTCTCTTCTAAATTGACGGAAAACAATATATATATATATATATATATATATATATATATATATATATATATATATATATATATATATATATATATATATATATATATATATATATATATATATATATATATATATATGGAAGTTTATGCACATATAAACTATATATATGTGTGTTGTGTAGCAGAGAAAGTGTGCATCAAAAAATAAATTGTAGAGAGTTATAAATTGTAATCTTATTGAGTTAATAAGAAAACATAGTTGCAGCCCGTGGATGTAGGATTGACACCGAATCCGAACCACGTAAAAATCCTTATGTTATCTTCTTGCTTTATTTTCGTGAGCTTGTGTGTGTGTGATAGTGTGTTTCCGCTGCGTCTACCCGGTCCAATTCCTAACAACTGGTATCAGAGCTTTGGGTTTCGGAGGAGGTCTCGGTTTTAGAAATTAGAGTATGCTCTGTGGTTGCAGTTTTGTCTGATCTTCCACATCAGAAACTAATTTCTATTAATCGTATTAAAGGTATCTCGGTACTTTGAAGGGTACTGTTCTGTCACAAAAAAGTACTATAAAATATTTGTCTCTTGTTTGTCGTAATGGCTGAAGACAAGGTTGTAATCGAGAAGTTCAACGGTTCTGAATTTAGCTGGTGGAAAATGCAATTAGAAGCATTGTTATGTCAGAAAGATTTGGACGTGGTACTTGGAGACAAACCGGAGAAAATGGAAAAAGCTGCTGAAGATGCGTGGAACTCAAAGGACAAGAAAGCTAAGGCGGTTATTACGTTGTCGTTGGAAAGGAGCGTTGCTTTCAACATCATGAAAGAAACCACGGTGCGTGGTATGATGGATGCTCTGACAAACATGTATGAAAAACCGTCGGCGGCTAACAAGGTGTTCTTGATGAGGGAATTGTTCACGAAAAGGATGAATGAAGACAGCTCAGTTACGATTCACATTAACAATCTAAATTCAATTCTGTCCAGATTATCATCTGTGGGAATTAAATTTGATAATGAAACTCAAGCTGCACTGCTGCTAGCTTCACTACCTGATAGTTGGTCCGGAACAGTTACAGCTGTTACTAGCTCCGTGGGAGCTAGTGGTATGACTTTTGAAGGGGTTAGAGACTTGGTTTTGGGCGAGGATATCAGACGCAAAAATCAAGGTGAATCATCTTCTTCTGCGTTATTGAATATGGACAGAGGTAGAAGGAATAGCAGGAACAGTGGGAGTCGGGGAAGAAGTTCATCTAGAACTTGGAAGAATGTGAAGTGCTGGAACTGCCAAGAGGTGGGACATGTTAAGAGTCAATGTCCAAAGAAAGAATTGAACATTGCTGGTGATGAGGGTGTGTCTGAGGATGATGCACTGATACTAAGTATGGAAAGTTTTGTAGACTCTTGGGCCTTGGATTCAAGGGCTTCGTTTCACGCCATGGACAACGGAGAAACGATGGTGAATCTAAAAGAAGGAGATTTTGGGAAGGTACGGTTAGCAAATGACGAGATGCTTCAAGTAACGGGCATGGGAGATATTGATCTGGTTACTTCATTAGGAACTACATGGAACCTGAAGAATGTCAGGATGATTCCGGAGCTGAAGAAAAAATTGATTTCTGTTGGTCAGCCGGATAAACAAGGACTGGAAGTAAGGTTTGGTGGTGGTAAATGGAGGGTGGTCAATGGTAATTCGGTGATTGCTCAAGGTATGAAGCGTGGGTCATTGTATATGGTTGAGGTACCTGCTGAGGGAAGTATGACCGTCCCCGTTAAGCATGACAAAATCTAGTTCGCTAAATCTAGTGCTAAGAGAGTTCATTTTGCAAACATGAATTCTGGAGCCAAGGGGATGTTAGCTGAACGAGTCGGAAAGTCTAAACCATTCAGGGGATTTTGTGACAGTGGGAGCACGGGGTGTGTTCCGGGTACAGTTACAAAGAGCCGTTGGGTTTTGAAGACTAAGACTGAAAAATTCTCTCCTGTTGGAAGTTTGCAAAGTTTGGAGAGTGTTAGTGGTCCTCGGTGTATCACTGGAGCTGGTGGAGTGTCCAAACCGGTTGAGACAGAGGATGAGTCGGTAGTGGGATTGGCTACGACTGAGTTGGAGCTTGTGGGAGCTTCAACTGGCCCTTCTAGTACTTGATAATGAGGGGTGGCTGCAACTAGGAAATTGACTAACTTTAGCTTGTTCTTGGGAACTGGAGGCTTGGAAGACTTGGTGGTTTTTTAAGATTACTGGAGAATTGTTGGGTTATTTTCTCCAAGTGGGAGATTGTTGGTTGGTGGAGAAAATTGGTGGAGGAAAAGGTGGTCAAAGAAGATGGCCACAGAATTGGTGAACGTCAATTTCCAACCTTTGCCTAACATTTGTGTGCTCTTACTTTTCTCTTCTAAATTGACGGAAAACAATATATATATATATATATATATATATATATATATATATATATATATATATATATATATATATATATATATATATATATATATATGGAAGTTTATGCACATATACAGCTATATATATGTGTGTTGTGTAGCAGAGAAAGTGTGCATCAAAAAATAACTTGTAGAGAGTTATAAATTGTAATCTTATTGAGTTAATAAGAAAACATAGTTGCAGCCCGTGGATGTAGGATTGACACCGAATCCGAACCACGTAAAAATCCTTGTGTTATCTTCTTGCTTTATTTTCGTGAGCTTGTGTGTGTGTGATAGTGTGTTTCCGCTGCGTCTACCCGGTCCGATTCCTAAACATCAATCGTTATTAATATTACCAAATTAATCGAATGAAAAATAAACATCACATTGAAACAATAAACAAACGAAGATATATCACACATTCACACTGGTATATAACTAAGTGATCCAGACTACTTTAATAATAAATGTCTGGAAAAATTTTGAAAACAAACAAATTTACAAAACTATCTTCAAATAAGTTGTTTCCTGTCAAATGATACAGTACACCACTAGGCTTGCTTTATACTTTTTAGGCTAGATTACCGGACTTTGACTTATCATTTAGGGTTAAGGTCAAATTTGGTCACATAATCTTTTTGTTTGTGCACATTTGGTCACTTAACTTTGTTTAAGTTCCACAAGGTCACCTAACTTTTTATTTTGTCCCGAAATGGTCACTATAACCTGTTATAGCCGGTCATAGTTACCATTTCGAGAATAAATAAAAAGTTAAGTGACCTATTATAACTTAAATAAAATTAAGTGACCAAATAAGCACAAACCAGAAAGTTAAGTGACCAAATGAGACCATTAACCATGAACAAATAGATTTTTTGAAACGTTAGATTTTTGGGAGTTACGTTAGTTGTATATGTTACTCCGATAATACATTTTTTATAAATGAACAAATGTGTTTGAGCGTCTTAAGTTGGAACCATGGAAATCGTCTCTATGTTCATTTTACTCTGATAATTTATTTTTATAAACAAACAAAAAGAACTCTGTAGATAAAGAAGAAGCATCGGTTGATCGTTTCTGGTTTGGTATTTTTTTTTAATTTGTTGGTTTTAGCTTCTAGTAAAATTTTATAACTGTCTACAAAAGGGAAATGGTCATGTGTTACAACTCGATAAAACCTTATTTACAATTTATACCAAACAGTGTTATGCAGATGATTTAAAATAAGGATGAACCAATAATTTTGAGGACATCTACAACCAATAAACATTTTTATTCTAAATCATCTGCATCACACTATTTGGTATAAATTGTAAGTAATATTTCATCGAGTTGTAACCTATGGTCATTTTCCCTTTTTAGACAGATATAACATTTTATTAGAAGCTAAAACCAATCAATTAAAAAAATATCAAACAGTTATAACATTTTACTAGAAGCTAAAACCAACGAATTAAAAAAAATTACCAAACTAGAAATCATTAACCGATCCTTCTTCTTTATATACATAGTTCTTTTTGTTCGTTTATAAAAATGAATTATCAGAGTAAAATGAACATAGGAACGATTTCCATGGTTCCAACTTAACACAGCTCAAACACATTTGTTCATTTACAAAAAAATGTATTATCGAAGTAACATATACAACTAACGCAAGTCCCAAAAATATAACGTTTCAAAAAATCAATTTGTTTAGGGTTAATGTTCTCATTTGGTCACTTAACTTTCTGGTTTGTGTTCATTTGGTCACCTAACTTTATTTAAATTATAATAGGTCACTTAACTTTATTTAAATTATAATAGGTCACTTAACTTTTTATTTATTTTCGAAATGGTCACTATAACAGGCTATAACAGGTTACAGTAACCATTTCGGGACAAAATAAAAAGTTAGGTGACCTTATAGAACTTAAACAAAGTTAAGTGACCAAATGTGTACAAACCAAAAAGTTAAGTGACCAAATTTGACCTTAACCCTATCATTTATGATTGCTATATATTTGTTTGATTATTCGTTTACACACAAAACATGTCTATGCACAACAGGACAACAATGTGCTAATAAGTGATACCTCAAAGATAAGGGAGGCCAGTCACATGAGAAAGCGAAGAAGAAGTCTCCCGGTTGATTACCGTTCAGACGAAAATTGACACTTGACAGAGAATAGAAAGAGGTTGGGAGACAACAAATCACTGAAGCAACCAGCAACAAAAATAATCGACGGAGACTTGCCGAGATGGACAGGAACCTAAATGAGATTATCGGCGACAACCAAGATTCAGCGTCGGCATATGGCTTCGGGTGACACACGTTTTTTGTAAATTCTGTTTTAGGGTTTTCGCATTTTTCAATCTTGTTGAACTTTATTTCCCGTATGTGTTATTAATTTGTTTTATAATTTACATATTTGAAAGATAAAAAATAGAATGATATCTGTGGAAAAGATATTTTGATTTGTTATCATCTTAAACAAACTAAAATATCGATAACCATTTTTAAAATTTATCAATTTTTTTTGGTTTTGGTTGACCATGTGTGTCCAATTTTGCTTATCCATGGGTGTCTATATGAAAATCAACATATAATCTACATTAAAAGTTCCAAAATCAGCCTGACTTCAACTTCAACGTGGCTTCGCCTCTGGTTGACGTTCAAGGCATGCTTTAAGTCATCTTTAATTATCTCTTGTGGTGATTTATTTCTCTCATGAATATCAGTTTTTGTAATCTACCATTTAAAAATGTAAAAGAATTAGACTTAGCCTTGCTAAATTATTCACGTAAAAGCACAAGAACTAAAAGCACAATAATTACCTCGGCTAAGTTTCTATAAACTCTATTGCCAATATCCTTATAATTCTTCATGATATTGGTGAATATCTTTTTATCCATCCAAAGAAGTGTACAAGGTTGATCAAGAACTTTAACGGTATATGGTTGTTGCACGTTCTTCAAAACCGAAATCTCTCCGAAGGATTTGTGTCGTGTCAAAACATCTGATATCAGTCCACCAGCTACCATTGTTTTATCTTGTACCATGTTTAGTTTAATAAATCCATCAATTATATAAAACAAAATGTTTCCCTTTATTTGGAAATAAAGTTTTACCAATTCACCCGAAGATACAAAATAAAGTTGTTCATGCATATATCCTTGCTCGATCACCACTTGCTTTGGGTTGAATTCCTCTTGGTGAACTCTACTTGCCTAAAGAAGAAAGTGTTTTGAGTTATTAATTATCCACTATAAAAAAGCTCAGACATGTCTATCGTATTATTTTATCATGTTTTTCATTCAGACAATTTGCTTTTAAGATTACCATCATTTCTAGTTTAAAAAATGAGAATGAATGACGTACAATCTCATTTATGAGGTATTCTGTGCAATTTCTGAAAAGCGGCACCTCTCGAATGCATCGCCAGTGAAGATCTCAACACTTCTGCAAAAAAAAAAATCATTAGTGATCCGGAAAGATGTGAGCAACGCTTGGTACATAGTAAGTTGGTTCCAGGTTAGATACTTGTAGGCAATGGAATAAATATATTCTTTTTGTTTTTTACCTGGAGACGGACTGCAAGTGGTTCCTCAATCGGATCAACATCATGTTCTTGCTCTATCATTTGATCGATGTTATGTTCAATATCAATAAGTCTTTCCATTGGTTTTGCTATATCAGTATCAATGTTTTTTCCTTTGGTTTCTTTGTATAATCCTCCACGTAAGCACTAAGAAAGTACAGTGATAATGTAACTATGATTGCAATAATCATATCCGTCACGCTTACGAGATGAATATTTCCATAACCTGTAGAAAGAAATTCACAATAAATGTAAAACTTTATTTCTATAATTCTATTTATTTGCATATTTATAGCATTGTTACAACTTTGTACTTCCAATGTTTTCTTTTCATATTAAGGCATCCTACCTTGGAAAATCTACCATTGTAGTTAAAGTTTTTTTGTTCAAAAAATATACGTAATAATAACGTATCATAGGATACGGCTTGGTAGAGCTTCATCAGCCCAAAGCCACAAGCGCTGCTTTGCAGCGCTAGGATCACCCGCATGTCACCAGGGCTGCCCCGCGGCGCTGGCCCTCGCCCTTACGGATAACCTCCCCCACAGCGTCTTCCCGCAAAACCATGCAAACGACAACTTGCGGGAAGACTGACACATGCAGGCGACAAAAGGTGCACACGACGCACTACCTGCGCCCCTCTTGTACTCTTCCTGCACCACGATTGTGCACCAGGCGATCGCATCTTGAGTTCGCTGGAGGTCTGACATCGATGTCCCCAAAAGCGAGTTCAACCTCAAGTATAAAAGGTCAACGGGCCTTCAGGTAACGCCCATGATCACTGAACCATCAACTCTAGCTCTCTACAGAACCTTACTCTCATACTTTATCTTTGGATAGCATTGCTATAATTTGGTATAAATATGTTTACATACAATGTTGTAATAGGAAGAAAAAATAATAATAAACAGGATGCTATGATAAAAAGACGTTATTGCAAGTATAATGTTATTTCTTACATCCAACCATACGTCAAACGACCAAAAAGTTTTTGCTTTATTTTAAACTTAGTGACTGTTGTTACAGTTATTGCAGCAAAGTATAAGCACGTAATATAGAGCATCCTAAATCCGATGTGTCTGAAATTGGAGTTGCTAAGCTCCCCCATTACTAAACTTCCTAACCATGTTTGTGTTGGATTTGGTGTCTAAGCCATGACCTATTATTGTATTTATCTTGTTAATTGAAGCAAAGTCCATTTGGGTTGCCTTCGTAGCTGGAGGATTAGTGTATAGTTCAATAGAGAGAAAGGTTGATTTATTAATTGTTTAATAAATCAATAGAAATAAATAAATAGTTTAGTAATATATTTGAGTTTTGATATATTAATTAGAAACTATAATAATTAATTAGAAATTATTCTAGAATTAATTGGATTTAATTTGGAGATTAAATTAATTAATTAAAAGTGCAGGGGCTGGTTTGTAATTGTTCAATAGTTGAACAACTGGCAAACCAGAAGCCAGGGGCTAGATTTGGCGCCACCTTGGAGGCTCTTCCCAAGGTTGGCGAAAACCCTAATTAGGGTTTAGAGGATCTGGTCCAAGTGGTCAACAGGCTTGCCCACTAAGGAGGCTCCTCTAGGGTTTCAGCTATAACCCTAGAAGGCTATAAAAAGAACCTCCTGGCTCCCCTTTTCCACGCCTCCCTCTACTCTCTGGAACTCTACTGGATTCTCTCCTCCTTTGCTTTGGGTGTGACTTCATTTGAGGCAGGATCTCTTTGCTGCTAGCTTCAAGAACAAGATCCAAAAGGTTGGTAATTCTTGTTTTGATCTTTAGAAATAAATGTTGGCCTTAGCTTTTATTATTATATGTTCATAGAAGAAAACATAGTCTCTTTTAGGGTTGCATGTGAACTTAGGAATTTAATAGTTCATAGATTGTAGAAAACCCTTCAGTGGTATCAGAGCTATGGCTTGTTTTCTTGTGAACTTGATATATTTTCTTTGTGTGTTCATGAGGGTCATCGAAATTTGACCCTTGTGTGGCCAGGTTTTTTGTTTGGCGGCTAGGGTTTAGAAAACCCTAGCCTCCCTTCCTTTTCTACGAATTGCATGCTTCCTTTAATAGTTGGTTGTTATTTTTGGTAATTATTGGATAATTAAATAACTGGAACCCCTCATCCCATGCATGCTATTTTCGAGATTAAGGGATGGGGTTAGGAAATTAATTTGATTAATTTTGTGATTCCCCATGCTTGATTTAATTAGTTTAATTAAATTGTTTAATTAAAAGACCAATTAAATCACTTAAAGAATTAATTTAAATTTTCAAAAATAGATATTAATTTGCGAAAATTAGTAATAAATTAATTATAAAATATTTTAATAAGATTAAAATATATCTTATATATTTATGATTAAAAGTTAATATTTATATGTAAGATAAAACTGGTTAGTCTTACCGTTAGTAGGCCTCATTCACAAAATTGTCCTATAAAGAGGGTATAAGGCGACTGCCTATAAAATGGCAGCTGTCTAATGGGTGTCTACTCTCATCCACCGCTCTCCTGTTCAGTCAAGTGTCGTTAGCCGAACGGGTTTGATAGAACCGCTTAAGCCTCCTAAAAGTATAATGTTATAATTGAAAGTACTAGAACCTTGAACAAAAACCCAATCTAGTTACTTTAGGTTAAAAAATGTGAATTGGTGCTAATCCATGGAATTGCACATTGCACTTTGTGGAACGTTGGTGGAGCGTGTGTGGTTTACCGGCACACCAACTGGGGTCCGCAAAGAGTCGCAATGGGTTTCTCGATTTTGCCATTATTGACGGAGCATGTGTGGTTAACCGGCACGTCAATTAGAGATGGTAATTGATTTCGAGAGTACCAAGCTAATTCGCATGGTTATTCACACCCTGTTTGTGATCCTCGGTATCCCAGTCACAAACAGTGAGGCATTCCCGAGATTAAAACATGCTATAAGAAGAAGATAGTTTTAATTAGATATTTCTGTTGGACGACATCCCTCTTCGATATTGTAGATTGTCATTGTGCTCCAAAGTGACGTTGGACGGAACTAACTACAATGACTGGATCCGCAACATCAAAATGGATCTTAGGTTTGAACACAAAGAGTGTGTTCTAGAAACCGAGCTTGTTGAGGTTAACCCAGATACCGCTACTCCCGAGGAAATCGCCTCGTACTAAAAACACTCGGATGATGCGACCAAAGTGGCCTGCATCATGATCGCCACCATGAACCCTGAGCTGCAACGAATCTATGAGGACTATTGGCCTTACGAAATGCACAAAGAGCTCACGGAAAAGTTCCGCAAGCAAGAGCGCATCGAAAGGCGTGAGGTTGTAAAGGCCATCACTAATGGCAAGCCTAAAGATGGAGAGTCCATCTACACTCACGTGCAAAGGATGCACGGTTACGTGGAGAGGCTAAGGAAGCTGGAAATACCTGTTCATGAGGATTTAACTGTTGACATAGTGCTAAACTCCTTGCCCAGTTCTTATGACCAGTTCACACTGGCGTATCATTTGAACAACAATCAGGAAACTCTGGCTGAATTACACCGCATGCTTTGTACTACTGAAGACGGGATGAAGGGAAAAGGTCTGCTCCCTATTAACTCGCCTGTCCTGGCTATTAGCTCTGGCAAGGGAAAGAAACGGAATGGCCCTCCAAAGCAAAACTAGAGGGAAAAGGTTCATGTCGGGTCATCTAGCAGTGCCCCGAGAGCCAAGGCTTCCAGCATTCTGCATGTCACGAATCCCAAGGAAGCCGACTGCTTTTATTGCAAAGAAAAGGGTCACTGGAAGAGAAGCTGCCCCAGGTACTTGCAAGATATCAAAGATGGCAAAGTGAAGCCATCACAAGCAGGTACTTAATCTATACCTAATAACTTATATTCTTCCTGTTCTTGGGTCCTTGATACCGGATGTGGTTTTCATATCTGTTCTGATTTGCAGGGCCTAAAGGAAAGTAGGGAGCTGGAGCACGGTAGATTGAACCTGGTCATGGGCAATAGGCGAACGTCACCTGTTACCAAGATTGGTGTCTATAGACTAGTGCTTAGTAGTAGAGTTAGTTTAGATTTACATAATTGTTGCTATTCGCCTGATATGGCAAAGAACGTAATTTCTTTTCATGCATTATTCAAACAAGGTTTTTATTATGATTTTAATAAATTGAATGGTTCAATTTCAGTTTTCAAAAATGATGTTTTTATTTTTAATGTTATGCCTTGTGATGGAGTGTATGAAACTATTATGTGTTTTGATAATTATGGTAAAAATGTATTACATATTGATTCTTCGGACGGTATAGAAAAGGCGTGTTTGTGGCACTGTTGCCTTGGCCATATTAATAAGAAACGCATCGCCCAACTCTAAAAGGATGGAGTGTTGGAATCATTCGACCTTAAGTCGGATGATGTATGCGAGTCTTGTTTACTTGGCAAGATGACAAAATCACCATTCAAAGGTTCCTTTGAAAGAGGTGAAGGTTTGTTGGATATCATACACACAGATGTGTGTGGTCCATTCAGAACAACCACAAAAGATGGCACGTGGTTCTATGTGACCTTTACTGATGATTTTAGTAGATATGGGTATATCTACTTAATCAAGCACAAATCAGATACATTTGAAAAGTTCAAAGAGTTTAAAAACGAAGTAGAAAATCAACTGGGCAGAAAGATAAAGATGCTTAGATCTGATAGAGGCGGTGAGTATATTAGTATCGAGTTTCTCGATTATCTTAAGGAATGTGGAATAGTTTCACAGTTATCGCCTCCAAGAACACCACAGTTAAACTGTGTTGCTGAAAGGCGAAACCGAACCTTGTTGGACATGGTTCGTTCCATGATGAATCGAGCTTTGCTTCCAATCCATTTTTGGGGGTATGCTTTAGAGACTGCCGCCCATATCCTTAACCTTGTCCCAACCAAGAAGGTTGCTAACACACCTCACAAGATGTGGACGGGGAAAGCTCCCTCGTTGGCACACATCAAAGTCTGGGGTTGTGAGGCTTTCGTGAGACGAGAGACTCAAGACAAACTTGCAGAAAGAAGTGAGAGGTGTTATTTCATCGGATACCCGAAACAGTCATTTGGATACTTGTTCTACATACCAAGCGAGGATGTGGTCTTTGTAGCTAGATGAGGAGTCTTTCGAGAGAGAGAGAGAGAGCTCATTTCCAAAGAGGACAGTGGGAGTACAATCGATCTTGAAGAAATTCAGGAGACGCCCGATGAAACAACCTTAGGAGAAACTAGCCACCAACATGAGGAAGAGGTTCCTGTTAGACCGACTGACATATCATTGCCCCTTAGGCGTTCGGGTAGAGTTAGCATGCCACCTGATTTTTATGGTTTCCATATAACTACGGATGGTGATACGTTTGTCAGTGATCGTACACTAACAAATTTGGATGAACCAACTAACTACCACGAAGTAGTGGCGGGCCCTGAGTCTGCCAAATGGAAAGAGGCAATGGACAGCGAGATCAAGTCTATGTATGACAATCAAGTTTGGGACTTGGTTGACAATGTGTCGGGTCGTAAGACAGTCGGGTGCAAGTGGATCTTCAAGAAGAAGACCGACATGGATGGTAAAGTGCACACTTATAAAGCTCGGCTGGTTGCGAAGGGATTCACTCAAACCCCGGGGGTTGACTATGATGAAACCTTCTCACCAGTAGCCAAGATTAAGTCAATTAGGATAATGCTTGCCATAGCTGCATTTCATGATTATGAAATTTGGTAGATGGATGTCAAAACCGCTTTCCTTAACATGAAACTGACTGAGGATGTTTACATGAATCAGCCAGAAGGTTTTGTAGACACAAAGCATCCTGATAAAGTGTGTAAGCTTGAAAGATCAATTTATGGATTGAAACAAGCTTCTCGCAGCTGGAATCTTTGCTTCCATGAGAAAGTCAAAGAGTTTGGTTTCTCTAGAAGTGAAGATGAGTCCTGTGTATATGTAAAGGCTAGTGGGTGTATATTCTCTTTTCTGGTGTTGTATGTTGATGACATACTGCTCATGGGAAACGACGTTCCGACCTTGCAAGATGTCAAGTCTTGGCTCGGGAAGTGTTTCGCCATGAAAGACCTTGGAGAAGCTGCTTATATTCTCGGGATAAGGATACTAAGAGATAGAAAGAAAAGGTTAATAGACCTGAGTCAGTGTACATACTTGGAAAAGGTACTAAAGAGGTTTAGTATGGAAAATTCCAAGAAGGGAGAGCTACCTATCCAAAGTAATGCCAAGTTGAGTAAGACTCAAAGCCCGAGTACCGATGAAGAAATAGCTGAAATGAGTCGGGTACCTTATGCTTCAGCAGTAGGGTCGATCATGTATGCTATGACATGTACTCGCCCCGACTTGTCCTTTGCCTTGAGCATGGTTGGTCGTTTCCATGGTAATCCTGGAAAGGCACACTGGATAGCGGTTAAGAACATACTCAAGTATCTACGAAGGACAAAGAACATGGTGTTAGTCCTTGGCGGTAATGATAACTTGAAAGTGAGTGGATATACAGATGCCAGCTTCCAGACAGATAGAGACAGTGGTCGGTCTCAGTCGGGCTAGGTATTTCTTCTGAACGGAGGAGCGGTCACTTGGAAAAGTTCCAAGCAAGAGACAGTGGCTGATTCAACGTGTGAATCAGAGTACATAGCAGCGAGTGAAGCGTCTAAGGAAGCGGCTTGGCTGAAGAACTTCATCGGTGACCTTGGAGTTGTCCCGAGCATTCAGGAGCCGGTGGAACTATTATGCGATAACGAAGGAGCAGTCGCTTTGACTAAGGAACCGCGAGACCATGGAAAGTCCAGACATATCGAAAGAAAGTACCACTATATTCGACATCAAGTAGAAGAAGGTCACCTCTTGGTTAAGAGGGTATCATCAGAAGACAATCCTTCAGTTCCTTTGACTAAGGCACTGAGTAGGATCAAGCACAATCAGCATGCTCGGAGCATCGGACTGAGGGATGATATTAGTTTTAGTAATTAGATAGGGTTTGAAACTTATAACAGTATAAATGTAATTGACTTTGTGATTTTATAATGGTGATTTATAAATGAGTATTGTTTACTGCCTTTGTCAATTGTTTATTATTGTGTTTCAATTTTTGCATGTTTAAACTTCCTGAGTAATTAGATTATTCAAAATTCCACAGTCAATCATATTGTTAGCGAGTAAGTATGAACGAAGACTGTCATGAATCGGTTGTAGATTGTCTAAGGAGTTAGACATTGCAGTAGGACTGCTACAACGTTCATGAGTACTTAGAAAATAGAGATTTGAGTATTGGATAAACATGCGCTTAACAGATTGCTTCATGGATTACATCACGAGAAATGTTAAAACGATAATATCCTTTGATCTTTAAGTGGAGAGATATGATCTGTAAATTGCGAGGCAGTTACTCATTGATAATGCGAAAACGCACCCGTAACTCGATGTTATAAAACGCACTGTTGTGAGTATTCTGACTTGTAAAAGGTATAGACATATAAGTCGAAACTTATCCGTCCCCTGACCCGATAGGAAACAGATATCTGTAGGCCTCTCGATGATTTTGAAGTTGACTGAAAGTGTTGGCCAACCGGGACTAAATTGATGTGTTCAATTAGTAGTCTTAAAGTCATGAGCAAATCGGAAATCAAGAAACAGAGTATCGGACCAAGATTGATCTTAATCCATGTCTTGAGTCTGGAAATATCTTGTTGGACGGAGGATCATCTGATCATTTATCTTTGGACAGAACTGACTGGGTCAGAGTTCAGGAACAGTTTCTAGGAAACTGAGATTAATCAGAAGGTAAATGGAAAATTAAAGTCATAGACTTATCCAAGTGGGAGACTGTTGGATTTGGTGTCTAAGCCATGACTTATAATTGTATTTATCTTGTTAATTGAAGCAAAGTCCATTTGGGTTGCCCTCATAGCTGGAGGATTAGTGTAGAGTTTAATAGAGAGAAATGTTGATTTATTAATTGTTTAATAAATCAATAGAAATAAATAAATAGTTTATTAATATATTTGAGTTTTGATATATTAATTATAAACTATAATAATTAATTAGAAATTATCTAGAATTAATTGAATTTAATTTGGAGATTAAATTAGACAATTAAAAGTGCAGGGGCTGGTTAAAAAATTTTGTTTCCAACTTATTCTTCCAGGTATCGTTAAAAAATTTTGTTTCCAACTTATTTTTCTATATGTTTGCTTAGAATAATAGGCTAAATGCAAGAAATATCAATGTACTTGCATTTATTTGTTTATTATAGCGTCTCACGTTGATTTTCTACCCGGTTATTATGCACAAAATATCTTTGTATTCAGATGACAATGATATAACTGGGTAAAATTTTTGAAGTATAATGTGTAATAAGACGAAATGAATGTAGGATGCTTTACATAAATAAATTAATGAAGTATGTTGCTATTTTGTACATATAACCCTAGAATCATCTACAATGGGTTTCTTTTGCTAGGATGGAATCATTTTGCTCAATTCACAATAGTCGTGGTGAATAAAAAAACCCCAAGAAATCAAAATATTCTGATTGGTTCTTTTTGTTATTACTGTTTTTGTTTTTCAAATACCTATTTTGGTGTGTTAATAATGATTTTATATGACGTAATTAAATATTTTTACTTTTTGCAGACATGTTACATCGTTTCTGGAATGGATTAAATTGGTGGCGTCCCTAGATCTACTCAAGTGTGCTTAAATGGTAATTTTCTACCCATGGATTTTAAAAATTCATTCAGTCCCATCATTAATAGCTATTAAGATTCTAATGGAATAATGGAGCATATATACCTGGCACAATACAACCCTAAGGAATAAATGCAATCAACTTTGGCAGATAATAACAAAATATGCGCCTATAACTAGTGACAATATACCAGATTGTAATAAGTTATAAAAATAATTTTATAAGAGTAGATTATTCCTTTGTAATACTGTGAATGTTGGTACTGGAACAATTATTTGTATAATAACCTGAAACTACTTATTGATGGAAATTTTAATGTTTAGAGTGCGTAATACATTCTATTGTGGAATATACAGGAAAGAAATGAGATGAGTCATATTTTGCAAGAAAATTAAGATCCCTAAATACATGAACTAAAAGAATTATATACCACCATCACTTTAAAAAGCCTTGAGTTTTCGAGAGAATATATATATATATATATATATATATATATATATATATATATATATATATATATATATATATATATATCTTATACTAATAAATAAGTAACTAGAGGACACTTGTCAACATTTTAGCCCACATGTACACATGTAATTTTTATAGAATTTTGGATTTAAAAAAAAAAATTCATCGGTTTCACAGCAATTCCTTCGCTTCATTTTCAGAAAGTTGAAACCGTTTCATGACTTCATCTCTCTCTCAAGCATCGGTTTGTTTTGAATCATTTAAACATCCGTTTGTTTTGAATCAATTTATGGATGATTTCAGTTACATCTCTCGGTTATACCATTCTCATCGTGTTTATATCAATCCTAACCCTAACTTTCTCATGACACCCTCTCCTTCAAACAGCCTCCTCTTCCCCTGCACGAATACGCTCCTCAATGCACCCTCACCAGCATCAATCTCATGCCTCAAATACACTCCCCTGCACAATCGATTTGGGGTTAATGGTTAGCTTGTGTTTCCCAAAATGTACCGCCATCGATTTCACCATCTTCATCTTCACCGGCATCACCCATCCAGTCGACCGCTATCGAACCACCAAAAACGGTTGCTTCAACACTGCTATCCCACCATCGGTCCTTCTACATCTATGCCCACAAATCCTCCATCGCCGGTGATTGATTTGAAAACCCATAAGGCCATAACCGCTACCGCTGCTAACCTCACTTCTCGCACCAACCACTGGCGCTGCTAGCCTCACCAATTGCACCAACCATGGTCGCTTCTTCTTTTAAGCTCAAATAATTCAGCAAATCTTTCGCAGGTCTGAAATTATGGAGATGGCAGCGGTTGAGTGGAGATTGCCGGAACATTGACGATTGTGCTAATCTACCTGATCGGATATGTCAAATCTCAGAATCATGCTCACAGATGGTACTCCGATTCCAAAATAAATTCGAGGTATCGTATTATAA
This sequence comes from Cichorium intybus, assembly GCA_023525715.1. Taxonomy (NCBI): domain Eukaryota; kingdom Viridiplantae; phylum Streptophyta; class Magnoliopsida; order Asterales; family Asteraceae; genus Cichorium; species Cichorium intybus. Next base: position 29,294,826 of record CM042016.1, on the reverse strand, counting down.
ACATTCGTTTTTAGAAAACTATATGTATATTCCGTGTAAGCCACTTTCCTCCATCGCAATTAGATTTTCAAAACGAGGAAACCTTTTGTAGTTCTGTTTTGTTTAATGTTTGTTCTCCTCTGTAATTTACTCTCATTTTGTATGTCGGTTCATTTCGATTTCTAGCCCTAAATCCAATTCGATTTCTAGCGCTCAATCTGTGTGTCGTTTATTTTCTACCTTGATTTCTTAGATCCATGTTTCAGATCAGACCACTAAATCGTCGTAATTGGGGTTTGTTATATGTACGTATATATTTTCAACGTTTATGTAAATAAGCAGAAAAGCTTGGGATAGTACCATACAGCAGCAACTTAAATCTATTTTCTCTCCCTTTAGTATCCTAATGAAAACCTTTTTTCTTGGCGACAAAGAAGTTTATTATCTTGAAAACCAAAGCTTACAGAAGCTAGGTTAATACAGGTAATTTGATTGTAATTTGTTGCTTTCATTAATTTCCATTCCAAAGATGATATAATCTTCAGAATAAAGTATAGAAAATGATCTTACTTACTTTTATGAATTTATTCAGATCCAGATCAAGAATAGATGGTAAAATTCATACACTTTCTTGATTCCAAAACTATGCAACTAAATCGTCTAAATCATTACACAAGCACCTGATTCCAATAACCTGTGCTTTCACTTGACACCATTTACCTTTGAGAAGAATCTGGAGAAGAAATGTGTAACAAGTCTCAGGTCAATGGTCAATCTCGGGTCTGAAGTATTAGCATAAGCTGATGTGTACGTATCTTAAAACTTATCAAACCCGGTTTTAATCAATCTTATGCTAAAAACTTGTTATACACTTCACATATTTTTAGATGTTGGGCTTGGATTTCATGTAGAGCTCAGTTGGTCTGAGGCTCTGAAAATCATCCCTGTTAGGGAAGATAAGTTTACTCTTGAATATTTTGTTTTCTTTTTTTTGTATTTTATATGCAATAGTGGCATTATCAATTTGGGGTTGGATTTTTGTAGCCAAATTGAGGAATACACTCGTCTGATTGCCCAAATTAAGATGGTATCTTTTTTTGAACCCAGAATCATGAACCCCAAGATCCAAAAGAAAAAAAGCTTTAATTACAAGTATGCCATTCCAGCCGGGTTATCTCTGTTAAATGATATTATTGGGTATACGAGAACTGCTACTACTGCCAGACGAATGACTTTATGAAGTTAATAAATTAATCAGGGTAAATGGTTAGGGGTCAAAAAACTTGTGTTTGAATTGTTATGATTAAGTTCCGGGGCAGACATAAACTTCAATCTTGAAGACTATGGAGGTGACGTAAAACAGGTTAATCTTCTTAACTACGTGTGTTTTTCACTTCCTGTGTGTGTACACACACAACTAGATTGTTGTTTTTGTTTTAAAGTAATGAGGTGTCCTGAAAACAACAAATACAGATGAGCAATCTAACAAAGAAAGAGTTTGTGCATGTACTTTGCATAAATGTGGTAGATTGGAAGCTAGAATGGGGCAAAAAGTATGTTTTTCCTTTTCTATTGCTTATTTACAAGGTAAACCGTTTCAAATTTGAATGCAATATAATTATACATCATGATACATTCAATGTAAATTGTAAAATCTCCATAAAATGTCCATTTTCATTCCGATCCGTTATATTAAGTATCAACCTTTCGTTACATTAATATTTTAAAAAAAGTTTATTTCGCATGTATCTTTCTGTTGAGAAAGGTTTTTTTTTACTAAACTTCTAAGTAAGCTAAATTACCGATCTACCAATTGTTCTAATCTTGAAGAGTAATTAACTTTTCTGAGTTTTAAGATTTTCTTCAACTTAAAACCTTTTTTTTTTTGCAAAAGCTCCATATTAGCTTAGATTACGGATTTGTCCGTTTTTATGTCAAGTATGTTAATTCGGTACTTAAGGCGTGATGGGTATTCCAAAAATTTCTCTACAAGTCGACTCAGGTAAGGTTTTATGATTTTAACTTATCGACTTCTCAATTTGGGCCAACCTTGGAAGATTTTAGAATGGCTTTGGTTGTGTTTTATAAGATATATTGGTAATGAGTCCCAGTCCACTTCGGTTTGGAAAATGATCGAATGCACTTCAAAGTTAAAAGAAATTTCAAAAACATATGAGCATAGGATGTTGGAAATAGACGAGGTTATAAAAAGGGATTAAAAACGAGATCAATTACAAACCTTAAAGTGATTGGCTTTTTGCAATAATTACATTAAAATAATAAATGGGGCTTTGTAAAGATAAAATCCTTTTTTCACAAAAATAGGACTTCCCAAACCAAGGAATCCTAATCTAGGATTGATTGTACAAATCTTCAGTACATTACAAAAAACATCAACATTGATTAGAATTTGAGAACATGGTGATCTAGACAAGCAATTCCCAAGTTTAAAAATCAAAATTCAAAATTGCAATTGGTGAATTTTTGTGAATTATGTTTTTTTATTGGTAGGTGTAAGCTTGGTGAATCTAGAATTGTTCTTCGTGAATCAGGAGCGAGTCAGAAGTCGCAGTTCAGTTTTCCTAGGTTGATCCTAAATTCTAAAAAAACGATCAATATATATTATAACTTATTGTTTTTCTGCAAGTAATAACTCTGTTTTTTTTGGTGATTTAAGTTTTTCACTAAAGGACACCAAGGAGCTACCTTGGTTGACCTAATATATGTGATGGTGACGACTCAATATTCGCGGATGTTGGTTATGAGATAAATATATCTTTAAGTTATTCAATACACCTACAGACATTCATTACATTATTATTTATTTTTACATTTAAAATTTGGTCACTATTGTCTATAATCAAGGGTGGTAATGCTACTGAGTTATTGAGGTTGCTTTAAGTAATTTTTGTTGTTTTCTTGTGGGTGAATAACAAATTTCAACAAGGACAACTTTTCCTTGGTATACTTGGGTGACCATGGTTACTTTTGATCTCCAACAAGCTTATAAAAAACACACCTTCAAATTAAACAAGTTAATATGGTCGAGTTCACATAGTATTTAAATATCCATGACATCCTCAATCTACACGAAAAATATATTATTAACTGTTTAATAACAACTTATGAACTATATATTCATATTACATAAGGATCATTTATCGTATTTTTAGCAATAATTCTTAAATTTAAGAGATACTATCGTTAAAGTAAAAAAGAGATCGTCATCCACAAAGTTTTTGGGAACTCCTAGACCCAACTCCAAAGTAATCGTCAAAAACCCTAAGGGTGCGTTTGGGTTGAGGGTTTAACCTCAAGTATTCTAAAGTCTAGATAGATAGTTGAGTTGTAGCGTATATTTGTGCTTTTCTGAACCTGTATGTTTGTGGCTTTATACAGATAATTGAGATTGATAACAAAGCAACTATAATTGAAAGTAAGGTCTTATTTAGTTTGTGATAAAAAAATAAAAATGGTGAAATATTATTGTCTCGACAAGATGCAAATTATTCAATTTTTGTTAAATGAAATGGATTTTGTGTTTAGTATGAAAGAGTGACACTCTTGCAAAATGTATTTTTTATTACACATGTACCATTTCTATAGTTTGTATTTTTTTTGTTACATAAAGACTATTTCTGTAATTTTCTTACATAGGGTCCAATTCTGTGAAATATTTTTTATTTTATAGGGACCATTCTAGTAATTTGCCTATTTTTTATTACAGGCATGATTTGTCACATACTCATGTTTGATATAGAGACATTATGCATATCTGTATTTTTTGCATATATTGCCAGCTTAGTACACATTCAGTTCATCAAGTGATTTTAATTCGCTCTTCAATTGTCACTCAATTGATTCTTTCACTATAATCCATCCTCTTCTCTCACGTCGAATGTCTTCTAAGATCATAATTACAATAGTCGAGATGTTAAGGAATCTGCAAAAATCTCGCAAAATATGTCATTGTTGGTGCAGGGAGGGAGAAAATATTATTTGTATTTTTATAAATATTCACCAGGCTGCTAGCATTGCTAAATGCTCCGCCACGAAGCAAGCTCTCCCGAATACGACAGATGCGGAAGTGGGGAAGCCGGAAGTGGGCCAAAGATCTTCCTCTCAACAGTGCTTCTCGATTTTAGGAATGCTAACTGTATAAGACTTCACTTCAAGTACATGATGGATTGGAACTAATGATAAACAAGTGCAAAATGGTCACAAAAATATTTTTGTACCTAAATCTCCTTCACTCTTATAAATTTTTTTTAAATAGTGTTTAGATTTTGTTAATTAACTGTTTATTTATATCAATTGTTGTTGAAATATGTATCCTATTTGTAATAAAAGGCAGCAAGACATATGTTTTGTATTCAGATGACATTACTACGAATAAAAGACATTGTATTGTATTTTTCTCATGGAATCTAGGTGATATAAGAATTATTTGAGCTTAAAAGAAAGAACACCTCTAATTTATATTTTTTATATCATCCCGTGTAATACACGGGTTTTACAACTAGTATATATATATATACAATTACCGTGATTTTAGAACTCAATGTAACGTTTTTTTTTTTTTTGTAACGCGGGTTGGGTGGATCCAGTGTGGATCCGTTTTTTCCACCGACCCATCTCTCATCCTCTTTTGAAAGCTTCGAGATACCTCCAAATGATCAAACAAACCCTAACCAGTGGAACCTACAACCCCATCATCAACAACGGAACCTCAATTAGTGGAATAATCGGAATCAGGGGCATCCAAACCCACCAAACCTTGAGTCCAATTCGTAAGCCAGTCCGTAGTCGCTACTCGCCCCATTCAGTAATCCTAATTTCACGAGACTAGTGAAAGTGCAAGCGGGAGACTAGCGAAAGTGCAGGCGGGAAGGAATAATGTCGCCTTGTTGATTTTAAACAAAGTTCAAGAAATGAGAAATAACTCTAAAAACCTCAAACTTGGATATTTTTTTTTGGTATAGATCAACAAATATTGTTGATGTAAAGAAGTGACCCCGCAACTAAAGGGAAGAACGGTGAAGCCCTGTTTACCGGCGAGTGGATGGCGAAGTTTGATGAAGGGAAGAACATAAGTTGAACATCGGAGTGCACAGAATTGTACTTTAAAGTAATTGTTTATTAAAATATCTTTTGTAATTCTATTGTTATATCAGTTTCATCCTTACTTTCTGCGCATGGAAGATTCAGCCATACGTTCCATTGTGCTTCGGTTATTACCCTTTAGCATCTCATTGTCTCTATAAAAGGGATACTATGTTTCAGTTGTAAGTGTGCTTTAATGAACGATCTGATCAATAAACTCAAAACATTGGTCTCTATTTTGCTCTCTCTATTTACTACAATTGTTGTTTATATTCTATTCTTTATGACTCCACGCTTATCTTGTTTTATTGTTTAAGCTAAAAAATCCATTCTAACAAATATAATGTAATAAAGAAAGCAATCCATAGAATAGCCGTCGACCAACAAAGGAAATTATAAAAAAAAAAAATAAAAAAAAAAAGATGTCCAAAATGACATCATAAGATCCCACTAAATAATATTCTTTCTGCCTTCACTCATTATGCATAATGTATCCTAATCTCCACCCTACAAGTGTCATTCTTTATGCCTTCTCCTCCTGTACACTTTGCAAGTTTTGGGCTCACTGGGCTCAGTGATTGTAGGCTGGACTTGACGTCGTCTCAAGGCATCTTCCTTATCATTAATGGGCTTCATCCATCCCAATATATTATAGGTGAGAATGGCAGCATCTTGACACAAACTAGAGAATTTTGGTTGCATCACAGCCCTCTTTGATGTAGACAGCTGAGTCATCAACTTTTCAATACACTGAAACAATGAACGATTTTCCTGTAACCATGCGATAATCTGTAAAGCTTTACTACTGCTTGGCCTAAACTTTTCCATTATGAGACTGTAGACAAAATCGACTATAATAAATAATCGATTAACTTCAAGATCGAAGTATAAAACCCAAATATCACGATAATGATTCAACGGAATATAAAACTATTGAATAATCAACCAAGAATAGATCGAACGGTAAAAAGAAAGAACACAGGATATTTACGTGGAAAACCCAAATCGGGAAAAAACCACGGGCGGAGGAAGCCGAGAACCAATTCACTATATTTTGCGGTGTTTACAAAGTGTTTGGGAGAATACAAAAATACAAAGAGTTTAAAACTCTTATGTATTTATAAGAAGAGAAGATTGAGTTGTGAGATGGTGTGTTTTGCATAAATGGTTTTCTATCCTATTTATAGGAAATGTATTGCATGCCACTTAAGGAAAAATTGGCTCATATAAAGAAAATTCTGCATGCCAAGGTTTGAAAACAATTTTGCAGCCATGCCAACTTTGAAAGTTTGTTTAGCAGCCACCATTTGAAGTCATATTCCACAATCTCCACCTTGACTTCAAAATGGAACAAAACTTGTATACCCATTTGCTAAAGCCAACAACAACTCTTCAAACTTCAAAACTCCATAAGAAACTGGAATCACCATATAGGGAAAAATTGATCCTGAAAATTGAAATACTTCCTCCACCACGAGCCTATCAGGCTCAAATGCGATCAGAAACACCCACCAAATCCAAACATGTTTTGAACTTGGCTATTGGAAGACTTTTAGTGAACATATCAGCAGGATTATCATTGGTGCTGATCTTGTTTACCGTAATTTCGCCTTTAGCAATAACATCTCTGATGAAGTGATAACGAACATCAATATGTTTTGTTCGATCATGGAACATTTGATCCTTTGTCAGAAATATTGCACTTTGATTGTCACAAAAAACAGTTTTAACGGATAACTTGTTTGAAAGCTCACCTATCAACCGTTTCAACCAGAGGGCTTCTTTCACTGCTTCCGTAGTATCCATGTATTCGGCTTCGGTGGTGGATAACGCTACGGTGGACTGTAACTGCGCTTTCCAGCTAATTGCGCAATCACCCAAAGTAAACACGTACCCTGTAATCGATCGTCTTTTATCCAAGTCCTTTGCATAATCGGAATCCACATAACCAAGTACTCCACTATCGGTTTTGCCAAACCGCAGACATAAAGAGGAAGTACCTCGCAAGTACCGAAAAATCCATTTAACAGCAGCCCAATGCTGTTTTCCTGGATTCGCCATGTATCTGCTTACCATGCTTACCGCATATGACAAATCTGGACGTGTACAAATCATAGCATACATAAGAGATCCTACAGCGCTGGAGTATGGTACCTTTGCCATGTATGCTATATCTTCTTCGGTGGTAGGACTTAAGGCGGATGATAGCTTGAAGTGGGCTGCGAAAGGAGTGCTGACTTCTTTTGCATCATGCATATTGAAACGGTGCAGAACCTTCTCAATGTAGCTTTGTTGAGAAAGGTATAGAGTTCTTGCACTGCGGTCTCGCACTATTTCCATTCCTAGAATTTTCTTGGCAGCACCCAAGTCCTTCATATCAAACTCAGCATTCAACTGGTCTTTTATCTTTTGAATCTCCTTTATATTCTTCGCTGCAATTAACATGTCATCCACGTATAAAAGTAGATAGACCATTGAACCATCATCACACTTCTTGTAGTAAACGCAGCTGTCGTAGATGCACCTTTTCAGCTTGTGACTGGTCATAAATGAGTCAAACCTTTTATACCATTGTCGCGGAGATTGCTTGAGGCCATAAAGAGACTTCTTCAATTTGCACACATAGCTTTCCTTGCCAGGAGCTACAAAACCTTCAGGTTGTTGCATATATATCTCTTCCTCAAGCACACCATTTAAGAATGCTGTAGTAACATCAAGTTGCTCTAACTCATAGTCATGAGAGGCAACTAATCCCAACAAGACACGTATTGACGTGTGTTTCACAACCGGAGAGAAAATGTCGGTATAATCGATACCTGGGATTTGACTGTAGCCTTTGGCTACCAAACGAGCTTTATATCTTGGTTTGTCACCAGGGTGGATAGCCTCCTTCAACTTGTAGACCCATTTGCACTTAACTGTCTTCTTACCCTTTGGAGCTGGAACGAGATCCCATGTGCCATTTTTCTGAAGAGATTCCATCTCCTCGTGCATGGCAACCATCCACTTATTAGAATGTTTGGATTGAATGGCCTCGTTGTAGCTTGTGGGCTCCAGAACAGACTCAACTTCATTGGCAACTGTAAGTGCATAAGCGACAGAATTGGCTTGAACATATCTCTTTGGAGGTACAATCTGTCTGCGAGGTCTATCTCTTGCAATGGAGGGACTGTGAGGTTGGCTTGGAGCTTCGGGTGGCTCATGAGAAGAGGAATGTTGATTATTCGAGGGTTGAGAAACCTCGACACCTTCATGAGACTGATCCTCGAAAGATGAATTTAAAGGAAGCTCCACCTCCACTCGAACTTTGTCTTTTTCCGAATTTTCATTTTCTCTGGTATGAATGTTGGAGACAGGATGAAGCATGGCTTTTTCATCAAAGGTCACATCTCTTGATGTAATGACCTTCATAAGCTCTGGGCTCCACAATTTGAAACCTTTCACTCCTGTCTTGTATCCAATAAAAATGCACTTAATGGCTCTTGGTTCTAATTTGCCATTATCAACCCGTGCATATGCTGGACATCCAAACGGTATTAATTTTGTGTAGTCAGCAGGCTTACCAGACCATAGCTCAAACGGAGTCTTCTTTCCAATAGTACGTGAGGGGGAGCGGTTGATAATATAGCATGCAGTGGAAGCTGCTTCGGCCCAAAAAGACTTTGGTAGCTTCGAGTGAGAGAGCATGCATCGGACCTTCTCCATGATGGTGCGGTTCATTCTTTCCGCAACGCCGTTCTGCTGTGGTGTGTGGACTACAGTGCGGTGACGTGTACTCCCTTCCTTACGGCAATAGGAGTTGAATTCTTCTGAGCAGAATTCCAGTCCGTTATCGGTACGAAGGTATTTTACTTCAAAACCGGATTGTTTTTCAACTAACACTTTCCAATCCCTAAAGGTTGAAAATACTTCTCCCTTTGACTTTAAGAAGAACGACCATACCTTTCTTGAGAAATCGTCAATGATCGTGAGCATATAAGAGGCTCCACCTTTCGATGTAACCTTCGCTGGTCCCCATAAATCAGAGTGTATGTAGTCAAGTGGCCCTTTCGTCGTATGTTTGCCACCGATAAAACTCACTCGCTTCTGCTTTCCAAATACACAATCTTCACAGAATTCAAGTTCGGTTGATTTCTGCTCCCCGAGCAACCCCCTTCGACTTAGTTCATTCATACCATGGTATGACATGTGAGCGAGCCTGAGGTGCCATAGACGAGAGCGATCAACGTTGGAGAGGGATTTAGAACATACCGAGACTTCGCCGGAGATAACTTGCCCATCCATAATGTAAAGGTTTGCGGATTTTCTAACTCCTTGGATGACCACAGAACCTTCCTTGAAAATATGGAGTTTCCCGTCTTTGCCAACAAACTCGTAACCTTTCTTCTCGAAAGTACCGAGACTTAGTAAATTTCGCCTAAGACCGGATACGTGCTTCACATCTTGAATCGTTCGAACAACGCCATCGAACATGCGGAACCTGAGTGTACCCCGTCCAATAATACGACACGAAGTGTCGTTACCCATTAGAACGTGGCCTTCGTTAACCTTTTCATATGAATGAAAAACGCTTCGGTTGGAGCTCATATGAAAAGTACACGCTGAATCAAGTACCCACTCACTCGTGGTTATTAAACCGTAGTCCGAAACGGATAGAAGCTCGCCATCGGAACCAGTTTCGGCAACATCGGCTTCAACGGTGTTATTGGTTGTTTTTCCCTTTGCGATTTCCTTCGCTTTCTCCTTGTTCTTTAACTTGAAACATTCATCGATCAGATGTCCCTTCTTGTGGCAATAATTGCAATATTTGCGATTGGCTTTGGACTTAGATCTAGATCGGTTTTGTGAAGAGCTACCTCTCTCGTTAGGTCTCCCTCTGATGTTGAGACCTTCGGCTTTAGAATCGCTGCTACTGTTCCCAACTATCTGCTTCATCTTTTCCTTTGAATCAAGAGCAGTCATTACCTCGTCAAGGACAAGAGTGTCCCGAGAATAGATAATGGTGTCACGAAAGTGATCGTAGGAGTCTGGGAGAGAAGATAATAAAAATAACGCCAAGTCTTCATCTTCGTATTTGACGTCCATATTCTCCAGATTTCCTACAAGCTCTTTAAAGGTAGAGAGGTGATCAGACAAAGAACTACCTTCACTCATCTTTAGGTTAAAAAGTCGTTGCTTCAAGTGTAGCTTGTTGGGCAAGCTTTTCGTCATAAGTAGCTGCTCGAGTTTTAGCCAGAGAGCCGCTGCGGATGTCTCTTTCAACACATCTTGGAGAACGTCGTTAGAAAGATGCAAACGGATTTGCGACGACGCCTTCAGATCTTTCATCTCCTTTTCCTCAGTCGACCAAGTTGCCGGCATTTTCTCCATTCCTAATAGTGCTTTGTGGAGATCCATTTGGATCAACACATCTTTCATCTTTACTTGCCAGAGAGGGAATCTTGTGTTTCTGTCAAGTAAAGGAATATCGTACTTCATCGATGACATGGTTGAAAATAGTTTTTTTACGAATCGTTATCGGAAAACCCGGATTGCTCTGATACCAATTGTAGACAAAATCGACTATAATAAATAATCGATTAACTTCAAGATCGAAGTATAAAACCCAAATATCACGATAATGATTCAACGGAATATAAAACTATTGAATAATCAACCAAGAATAGATCGAACGGTAAAAAGAAAGAACACAGGATATTTACGTGGAAAACCCAAATCGGGAAAAAACCACGGGCGGAGGAAGCCGAGAACCAATTCACTATATTTTGCGGTGTTTACAAAGTGTTTGGGAGAATACAAAAATACAAAGAGTTTAAAACTCTTATGTATTTATAAGAAGAGAAGATTGAGTTGTGAGATGGTGTGTTTTGCATAAATGGTTTTCTATCCTATTTATAGGAAATGTATTGCATGCCACTTAAGGAAAAATTGGCTCATATAAAGAAAATTCTGCATGCCAAGGTTTGAAAATAATTTTGCAGCCATGCCAACTTTGAAAGTTTGTTTAGCAGCCACCATTTGAAGTCATCAACTTTTCAATACACTGAAACAATGAACGATTTTCCTGTAACCATGCGATAATCTGTAAAGCTTTACTACTGCTTGGCCTAAACTTTTCCATTATGAGACAAGTCTCGAATGCTACAGATTTGCTTTGCTTAATTCGTGCCATAATTTCCCAAAGATTCATTTGCAGTTCCCACGCCCAGTGCTTCTTAACTTGTGGTTCTTTCATGTTACTATTTTTATTTGCTTTACACTCCTTTAGAAACAGCCCCAAGTTTTTCACAAATAGTTGTGCAGATGCCATATCCCTTATAGCTTTAATCTCCTGCAGTGTTTTCATGATCATCATAAATTTTGTTAAGTTTTTGTAATGTAACCGCTCCATCGTACAATGTTACAATGTTGCGTGTTTTGGTATAGTCATGCATTTCCTCCAAAACACCACTTTACTGAATAAACTATGAAAAAACATATCAATAATATACTTACTGTCATTGTGTAAATACCTCATCTGAAACCATTGGGAAGATGGCACTTGGACAAGTATCACAGTTTTTGATTTCTGACCGCACCTCCAAGTATACCTTTACCGGCAATTTTGTTATAAACTTTAAAATCTTTGCGTTAGCAAACACACAAGCTTGATGTGGGATTAGTTTCGTAAATGCAGAAAGATGCTGCAGAAAATATAACAAAGGAAAATTACATATAGATCAATGCAATCTTCATAATCGTGTGTGTGTGTGTGTGTTTGTATGTGCGTGTACACACACACACATATAGACACACACAACACAAGATCATGGAGGGTTATTTGATCTTCAAGCAAAGTAGCCAAATGCAAGAACTCTTGATATACTCATATACCTTCCTTTGTTGAAATAGACGCTGCAGATAATAAAAACGATAGTAAGTTAGATATAGATCAATGCGATGTTTATAAGTATGTTGGTGTATATATGTGTATACACACAGACAGAACACATATATAGTAATGAAGGGTTAGTTCATCTTCAAGCCAAATGCAAGATTTCTGGATATACATTTCGCAAAAAAAAAAAAAAAAAAAAACAAAGTAATCTCAATCTTAATTTGTACAAGAGTATTTGGCAGTGTTGAGATTAAAAATGTTGTTGAGATAACAACATCAGGAAGCAATACCTGAAGAATCCCCAGGCTAAGTATAAGAAGCTTGGCAGTGCTGAAGTGTTGAAGCAGAGAAACTATTTTATCAGCATCTGCATTTGATGGATTGTACATACAGAGGTCAACCTTCTCCAAAGAAGGGAAACCTGTTGGTGTAGAAATCTGCCATGGATGAAAACCTTCTATGAGCAACGAGGTAAGCTCAGGTGCAGAAATCAGATACTTCCCAGTGCACCATTTAATTGTGAGATTCTTGAGTTGAGGTGCAACCACATTGACATACTCCTCCAGTTCCATATCCAGGCGTATATATTCAAGTATAAGATTAGAAAGTCGAGGATGACAGATATTCAAAACTTGGGTTCCATTCATTGTGCATCTCCTCAAGAAGAGGTTCTTCAAATTGGGGCACTTGGAGAACAGACCAGTAGTAGTACTACTGTTACTATCAGATAGTTTGATATGGTGAAGATGCAATGTGGTTAAAGCTGGGAGGTCCCAAGTCGGGGTTGCAATAAAGGATAATCTATAAACAAGGGGGCGTCCAACAATCTTCCCAGGCGAGCGTGTAACAGTCAATTGTTGGACATTGTGAGAGTATGCGCAGTTGAGAATTCTTGTGACAGATTCATCATCTATAACTGTTCTCCCAAGAACGAGATTGAGTGAAGACACTTGTATTCGAGTATTGTGGTGAGACAGGACATTAGAAATAAATTCGGAGATGCTGGGCCCACGAGGATTGAGATTTTCGAAATTCAGATATGGCATTGTAGTCCAGATGAATCTCCATCTAGATGACAAAACACCGACTCCAATAGCATCTTTGATGCTGATGAAAGAAAGGATTTTATGGATAACATCGTCTGGCAAGCTGCTTAGTCTATCATCGCCTTCTACATCCATTACATCTTTTCTTGCAGATCCATTATCCATTCTTATTCAATCCAAAATCCCTGCAATCGAATAGAATGCAACAATCAGGACATACAAAACAAACAATTCACCTTAAGGTTAGCAATTACTGCTCTTTCAATCACTTTGTGCGGTTTAAATTCTCTACTACCAAAATAATGCATAGGGGCTCTCTGGTTCCCTTTATAGCACAAGACATTGAAAGCTAAATACGATAACATTGTAACCCTTTGAAGTTCATCGACAACGGGTTACTGATTTAACACTACCAATGCACCGAGTATTTATTCTTAAACAATAGTAGCATCAACTTAGATTACGGGTGATTTCTACAAATTTCCGAATGCCGGAGGGGCCAAGAAACCCATACCTTTTTATTTATAAATAGAAAAATAAAATTGAGGATTCCAAGGCACACGGATAAACAGGTCTGGATCTACAAAAATTTTCTACGTTGATTATCCAGTTGGGTTAAATTGTTTAAAACAGAGTCTCCAGGCCAAAGTGAAAAAAATCCACAACCACCAACAAAACTATCACAGCGAGCTATATCTACAAAATATAAGTGTTGTTTTTAATTGATGAAAACCTAGGACCAAAATTAACATGGAAAAAATTGCTGGTAACCTTTCCCTGTATTCTAAAAATAAGCCAAATAATTCTTTCTTCTCAAAACTATATAAATCTATACAAATTGGCAATCACACGTTTCATCTGTTCCAACAGAAACAAATTCCAAAATAAAGGTTAAGAATGTAGCTATAAACTCGTGCAAACAAATTAACAGTCACAAATCATAACTTAGGTTCACAATTCATTAATTAGATTTATAAATTAAAATAAAAATAAATAAAAACTAAGTTAGAATTTTCTATACTCACAAGAGAATCGATCGAGAAAATTGTCGCTGTGCGAAAGGGAAGAAAATAAATGGAAAGCAACGATGAAGGGGAAGGTAGCTTGTGTTGTGTCGTCTGTCGATCGTCTCTTTACAGAGAAAAGGAAACAAGTAGAGTAAAGAACAGACTTGCACACGGGTGGGATGGATGCGGCGTGCTAAAGTGTCGTGCTTAAACCAATCTTGAGAGTTGGGATAAGTTCGCTTTTAAAGTGGTTTCTTAGTTTTCTACTTTTATTCTTAGTTTTCTACTTTTACGGTTAACTCCTTTATCAAAAAGATTTTGTTTTTATTTTGCCTATTAATTAATTTATTTTGATTTCTAAGTCTTTATTGTTTTCAATTATTTTAGTTAATATTTAGTAATATATTATTTTATTTTTTATAGTAGTTATCACATTCCTAATAATTTGTTGTACTATTACAACAAAATGTAATATAATAAGGCAAATTACAAAAAAACAATAATAATAATAACTAGTTTTATACAAAATCTTGATTTTGAAACTACGTTTATTTTTTACAGGTAATTCATTAATTTTTTTAAATTATTGCAATTTTGATTATTTAACTGGTCAACATGGCCAACTAATGTAACATGGTGACTAGCTAATCTTTGATGACATAGTGCGGACGCGACAAGATCAATTTTTCTATTTTAGCTTAAAATTTATTTTAATTTTTCTTATTTGACCATGAAGATAAATAATAATCTAATTAAGAAATTCATCCATATATAAATCGAAATTACCACTTCTATTAAATATATACTTTATACTTTTAACATAATTATCATTAGATATTATATATAGTAACTGTATATCATCTTACTTTTAAATTAAATTTTAAAAACATGATTAGAATTTCTTTCTATAATTATCGGTATATAGTATATACAATCACGTATATCATCTTACTCTCAAAATATTGTATTTATATTATTAAAAACTATAACATCCTCTATCACATATAATTGTTGTTTTAAATATTATTTTTCAAAGAAATTATGGACATCACAGCATATCAGTGTCACATCATTAAAGACTGATAGGTTGTAATGTCATGTCAGCTGTCAACCGGTTTGACTGATTAAATGGTCAAAATTGCAACAAATTTGAAAACTTAGTGACTTAATTGCCAAAAGAATAAACACAATGTCAAAATGGAGATTTTGGGTAAACTTAGTGACATTTTTGCAATTTATCAAATATAATATATGTTTAGATATGTGTTTAAAACTCATGTGACTCATGATACATTATTTTCTTATATATTGTATTTTAAATATTATGTATTCCAAGTTCAGGTTCAAAGGTTTAGAATACTTGATCCTTTGAAGGGTGTCTGTAAAAAATTTACGACTAGAAGGACTTTTGAATGTATACATAGAGTAAAGCTTTGTAGATACTTTGTAGTTAGCTTTTGTATTTAGGCTGTGTTTGATAGTTGCTGACTGAGTTAGATCTGACTGAATCAGAGGCCTGACTGGGTCAGAAGCTCGAACTAAGTCAGCCTCTGACTGAAACCATGTTGTTTGATTATGTATCTTACTGAATATACTGAAGAAAATGACCATATTACCCTTCTTGTCTGGTGATTAGTTTTTTTCTATTTGGCCAAATGAAAAAATAGCAACATACTTTTATTGATTGTTTATTATAGCATCCTACTTTAATCTCGTAGTCAATTGAGTTTTAACATAATCATGAAAGCAAAGAAATCTAGACTTGTCACTTTTTAATAGGTAAACCCACAATGAAGCAACCTGGTATGCCTGATGAAACAATCAAATGGAATAAATTCTTAACCCGGTTAGATAAGCCATGATGTAGTCAACCAAATTCCTCACAGCTTGGTCACCGCAACCAGTATCGAATTTGCTTAACCGAGAAGTTCCATACATATCATGACAGGCTTCTTCAAAAATATGATTGTGATGAGATTAAGGGTTGGTTTCAAATGGAAGATAAAATTTGATTTCAATAACAAATGGAGATACAAGTTCAATAAAACGGATATACAAGTTCAAATGCTTAATGAACACAATATTCTGAAATCAGAATTTTGAACAAAAGAAATGGAACATACCTGAAGCAACGGCTATTGAACGGCGGCGAGGGAACAATGCCGGTGACGAGGGCTGAAACGGCGAAGCACAATCGGCGTCTTTGATCGTCGTCGGCGAAGCAAAATCGGCGACGTCGGGAATGATGGAATGCTTCTTTCTGGTTTAATCGTTGATGGAGGCGGAGATGCTAGGGAAAAATCGGGATTGTTACGTGTTTCTTTCTAGTCAGCGTTTTCTCATAACTGACCGAGTAAGATACCGAGTAAGATGTTCGGCCGAGTAAGATGTGAACTTTTTGGGCTATCAAACAGTTTGAGTCAGACATTACCTCTTACTGGACCCGATAAGAGGTAAATCAAACACACCCTTATATTTGTTCCTATATGGTTTGTTTGTGATATGAAGTAGTAACCTCTTAAGCTATGTAACACTTTTGAAAATGATTTTTATGGGACCAAAAATTGTAAGGTACAACTTCAAGTGTTAAAATCATAAAATGTATTAAAGATGGGGCGTTACAACTGATTTCTTATACTTTAGGGATTCGAAAAATGGCTTTATGGTTCCGATTGCAAACACAATATCTAAAAAAATAAATAAAAGGGTGACATTGATATATGTAACGGATAGTATCTTATGTGTTGCCAATTTCGATACAATCGTTAATAATGGTTGAATTGGTGTTGAAGTTCTTTATCGAATTAACAGTATGTTGTAATGAATTGGAACCAAAAACAGATTATATTGTTCGATATGTCAATACCATATTAGAAAATCATGTGTTGTGTTCAATTAAGCTTAAAGCAAGAAAACTAATATTCGAGGTGGTGTTATATGAAAAAGCAGGTGTTGTTAGTGTATCTCACATTGGTGAGACACGGTCCTATAAGTATGTATATATGTTGGAGTCTCCCCTCTCTCCACAAGAGCTCTTTTGGAGAGACAATATTGGGCTCCACATATATTTACATGGTATCAGAGCCAGTGTCTCGCACCCCTGTAACCTCATCGAGCCTACGTCTCTAAGGGGGAGTGTTAGTGTATCACACATTGGTGCGACACGGTCTTATAAGTGTATATATGTTGGAGTCTCCATCTCTCCACAAGGGCTCTTTTGGAGAGACAATCTTGAGCTCCACAAGGGCTCTGATACCATGTAAATATATGTGGAGCCCAATATTGTCTCTCCAAAATAGCCCTTATAGAGAGAGGGAAGACTCCAACATATATACAGACTTATAGGACAGTGTCGCACCAATGTAGGACACACTAACACTCCCCCTCAGAGACGTAGGCTCGATGAGGTTACATGGGTGCGAGACACTGACTCTGATACCATGTAAGATATATGTGGAGCTCAAGATTGTCTCTCCAAAAGAGCCCTTATGGAGAGATGGGAGACTTCAACATATATACACTTATAAGACCATGTCGCACCAATGTGGGATACACTAACAGTTTTCGAATGTATATTGTATATTCAACCGGTGGAGATGAATACAAGAATATTGGGATTTATAAGATCTTAGCTAAATACCTAATTAAAGGAATAACTATTAGTTATGTAAGTTTACAAAAATAACCCCAAAGAAATACATGTTAATCCTAGAATGTTCTAATCCTTCAATAATATTAATGTAAAATTTTCATATTCTTCTGATCTTCGATGATTAGTTGTTATTGTGATTGATTTGTGTTAAATTAGTATTCATACAATTTATATTCTGATTATATTTTAAGATTTTCTCCGTCTTACAATTTCTCATTTAGTCTTAACTTCCTCCATCCTAGTACTATATATTCTTTTGCGTGTTGAGCGACATCCAAGTCTCATACCACCCTATAAGACTCTCATGTATTGTTTTCCATAAGAAATAGATTTATAATATTCCATAAGCGTAAACATAACATAATTAGTGTTGGAACATTATAGTATTTATCACAATTGCTTTTGTGGATGCTTTGTGTTCTTGACAATGAATCCCTCATAGGTGGGTGAAGTAAACTTTGGAGGGTTAATAAATCGAAATTCATTTGAATTATTTGAAAAAAATATTTGGAGGAAACTCATAAAGGTGGGTTGGAGTAAAGGATTTTTTGATGATTTAGCACTTAACTCTTAGCACTTGCACTACAATTCCTAACAATTTTGGTCCTTGGATATAACTGAAAGATGTTATTTATGTTTGGCATCAAAGGTTGGGACACACATATCATAAACCACTTAGATTTTATTTCGATCAAAGATGTTTCAAGTACCGAACCTTGTATACCTTGTCATCAAGCTAAACAACACCGGTTTCCATTTAATGTTAGTGAATCAGTCACTAATGGAATTTTTGATCTAATTCATGTAGATTTGTGGGGTCCTTACAAAAATAAAACTATTACTGGTGCTTCCTTTTCTTAACGATAGTTGATGATCATTCAAGAGCTACTTGGACTTTCCTATTTAATGATAAAACCTAAACCTTCCTAACACTATCGAATTTCCTTGCATACACCTTAAATCAGTTCAATACCTCAGTCAAAATTGTCAAGGCTGACAATGGAACTGAATTTGTAAACCATAATTGTTCAAATCTCTTTTCTTCAAAGGGTATTATTCATCAAAGAACAGTACCTTACAGTCCGCAGCAAAACGGTAGAGTTGAAAGAAAACATCAGCATATCTTACAAGTCGCAAGGGCATTAATGTCACAATCTCAGTTACCAATTCGTTTTTGGGGACATTATATTCTTATGGCAACATACATCATCAACATACTTCTAACAAAGGTTCTCAATTGGAAGACTCCATATGAAAAGTTGTATAATATATGTCTATCATATTCTAATCTCAAGGTTTTTGGATGTTTAGCCTTCGCAACAAATGTAGTACCACATAAGACAAAGTTTGATTCAAGGGCAATAATGTGCTGCTTCCTTGGGTACAATCCTGGTCAGAAAGCCTACAAACTATATGATCTACATGATAATAAGATCATTATGTCACGAGATGTGATATTTTATGAAAATCATTTTCCTATCAAAGTATCTAATATAATTCAACCTTCTGATGTACTTCCAGTCAACAATTTAGATGACAACCCTGAAGATTTGGACTTCCAAGTTCATCATCAAGATTTTATACCTTCAGAAAACTATAATTCTGATCTTCTTGATATAAAAGAACCCGTAGATGAAGAATTAATCGAAGTAGAACAACATTATGAAGAACAAATTCAGAATAATCAAAACAATGTCCGAATCGGAACACGTACTAAAAAAACTCCTTCTTGGCACAATGATTACATTATGCATTGCAATACTAACCCCTCAAATACCAAAGACACCACAAAAACATACACTTCACCGCATTTTCCTCCCACATTCCCATACATACAATCAACACTTCTTACCCAACACCATAAAAGCTTCCTTACATCGGTTTCTTCATTAAACGAACCAACTTCATATGAACAAGCTTGTGAAGATATTAAATGGATAAAAGTGATGGATAAAGAACTTTTAGCCTTAGAAGAAAACAATACTTGGACAATAACGTCTTTACCACCAAATAAGAAACCCATTGGTTCCAAATGAGTTTATAAGGTGAAGTTAAAACCAAATGGAGAAGTATAAAGGTATAAAGCCAAGTTAGTAGCCAAGGGTTACAATCAACGTTTTGGAATTGATTACCTTGACAGTTTTTCACCAGTTGCCAAGGTTGTTACTGTCCGGATATTACTTTCTTTATCTACATCCAATAATAGGTTTTTACACCAATTAGACATTAATAATGCATTCTTACATGGATATTTAGATGAAGAAGTTTATCTCACACCACCCCAAGGTTATGACAAGACCAAGAAAGGAGAAGTATGTAAACTAAACAAGTCCCTTTACGGATTAAAACAAGCTAGCAGACAATGGCATATTGAATTCTGCAACAAATTATTAAACTTTGATTTTAAACAGTCTTCACATGATCACGGCTTGTTTACCATAGGAGAAGGAGAAAATTTTGTTGCATTATTGGTTTACGTAGATGATGTATTGATCATAGGACCAAATAAAGAATGTATTAAAAGGGTAAAACAAATGTTACATAAAGCTTTCACAATTAAAGATCTAGGACAAGCAAGCTATTTTCGGAATAAAATTGCTTAAAACAAAGGAAGGGTTATATGTAAATCAAAGGAAATATATTCTTGATATACTTTCAGAAGCTGGTTTAACTGGAGCTAAACCAGTTCCCACTCCAGTAATCATGAATGTCCAATTATCTACTGAACAAGGCAAAGCTCTTAAAGACCCAGAAAAATATAGATGATTGGTGGGAAGATTGCTTTATCTAAACTTTACAAGATCGGATATTAGCTATGCAGTACAACAACTAAGTCAATTCTTACATTGTCCCACTAAAATTCATTGGAAAGCTGCAATACATGTATTAAAGTATCTTAAAGGTTGTCCTTCAAAAGGAATATTCTTTGAAAAAAATTCATCACAAGTAAAAATAACGGCATATAGTGACTCAAATTGGGCAACTTGTAAAGGCACACGAAGGTCACTCACTGGTTACTGTATTTTCATAGGTTCATCTCTTATTTAATGGAAAACGAGAAACAAAAGATGGTGTCAAAATCCTCATGTGAAGCTGAATATAGGAGTATTGCAGCAACCGTGTGTGAATTATTATGGATTGGTTATATCCTTAGAGATTTAAAAGTGAAGTTTCAAATACCGATTGAACTTTGGTGTGATAATAAATCCGCAATTCATATAACAGAAAATCCCATTTTCCATGAAAGAACGAAACATCTGGGTATCGACTGTCATCTAGTTCGTGATCAACATAAATTTGGATTTGTTGTACCAAAACACGTTCCCACAAATAGACAATTGGCAGATGTCTTTACAAAAGGATTATTCAGACCACAATTCGAGTTTCTAATGTCCAAGATGAATCTTCGTGACATTCACCAAGTTTCATCTTGAGGGGAGAATATTGAGCTATTTAACACGTGTCAATTATGTTAGAATAGTTTTCTTAGTTATTTCAGTTAGAAGTTAGTTAGTAGTTTTACTTGTTTTTAGCATTCTACTTTCCTTGTATATAAGTATCGTTAGTTAATGAATGAAATGCAACGCTTTTCAATCATATGAGCTAAAAATCAGTTACACAGATATAACTGCCAATGTGGGACTAGCCCACTTGGTAGAGGCTTTGGTCTATTAGACAGGACGTACATGTTCAATCCCTGCTATAAGGATTTAACTAACTTGGAGATACTAACTTCTAACCACTAACCAGTCGTTCAAAAAAAAAAAACATATATAACTTATTATGGTCAGGAAATCAAGATTCCTTAATTATGGTATTAATTGATTACGGGGATTGAGACATTCACGCTATTTTCAGAAGGGTGCTGCTAAAAAGACACCTTTAGACACCTTTAATAAATGTTAAAAATTTATTTCCGTGTTCAATAATTAATAATTACATTTTTAACTAAATAATCATTTTAATTATTATCTAATTACTATGTCTTTTCACCATTTATAAGAGGCAATGAAAGGGCTGTTCGATTGATTAATTGAGAGAAAAAAAAGGCATTTATAATGACTTTTACAATTTTTATATTAAAATAAAGATGGATTCATTTATAATTTTATTTAATATACAATTTTTTTTGATATTACATGTCACGTCAAAATAAACAGGTGAGAGGGTTGAGCTTTTATTTGTAGTTATGCTTTTTGTTTTTATAAATAACTAATAATAAGTTATTTGTTTTCCTCTATAAATAATAAAAAAAATTATATGTAATTAAAATTTTATGTTTATTTTTATCAATCAAGCAAGCCGCACCGCATATTGCGTTTTACAAAAATTACGAACCGCAAGCCGCGCTGCATATTGCGTTTTACAAAAATTACGAACCGCAAGCCGCGCTGCATATTGCGTTTTACAAAAATTACGAACCGCAAGTTGCGCCGCATATTGCGTTTTACAAAATTTACGAACCGCAACCCGCGCAGCATATTGCGTTTTAAAAAAAATTACGAACCGCTAGCCGCGCCGCATGTTCCGGTTTACAAAAATTACGAACTGCAACGTCGCAAGCCGCGCCGCATATTGCGTTTTACAAAATTTACGAACCGCAACCCGCACCGCATATTGTGTTTTGAAAAATTAAATTACGAACCGCAAGCCGTGCCGCATGTTCCAGTTTACAAAAATTACAAACCGCAAATCACGCCACATATTGCGTTTTACACAAATTACGAATCGTTGTCCTTCGTATTTCGTAATTGTGGTTAAAATATTGTAACAATATTTTATTATTCCGTAAAAGGTTATCGTTAGGGGTATCACCAAATAAACACCGTATTTTTACTTTCTATACACTTCTACTCAAAGTCAACTATTTTTTATTAATTGAAATTGCATAGTTTTTCGAAAAATTAGATACTATTGTGTAACGCCAAGACATGTTTTATTATATAATTATAATAAAAGGGCAAATTGGTCATTTTACCTTAAAAGGGTAAATTGGTCTTTTGGACAGAAATGTATTTGGTTTGAAATAATATTTTGAGTTTTGGACTTAAAATGTTATAAAAACGGATTTTTGGTCGTTTTACCATAAAAGGGTAATTTGGTCATTTGACCATGTGAAGGACCAAATATGAAAAATATTGTTGTTTGTGGCAAATGTATAAAGAATGGAAGTTTTATTGTAATAAAACTTGATTATTGTGGCCAAAGTTCAAGAAATGGAACTTAGGGACCAAAATTGTAAATTTTGGAGGTATAAATAGTTGGAATTTCTCCCCACATGTGCAGATTTTGGGCAGCAACGGGAGAGAGTTTTCTCTCTACAAATTCTGCAAAAGTTGAAGAATCCTTGAAGGTTTAAGTTGCATTTCGGATCATAGCTATGGAATTGAAGAAATTGAAGCTTGAAAGGTTAGTTCTTCAAGTTCTAGCTTGTTAGTCCTTGATGAATTTGATAGGAACTGAAAACTGCATTTTCAGTTAGGATTTTGTGGTTAAAATGGTTTAATACTTCCATTAAGTCATGCTAAAAAGGGCTTAATTCAAGATAATGGAAGTAGGTTGTTATTTATGATGAATTTGAAGTTTTGGGGGTTTTGGGACTAAGAACCCTAATTCTTCATTTTGATTGATTTAGTTGTTTTGAATGGTTGAAAACCTTGTTAAAGTATAAGGTTTTAGCCTAGAAACAAACCCCAAACGATTAAGGACTGGATTAAGGACTTAATGGGCTAAAACTGCGTGCTACAGTGCACAAATCGCGGCTGGACAGGAGACCTGCGCAGTGCGCCCTGTCCTAGGCGCGGTGCGCCTCTAGGCAGGGGATCAAAAATGCTAACTTTCGTTTGGCTTGTCCGTTTTAGCTCAAACTTGAACCGTAGGCTCGTTATGGTCTGAAAAGTTTGGGAAAATTATTAAATTGAGTTTTCGACCCCTCGGGGCACTGTAGATCGATTCGAATGCCTCGGTGAATAGTAAAATTCATAAAAAGTTAGTAAACGGAAAGTTTATTAACTAGGCATTGTTTATAATGATATTGTATTAAACTCTATTGTATTAGAGTCAATTGAAATGATTATTTACCTATTATCATTTGGTATATAAATGAATATATAGGCATGGGACAAAATGGTTGTGGTGCACGCAAAGGCAAGAAACAACCGGGATGTAAATGCAGCTAGTATCCAGGTGAGTAATCTCACTTATACCACATATGATATATGTTGATTGAACTGTTACAGGTTGAAACAGTTTTGGGGACGAATTGGACAGCCTTAATGATGAATTAAAAAGACAATACCAGATAAGCCGTGAGTCTGAAAAAGACAAGAACGGAGCTGTGAGTCTAGGCAAAAGCCGGGGCAAACTCGTGAGCCCTATATGATTATGAAATGAATTTTTATAAAATGGTGCGGCCACTTGTGGCTATGATTTTTGGATGTTATATCCAACTGGTGCGGCCTATATGGCTATGATATTCTGGTGCGGCCTTCGGGCTATGATATTCTGGTGCGGCCTTCGGGCTATGATATTCTGGTGCGGCCTTCGGGCTATGATATTCTGGTGCGGCCTTCGGGCTATGATATTCTGGTGCGGCCTTCGGGCTATGATATTCTGGTGCGGCCTTCGGGCTATGATAAACTGGTGCGGCCTCCGGGCTATGATTTATATGTTGAAACTGTTCTGGTGCGGCTTGTATAGCTATGACACGTGGTGCGGCTTGTATAGCCAGGAAAGATGGTGCAGTCAATTGTGACTAAGAAAAATGGGACAGAAACGGTAATTGAGAATTTATATGTTTACTTTCTCTTATATACATGTGAATTTATGTGACTAACGGCTTTGAATTGATTAATGTGCAAGTAACAGGTTAGATATTATAAATATCTTTGAAATTAAATGGTGCGGTCTTAGGACCATGATTTTGGGTTATTGAACCTAAATTGGTGCGGCCTTAGGGCTATGATCTAAACGATGAAACTGTTGGTGCGGCCTTAGGGCTATGATCTGAACAGGTTAAATGTTTCGGTGCGGCCTATATGGCTACGATATATGGTGCGGTCAACGATGACTATGAATTGTGGGACAAAACTGTTTTAAGAGTTTAATTGTTACTATTCTCTTATATATGTGTGACGTTATTTGCAGGTATGATTACTCACTGAGCTTTGTAGCTCATACCGTTTGTTAAATGTCCCTGCAGGTTAGTCTAACCCTAATAAGGGTAAGGATAAAGTCTGTGACTCAAGAAGTGGACTTGTAGTTGCTGTCTGTAGCAGCCCGGCTTCAAAGGAGACTATGGTATTATACACTCTCCTTGATACACTTGTACCCGTGTTTATTAAAATATACCCCTTTGTTATGGTTTTATGTATTGAAACCTTGGTTTTAAATAAAATTTTTTTCAGGGGTGTTTTGTTTTAAAAGCCGGGTGTTACAAGTTGGTATCAGAGCCGTGGTTTAAGTGAACTAGGTGTCTATAGAGTAGATTCCTGGACTTAAACCCTGAGATAGTAGACATGATGCATAGTTAGGTGTATATAGTTGTTATTATACATATATAACCTAACTGTTGCTAACTTCTGACGTATAAGAAGTATGGACTGTGAATCTCCTTGGAAGACATCTAGGGTGCGAAGCTCTAGGAAATGGACCAGCCCTTTCGCAAGGCTCCGTGGTATGAGAGCCAAAAAGGGGACGAATGGCAGAAATCCACATGATGAGCAATATTAGCTGATGTGGTCAGATAAAGAAATCGGTTGCTCACCTTGGTTGATATTCAAGGTGAAAGAACAGTAGTTGAGACTACAAGAAAAGCAGAAAATATTGGTGGACTTCTCAGAAGAAGTAACACGATTCAGGTCTAGCCTTGAAGGGAAGAGACCAAAACGAAAAGATGAAGTAATGTAAGAAGTGCAGGAAAAGCACTCAGAACATTTTAGAGTTGAGACTCTACCGTTGACAAGATGAAATTACAGAAAATGAGAGCATATTGCTCGTGTTTGTTGTATGGGACGGAAGTGGTTCCAGCGTGGAACTATAGATCACTTCTTTATGAAATACTCACATGCTAAATGTGGAGTAACGGGTGATGAACCCAGGAAAGAAAGAAGAAATGAATGGTTAAAAAGGACCAGTGGTACCTTGAGCATTCCAGCAGATTTTGGAATGAGCTCGTGAGGAGACTGATATGATCTCCGATGTAATTGTTTTGAATATAACCTCGTGTATGTTATATTTGATCCATGAAGCTATGCTTTGGATCGGTAACACTGATGTCTTGTTTGAATATTTCATCAACGATTTTGGATGAAAAGTTGGAAGTAGCTATAGTAGATAGCAAATATGTTCTAATTATTGAACACCTGGAAGGTAGTTTGCCTAGGATTTACGGGACCATATTCCCTATAAATCTGAAGCCGATGACTACCAGTGAATTTGAAGCAATCGTGCTTATGAGAAACAAGAACAGTATGGTTCTTAAAACAGAAATGAAAGGGATGGAAATCCATGGTAAATGACTGTTGTTAAGAATATCTTTGCTTAAACTCGGATAAGAGTTAGTAAAGGAAGGATGTTTTAGTTGGCATCTGCAGAATGGGCCAAGCTAAATAAAGCAGTGAGAGTAGTCCACTACTTTAAATAAATTCTCGGATGCCTCTTTTTGAAAAGAACTTCCAGGATTTTTGCCAGATAGGCGAGAAGAGTTTTTGATAAAGCTGATTTTGGGAGCCGTTTTGGTATACAGGCTCTGTACTGATTTGCATCTGTAGAGATGGCATAGTTGGAAAACAACTAGAGGAAATTCTTGAATTGGGGTCTCTTATGGCCGTATGTGTCATCGTATGGAGCCCTACCATGTTTGAAAAGAAGAACGACAAGTTGATGCATATGTGCATTAACTACTGAGAATCTGATATTCTCGAAACCAGATCGAAAATGAGGTACGAATGTACCAGATATTGGAGTTAGTTCACTGAGTTAAATGAATTGTAAAATTCTCCAAGTATGAAAATTTGGCTAAAAGAAGCTTTATATTCTTTGGGCATGTTAATAATGCCAGAGATGATAAAGTAGATCCAGTGGAAATGATACTGTGATAAGACAGAAACCGCCTTGGAATCTGACTGAAATTAGTAGTTTCCTTGGATTGGCGGGTTACTATAGGAGAGTTGTAGAAAGCTGCTCCTTGAATGTTGTCCAGTTGACTAATAAAAGCGAAAAGTCTAAGTGGTAGAAAGACCACAGATATTTTGTAAAGGTTTGGAATAAACCTTGTGTGAAACTCTGATGTTAGCATTGATGCTAAGCGGAGAAGATAAATTGGATTATAGAAATGTATCCAAACTTGACTGTAGATGCATGATGTTGCAGTAGCATCTATGATTTTTGTATTGAAGCTTTGGAAACACTATTTGTATGGTGTAAAGCTTATCGTTTATACGGATCATAAAAGTTTGAAGTACTTTATCGATCAAAAAGAAGCTAAATATGTGATAATTAAAATAGATGGGTTACTTAGAGATTTCGGGTATGAAATCTTGTACCATCTCGGAAGGGCAGATGTAGCTATAGATGCCTTGAATTGGAAAGAGAAACCTTTGAAGGTTACATCCACATGTATGAGTGTGGCAAATCGATTACCTGAATTGATTCGGGTAGCATAGAAAGAAGTGTGCAAGTCTGTAAATGAATAAATGATTGGATACTAGAAGACGTTAGTTGGAATATCACAGTGATTTAAAACCCTTGGTGGTTGTGAATGTGGATTCCAAAGCAAATGGAAACATGAAAATCATCTTGAAAAGATGTATTTTGCATTAAATATGCAGTATACCCGGAGCAATACCAGACTGGATAGGTCGATAAAACCTATGTGTTGGTGGCCGGGATAGAAGAAAGATATTGAAAGATACATGAAAAGTAGTTGACTTGTACGTAAAGTAAAGTCAAACCGTTAGAAACATGCGAAGAAATTTAACCGTGGTTGGCCCCAGAGAAGAAATGGGACAACATTGTTATAGACTTTGCGATAAAGTCTCTGCAGGTACCGTGAATTGATGAACAAAATGATCAAATGATACCGATTTTAGAAGATGTGCTTGAAAATTGCACAGCAGACCCTAGTAGAAGATGAGAAGATTGTCAATCTTGGATAGAAATTACAAGAAATAGCAGTTTACATGCTAATAGTTTGATGATTCATATGAAGAATGATATGGAATACCATGTTATCCTCCAATTTATTAGATTGAAGATGTAGTAAAGCCGTTAGCTAGATCTTGGATTCTTGCATAAACTAAAGAGAGTACTTGATAAGTACGAACGAATTTGAAGAATGGTTACGAATTTGTAAAAGTGGTATGTAGATCACTGAGCAAGAACCTTTGAAATTCCAAGTAAAGGAATGTGGTAATACGAAAAGTAATCCTTTGGAAAGGTTAAAAGATTTGTTTTGGAAGAAAAGAAAGTTAGGTCCTTGTTTATTGGATCTCTACGTATATCCTAAATGTTGCAGAAGAACGTAAATTGATGAATTCCAACAAATCCCTCATGTTGAAATGAGCTAGATAAGTGATAAAGGTGCCCGGAACAACCGGAGGAATGATATGCGAGTGGTGATATAACCACAAGATAAGAAGACTAGTATGGTTAAGTGCTTAGGCAATACCATATAGATTCCGAGATGATGCGGAAGACCGAAAGCTAAACAAGGGAGACATACCCTCAACTCCTTGTATGATTTCGGGGACGAAATCTTTTGAAGGAGGGGAGAATTTGTAACGCCAAGACATGTTTTATTATATAATTATAATAAAAGGGCAAAATGGTCATTTTACCTTAGAAGGGTAAATTGGTCTTTTGGACAGAAAAGTATTTGGTTTGAAATAATATTTTGAGTTTTGGACTTAAAATGTTATAAAAACGGATTTTTGGTCGTTTTACCATAAAAGGGTAATTTGGTCATTTGACCATGTGAAGGACCAAATATGAAAAATATTGTTGTTTGTGGCAAATGTATAAAGAATGGAAGTTTTATTGTAATAAAACTTGATTATTGTGGCCAAAGTTCAAGAAATGGAACTTAGGGACCAAAATTGTAAATTTTGGAGGTGTAAATAGTTGGAATTTCTCCCCACATGTGCAGATTTTGGGCAGCAACGGGAGAGAGTTTTCTCTCTACAAATTCTGCAAAAGTTGAAGAATCCTTGAAGGTTTAAGTTGCATTTCGGATCATAGCTATGGAATTGAAGAAATTGAAGCTTGAAAGGTTAGTTCTTCAAGTTCTAGCTTGTTAGTCCTTGATGAATTTGATAGGAACTGAAAACTGCATTTTCAGTTAGGATTTTGTGGTTAAAATGGTTTAATACTTCCATTAAGTCATGCTAAAAAGGGCTTAATTCAAGATAATGGAAGTAGGTTGTTATTTATGATGAATTTGAAGTTTTGGGGGTTTTGGGACTAAGAACCCTAATTATTCATTTTGATTGATTTAGTTGTTTTGAATGGTTGAAAACCTTGTTAAAGTATAAGGTTTTAGCCTAGAAACAAACCCCAAACGATTAAGGACTGGATTAAGGACTTAATGGGCTAAAACTGCGTGCTACAGTGCACAAATCGCGGATGGACAGGAGACCTGCGCAGGCGCCAGGCGCGGTGCGCCCAAGCCCCTGGCGGGGTGCGCCCAGGCGCAGTGCGCCCTGTCCTAGGCGCGGTGCGCCTCTAGGCAGGGGCCAGGCAGGGGATCAAAAATGCTAACTTTCGTTTGGCTTGTCCGCTTTAGCTCAAACGTGAACCGTAGGCTCGTTATGGTCTGAAAAGTTTGGGAAAATTATTAAATTGAGTTTTCGACCCCTCGGGGGCACTGTAGATCGATTCGAATGCCTCGGTGAATAGTAAAATTCATAAAAAGTTAGTAAACGGAAAGTTTATTAACTAGGCATTGTTTATAATGATATTGTATTGAACTCTATTGTATTAGAGTCAATTGAAATGATTATTTACCTATTATCATTTGGTATATAAATGAATATATAGGTATGGGACAAAATGGTTGTGGTGCACGCAAAGGCAAGAAACAACCGGGATGTAAATGCAGCTAGTATCCAGGTGAGTAATCTCACTTATACCACATATGATATGTGTTGATTGAACTGTTACATGTTGAAACAGTTTTGGGGACGAATTGGACAGCCTTAATGATGAATTAAAAAGACAATAACAGATAAGCCATGAGTCTGAAAAAGACAAGAACGGAGCTGTGAGTCTAGGCAAAAGCGGGGCAAACTCGTGAGCCCTATATGATTATGAAATGAATTTTTATAAAATGGTGCGGCCACTTGTGGCTATGATTTTTGGATGTTATATCCAACTGGTGCGGCCTATATGGCTATGATATTCTGGTGCGGCCTTCGGGCTATGATATTCTGGTGCGGCCTTCGGGCTATGATATTCTGGTGCGGCCTTCGGGCTATGATATTATGGTGCGGCCTTCGGGCTATGATATTCTGGTGCGGCCTTCGGGCTATGATAAACTGGTGCGGCCTCCGGGCTATGATTTATATGTTGAAACTGTTCTGGTGCGGCTTGTATAGCTATGACACGTGGTGCGGCTTGTATAGCCAGGAAAGACGGTGCAGTCAATTGTGACTAAGAAAAATGGGACAGAAACGGTAATTGAGAATTTATATGTTTACTTTCTCTTATATACATGTGAATTTATGTGACTAACAGCTTTGAATTGATTAATGTGCAAGTAACAGGTTAGATATTATAAATATCTTTGAAATTAAATGGTGCGGTCTTAGGACCATGATTTTGGGTTATTGAACCTAAATTGGTGCGGCCTTAGGGCTATGATCTAAACGATGAAACTGTTGGTGCGGCCTTAGGGCTATGATCTGAACAGGTTAAATGTTTCGGTGCGGCCTATATGGCTACGATATATGGTGCGGTCAACGATGACTATGAATTGTGGGACAAAACTGTTTTAAGAGTTTAATTGTTACTATTCTCTTATATATGTGTGACGTTATTTGCAGGTATGATTACTCACTGAGCTTTGTAGCTCATATCGTTTGTTAAATGTCCCTGCAGGTTAGTCTAACCCTAATAAGGGTAAGGATAAAGTCTGTGACTCAAGAAGTGGACTTGTAGTTGCTGTCTGTAGCAGCCCGGCTTCAAAGGAGACTATGGTATTATACACTCTCCTTGATACACTTGTACCCGTGTTTATTAAAATATACCCCTTTGTTATGGTTTTATGTATTGAAACCTTGGTTTTAAATAAAAATTTTTTCAGGGCTGTTTTGTTTTAAAAGCCGGGTGTTACATATTGGTTGAAAAATGCTTTGACTTTTATTAAAAATATATCTAGGATGTATCTTTAGTCAGAATCCCTGTATCTTTAGTCAGAATCCCTTAATCATTGGGATTGATTTCAATTCAATATTTCAATTCAATACACCTAACTTGGGTAACAGTCTATCAGTTTCTTAATTATCTGTATTAATTCATGGACATTCACGTTATTTTCAGAATCTGCTTTCTGCGAATGATTCCTCGACGACGCCATCAAAGGTAAACAAGATGAGGTGGTTGTCGATGGAACCTATGGTTTTAAAAGATGTGTTTAATCGGAACCCTAATTACTCCGCTATTATGAATCAATCCATGATTTTCATTCAACGTTTTCTTATTGTGAATCAATTTCAGTTTTTATGATTCAATGGCCAACGCTACAAAGTTCTAAACGGCTCAATTCAGAGAGATGTGGATCTAGATCGAAGGATTGGTACCGTGCTTTCAATTCCAAGGGCGAGAGAGGAATTTTTACTTGCGTATACTTGTAATCGGTGTACGTGGTTACTTCCAGTAAACTTTATGTTGATTCGACATTCACTTGCAATGTTTATGTTGATTCGTTTGAAGGTGAGTTGGATTCCTCATCCCGTGACCGGTCTTCAGGTTTGATCTTTAATGTAAAATCTATAATCTTTATGAAATCCAAAAAAATGTGTTAGCATCATTGCATATTTCAAATTAAATATACTAAAATCAAATAAAAAATGTAGTGAGTAAAATCTGGAAAAGCAAGTGTTCATGCTATGTCTGCCACTAATTTTGTCATATTTAGTAATTTACTAATTATTGTATATATATATTTTTAGGAAATCTGATGAAACTTGTTGGTTTGAAACCATAATTTAAGTTACTGCCCTAGGACCAAATACGGCTACACGTATAAAGTGATTGTGGATATTAGGAAAAATCATATCATTGGCTATTAGTAGATTTAAAGAGAATCCAATTTGACTAGAAGTTTACAGATATTGAAGCTATTGGTGTCATTGGTTTGGTTAGTACTTTATCCCATTTTGTTCTCCTTGGGAAGATGTGCTTCTGGTCAGCATTTGCTAATTCTCCCCTTTGTTGATGTCATGTAGTAGAACTATTAACTATATTGAAGATGTCAACTAGCTTATTAATTATTAAATATAGTGTGTAGGTGCTCGAGATTGTTTCAGCTTCTACATGGTTGTAATGGTTATTGCTGTTAATTCTATAAAGGAAAAGTTTTTGTTTTTTTGTGCTAATATGTAAAATTACCTTAGTTATGCTAGAAGCTGCCTTGGAAATCTCTAATTCAAACCTTCTACATCTTCTTGGACATCATTGGGGCCAAGCTTTTGTGTATTGGAGCTTAATTTCTTGGAGCTGTTTTTGTTGCTTCTTTACTCTGCTTTCTGTATCTCTTTTACTGCATCATTTGTCGGTGCTTTTAGCTTAAAAAATATTTTTCCGTTCCAAAAAAAAAAAATCAACGGTTCATTAATATTACAAATTTCACCAAGTTTATTAAGATTGCGGTCATACTTAATAATGAGTTAAAGGAATCTATAAAATCATTAACTTGATTCATCTCCATCAACATTGCAGATATCTTTATATTTCGTTGCAGGCTTAAATGACGTGGTTTAATGCATCGAATGATAAAATCATTCCCCACTTTCTCAGAAAACATGGATGATGTTCATTTCTTATACATTCATATGGCTTTTAAACAAGAAACTATTACACTGCTAATTTAATATTTTTACAAGTATTAAAAAGGTTTTCGTGAACATAAAAATTAAAAGGGCCATATTGTCATTATGTTATTATTTATATTTTAAATCCTACAAACCATTTATTACTTAAAAACACTTTTAAAAAAGGCTTTTTTGCGCATTATACTTGGATTTGAAAAACGGTTAATTAAGTGGTATAATTATAAACTATTTACTACTAATGAATGACACGAGGGAAATAATGGATAGTGATAGAAAAATGACATTAATTCTTAAATATTAAAGAATGGGATAATATAATAATCAATAATTACAATTCATGATAAATTTCAATAGGCATGAATTGGTTGGTAGTAATGGATTACCTTAAGTCATAATACTGAATTCTAAAATCTTAACTACACCATTTGTATTTATTAATTCCATTCTTTCAAAAGAAATTAAAAATTATAGAATTCCTATTGTGTTTTCACAAGTCTAAATAGTTCTTAACAGGATAATATGGAATAAAATTTATCTATCCAGTATCATTCTACTTCTATTTCTCAAGTCTAAATAGTTATTGACTATTGCTTTCTCAAGTCTAAATAGTTATTGACTGTTGCTTTTCATGATGCTTACAATATTAGAGCAAATTGAAAAAAAAAAAAAAAAAATGAAGAGGTGTCCAAGCTTCGACGTGTATACTTGGAAGAGCTAAGTTTGAATAACATTTAAGACAAGCAAGATTACCTGAAGATAAAATCGATGCAACATAAAACGTTATGCAATGTATTAAGTATGAGGTCAGGGTCGGTGCCGAGGATTCGGATGCCCGGGACGAGTCGAAAAAAATGCCCTCTTAACGTGTAATAAATTAAATTACATAAACTAATTTTTTTACGACGATAAACTTTATAGCATTAAACATAGCAAAAACATAGTATTTTTAATGAGTAATTGCATATTGTAATAGCTAACCGATGACCCGCGAAGCTCTCCTAGCATTCTTGATAGCAAATTGGTTGATCAACTCTTCGTAGTTTATACTCTCTAAGATTTCGTTCTCGATAGATATCATCGCCAAACTGCTAAGTCTTTCTTGGGTCATTGTAGAGCATAAGTAACATTTCAAAAACTAGCTTACAACTATTTCTGTAAACAATATATAATCTTGTTTAGAGGGATCAATCATCCAATCTAATTGAAATGAAAGGTTACAGACCAAGAGTTTGAAACAGGGTACTCTACCAGATATCAAACTAGCATTCAAATTTAAGTTTTCAGGTGAATTACGTAAACTAAACTCCACAAATATCCAAATGGTGAAGATTATAATTCATATAGAGAATGAATTTAAGATTTAAAAGAGGATTAACCTCTTCAACAGCTTTTTCCCTTAAGCATTCAGATAGCCGGAGGGCCTTGATCTTCGCCTGTGCTTCCCCCAATTCTCGATCCTTATCTGCAAAAAAGTCAAAGGAAGTCCACAGACGAAGACAATCAAAATCTCACCACAAAAATTACGTAATCAGTCCATCGGATCGTCGGCGTCTAAGCTCGGTCTCATCGTACCCCTCCTGCAACTACCGCTACCTGAACTCCTTCCCCCTCCTACTCCTTCCCTGAAAGATCCCGACATCATAAACGTCGCCATCTCGCGCATCGGAGGCCATACATTGCCACCGCTGTTCTCACCAGCATTCAACATCTCCATCGCATCCCTCATTCCCATCATCCGAACATCGCCTGTTGCCTCCTCCATCACCCGGATCTGTGCTCAATCACACATCAATAATTGCAACCAAAACCTTTTTATCCTCTAGGGTTTCTCATTCATACATCAATACACCACTTAGTAGCTCACGCAATCGTGGAAACCGATGAGAATTCCCGATCGTCGTCCCTCGTCCGACTCTTGGCGTCGTTCAGTATTTCCTTTTCCTTGGCATCTTGGCGAATGGCGATGGCGTCCTGGTTTACAATTTGGGCTGAAGTGTAGTATACTATTACAATTTTTTTTTTTTTTGCCGCCACAAAAACTGGGTCTGTGCAATAGCCCACTTTGTCCTCCATATTTTTATATGTATTTTAAGTTGTCAATCCGTGTATCACACGGGTTTATAACCTAGTAACCAAATGTATTTGTAAAATCTGAATCTTTTAAAAGGTTTAAGCATTAATGATTTTTTTTTAATTTTAATCCATAAATCGGTTCATGCTGACACAATTGCACTAGTTAGTAACAATAATATGTAATTGTTGCATCTATATCACTCAAATTCTTTTCAAAAGCTGATGCACTAAAGTTTGAATTTTATTTCATTTTTAAGAAATTAAATTGAACAATGTTGCTCAATTATCAACAAGTTCCACTACAAACAAAATCAATATTAGTACTCAAAGCATTACAAACTTTTAATTTTAATTTCAATCATTCAAGACAAAAGCCTAGAGATGCACAAATTCCAATCTAACCAACCGTTAACTAGTATTCACATGCTGTACATAGGGGTTCAAAATAGGATATACAAAAGTTTGGGAAACGAATTCACATATCAAAATCAATAGACTATAAATTCATTTCTTTACTATCAAATGTCCAACAACAAAGTCACACACAAAGAGTTTTCCTGGGACCATGTGGAGTTTCCTCAAACCGTGTCACCCTAGAATCATTTATGGGTTAGTGATTGTTAATTGATGAATAACCATGTAAGGAAATTATAGTAATAGTTAGTCAAACTACCTTATCTACACTGGTTTGACTTTGACCTCGCCATCTTCTTTGACTCTCTCACCACTCTTATTGCTTGAGGAGATAACCTTGTTAGAAACTAGTTCTTCGAGCACATCCGGGTTGGTAGCCAAATTCGCGGGAATAACACCCCACCTGCAGCAAGTATATTCAAATAATTAATTGTAAGAAAATAGTTTGAGTTAATATTTTAAAAGATTTGAAAAATGACATACTTGTCTTCTTTTTGTATAGCCCCATATTGCTCGAGCAATTTTACCATTTCAAGAGAGCCTCGTCTTGCTGCAACATGGAGTGGAGTTTGTTGGTCCATGTCTTCTGAATCTGCAACAACTCCACACTTTAAGAGCCACTCGACATATGCAATATCATCACTGGCTACAGCCGAGCATAAAAAAGGGCCACTGTCTTCTATCGCAGCTCCGTGATGAATGAGGATCTCAGCCACTTTTTCATGTTTTTCTTTCAATGCTTCTAGTAGTGGTGAGTTTCCAAATTTATCTGCGAGTTAAGACATAAAAGTCAGTCAACGTACTACACGCATATATAACACCAGGATTGAAATAAATTTTACCATAAACATTGATTTCTGCCCCTTTTCCTATTAATATCTCAGTGATCTTCTCGTGCCCTTCTGCTGCAGCAATATGCTGTTCATTTTAACAATTTGTTAGCAAACAATATAATCTATTTCCATCTTTTGCAATCGATCACACCCACATCAAGTATATAATGATGAGCTCGGTGGGTAACATAAGTAATTTTTTTTATTTAGTGTTTGCTTAAAAACCTGGTCCATAATGTTCTAAAACAAAAAACGATCCAGTCCATAGTTCAACAAAACTTTTTAAGCATGATCAAACTATTTTAAGAACATTAGGTATGAATGGCATGCAACACAAAGTTGTGCATTGCATCTGGCACAAATGAATGGGATTGGACTAGAAAAATTGCCCTAAAAAGGTGGGAGAGGACTCGTGTGTGAAAAAGACTTACCAATGGCGTCTTTCCGACATAATCTTTTATGTTCACTTCTGTTTCAGCACTAATGGCCTCTTCCTCACCAAGATAGGCCAAGAGGTTGAAGTTCACAGCATGCTTTAAGTCATCTTTAAGTCTCTCTTGCGGTGATCTATGTCTTTCATGAATATCAGTTTTTGTAATCTGCCATTTAAAAATGTAAAAGAGTTAGACTTTGCCTTGCTAAATTATTCAGGTAAAAGCACAATAGTTACCTTTGCTAAGTTTTTATAAACTTTCTTGCCATCATCCTTATAATTCTTCATGATCTTGGTGAATGTCTTTTTATCCATCCGAAGAAGTGTACAAGGCTCATCAAGAACTTTAACGGTATATGGTTGTTGCATGTTCTTCAAAATCGAAATCTCTCCGAATGAATCATGCCTCTTCAAAACTTCTGTGATATCAGATCCACCCGCTACCATTGTTTTATCCTATACCACGTTTAGTTTAATTAATCCATCGATTATATAAAACAAAATGTTTCCCGTTATTTGGAAATAAAGTTTTATCAATTCACCCGAAGATACAAAATAAAGTTGTTCGAGCATATATCCTTGCTCGATCACCACTTGCTTTGGCTTGAATTTCTCTTGGTATACTCTACTTGCCTAAAGAAGAAAGTGTTTTGAGTTATTAATTATCTATTATAAAAAGCTCAGACATGTCTATCGTATTAATTTATCATGTTTTTCATTCAGACAATTTGCTTTTAAGATTACCATCATTTCTAGTTTAAAAAATGAGAATGAATGACTTACAATCTCGTTTATGAAGTAGTCTGTGCAATTTCTGAAAAGGGGCACCTCTTGAATGCATCGCCAGTGAAGATCTCGACATTTCTGCAAAAAAAAAAAAAAAAAAAATCATTAGTGATCCGGAAAGATGTGAGCTACCCTTGGTACATAGTAATTGGTTCCAATACTTGTAGGCAATGGAATAAATATATTCTTTTTGTTTTTACCTGGAGACGGACTGCAAGTGGTTCCTCTATCAGATCAACATCATGTTCTTGCTCTATCGTTTGATCGATGTTATGTTCAATATCAAGAAGTCTTTCAATTGGTTTTGCTATATCAGTATCCGATGTTTTTTCCTTTGGTTTCTTTATATAATCTTCCACGTAAGCACTAAGAAAGTACAGTGATAATGTAACTATGATTGCAATAATCATATCCGTCACGCTTACGGGATGAATATCTCCATAACCTGTAGAAAGAAATTCACAATAAATGTAAAGCATAATTTCTATAATTCTATTTATTTGCGTATTTATAGCATTGTTACAGCTTTGTACTTCCAATGTTTTCTTTTCATATTAAGGCATCCTACCTTGGAAAATCTACCATTGTACTTAAAGTCTTTTTGTTCAAAAAATATACGTAATTATGGCAATGACAATTACTTTATATTTGGATGGCATTGCTATAATTTGGTATAAATATGTTTAAGTACAATGTTGTAATAAGAAGAAAAAAATAATAATAAATAGGATGCTATAATAAAAAGACGTTATTGCAAGTACAATGTTATTTTATGCATGTCAAACAACCAAAAACTTTTTGCTTTATTTTAAACTTACCGACTGTTGTTATAGTCATTGCAGCAAAGTATAAGCACGTAATATAGAGCCTCCTGAATCCGATGTATCTCAAATTGGAGTTGCTAAGCTCCCCCATTACTAAAGTTCCTAACCATGTTTGTCCGTCATTTCCCGGTGGCATAAAACTAGCGGACCAGAAGTATGCGCAAGCAGTCACATGAAACGCACGCTATCAAGTTTATCGCCAAAAGTTTCATAGCTCTTGTGGAAATAAATCCCACCATAAAGTCATCGGTATTTGAGAATAAGTGATGAACTCTTTGTAGATGTAACATTCTCGATACTAAAATCCACCTCATAAATTCGATACCAGGTACCTGATTTTGATATGCACACTTTGTTTTAGTAAAAAAAACATATACAAATCAAACATAAGAACAACTTGTTTAAGAATCACTGTTTTGTCCTCTAAATTCAGCATTGAGGAATTAAATTAAAAAACAGGTGCAAGGAGATTAATGGCATCATCTTCATTATCGAGCCCTATCACTCACTTGAAACTTGGTCGCAATTCAGTTTTATTTTGATTCTATCATTTACTCCATCCGTCCCAAAATGATAGTCCATGTTTCCTTTTTAGTTTGTCCCAAAATATTAGTCCACTTCTAAATATAAATGACATCTTTACCAAAATACCCCTAACTGTAATTGTAACAGCCAACACATCTAGTGCCAGCATTAAGTGCAAAGAAAGGGTAAAACAGTCATTTTGTGGGAAAATGTAAGATGCATTTAATGTTTTCTTAATCTGTGTGTTTTTTTGTGTGTGGACTATCATTTTGGGACGGAGGGCGTATGTGTTAATCGCATGTTGGTGGGTCCTTAATTTGGTATGAAAACACTCATAACATCACACAAGCAATTGGTTGGAGATGTTTTTAGAAAGAACGAATTATCTATTGGTTTCCAATTTTCCTTGACCCCTTAGTAGAAATTCAAATCTTATAGTATGGTTCACTTTTTAAGGTTTTTTTAATGGATTATTAATCCACTCTACAGGGTGGAATTGTGAATCCTAAAACCCTCATCTATAATGTGTCGACAATATTGATGCATTGACTTCTATTTTCCATCGAAATTGCTTTATTTGTAATAAAAAATTAATATCATTGAAATTTTGGTTAATTCATAGTAATGTTAAGTGTTAAATGTTGTTTTGATGTCAAATTTAAGAGATTGGACAAATAAAATATTGCTTAAGTTTGATCATTGAAATTTTAGTTAGTTTATAGTTAATGTTAAGTGTTGAATGTTGTTTTGATGTCAATTTTAAGAGATTGGGCCAATGAAATATTGTTTAAGTTTGAAGTCAAACTTAAGCAATATTTCATTGGTCCAATATCTTAAATTTGACATCAAAACAACATTCTAAACTTAACATTAACTCACTAAACATTTGGAATAAATAAAAATTTATGAATTTAATAGTTTCAAGACATTTACAATGTGGTATTAAGATTAAATTAAGACTTTTGTGAAAAGGGGCTATCTTTGACAAGTTTCGAAAACTTGAGCTTTAACTTGATGAGCTATGTTTTGGGATTTTAATTGCTTAAGAAACTAAAATTTAGAGGCTTAAGTTTGAGTTTCTAGGTTGGAAATGTTGGTGGATATCATTTTGGAAAATTTGAAGAATAGGGGATCAAAGTTGACAATTTTGAAAAACATAGGTGTGACTTTGCCTTAACTAGTTTAGGTTCTGAATGGGAAGGATTAAACTAAATTGGGTTATTCTAGTAAATTTGAGTTAGTCTAGAAGATACTATAAACACTAAGGGGGTGTTTGTTTTTTCTCAAAAAGTCTTTTTCCTCTAAAACATCTGCGGGAGGGCAGATGTTTTTCAAAAACACCGTTTGTTTTCTAGAAGACAAAAGACCTAAAAAAGACTTTTTCACATCTTTTTCAAAAAGACATTTTCTTAGTTTTTTGAACCTCTTTTCGAAACTTTTCAACTATACTTCACCTCATCCCATCCTAACCCCACCTCACCCTACACACCCCTACCCCACGCCCGCCCTCCCACCCTATCCAACCCACCCACCCCTACCCCCATCCCCACCCTCACCCACCCACCCTTACTCATACCACCAACCCCCACCCCACCCACCCACCACTACCTACCCACCCCACTCTCATCCTACTCGGGTTTATTTTAGCTAAAATTGATGTTAGAAATGATTTCGAAAAAGCATTAAAAACAAACAACTTTTTTTTTATGAAGAGCGAAGACATGGAAAATGACTTTTGGTCCACATCTTCTTCCGCAAACATGGAAAAAGACAAAAGACATTTTACCTCTTCAAAAACAAACACCACCTAAATCTTCTCCGACCATTACAGTGTTTTTACAAAGAATATTCTATGTATATTCCCATTTTTCTAACTTTTTTAAATTCGCAAAAGCAACTCTTATATCCATTAATTTTACAAATTTTACTTATGTACTTTTATTAGACTAATTTAAAAAAAATTATTATAAGAAAAGTAATATATATTAGAAATATATGTTTTAGTTAGATTACTAGATTGTAATATATGTCAATTATGTGTTTTATATAAAATGTATAGTGTTTTATAATATTTAGAAAATTTGATAAACTACAAATGCATATATTACTAGATTGTAATATATGCCAACTCGCCGGCTGTTTTTAACTGATTTAATTAAGTAAGCTACAGAAATATTGTTGTTGTTGATTAAAGAGAAATGGTGAAGCTAACAAATTATACTAGAGAAATGCCAAATCAATCTAGGAAACTAGGTAGCCAAGAATATTATATATGCACCTAAATTAAATTTATACTTTATCCAACAAAAATAAATGAAACAAAAATGCTATTAAGATTCTAATGGAGTAATGGAGCATACATACCTGGGACAATACAACCCAAGGAATAAATGCAATCAACTTTGGCAGATAAGAGCAGAATATGCGCTGTAACTGATGACAATATACCAAATTGTAATAAGTTATAAAAATAATTTTATAAGAGTAGATTATTCCTTTGTATAGCAAAATAGACTAACCTCCATACTGTAGTAGCATGGGATGTGTCATGGTAGGCTACCACTATTTGTAGCACCAAATCTATCCCGAAAAATGCCTCAACTAATTCCAAGTAACATATTTGTTTAGGTAACAACTCCAAGAAGGCCAATTCAATTGGCGTTATCAATGTAGATAACAAAGCCAAACCGTTCATAACCACCACCCACAGTTGGTACCATCTGCATGAAATATAAATTATGAGTTTGGGTCCCACACTTTAATTCCAGATTATTCAAATTACATGTACAATCACTAATGGAGTTTGACGATTAAGGTGCTTAAACCACACTAAGTTAACTTCCTAGACTAAGACATGTAAATTTTTTTACTCTTTTACACTTTTAACCTCAAATAAATTATCAGTACGACTTTTAGAACTCCAAGCATTTTAGTCTGCGAGATAAAGCATTGCTTTTCAACTCTTTTGAAGATAATTTTTTGTAAGTTCAAGATACGATGGTTAGGGCCCTTTACAATCCCAAAAATCCTTTTGTTTAGCAATTCCGTTGATTTTTTGTATAGTTTTAGGTTCATAAAAGTTAAATTTTGGTAAATGATAAGCATGTGCACATGTTTAAAGTGAAAGACGTATGAAGATATGGACTTTTAAATTGCCTAGACAATTTGCATAGTCAAACATTTAAGTTTTTGGAATAAAAAAGGATTAATCACATAAAAAACATGTTTTTTTTTTTCAAGATTAAACTTCAATTTTATTTTTTCT
This sequence comes from Cichorium intybus, assembly GCA_023525715.1. Lineage (NCBI taxonomy): Eukaryota > Viridiplantae > Streptophyta > Magnoliopsida > Asterales > Asteraceae > Cichorium > Cichorium intybus. Next base: position 29,252,959 of record CM042016.1, on the reverse strand, counting down.
AAAGGAGCTCTTCAATTTTATTATTTTTTTTCATTTTTTCTGTTTTCGTCCATACATTTCTCCATTTTTCTAAAAAAGCTCTTAAATTTCTCCTTTTCAGATTTGGTCCTTACATTTCTCCATTTTTCTAGAAAATACCCTTCCATTTCTCCATTAACACAATATTTTTTTTCAAAAAAAGTTATAAATAAACTTGCTGAAATGGAAAAATCAGAAAAATAAAAATTTAAGGATTTTGTCACAATAAAATAAAATAAAATAAAATTTTAATCCAGAAAAGTCTTTTACTTGACACTAAAAAGCAAAGTGGAGTATAATTTAGAAATTCATTTAACGTTTTAATTTAGGTGGAATGTGGTGTGCCGTGTGCGTGAGCTATACTAGATTTAATAAATCCAGCCCAAACAACTAGCCCATATCCATATAATATCCTCTAACCGGACCACCCTCAAGCCCAGCTCCTCACTGCGACCCAGAATAGTTGTTTCTATTTTTACTGCGGTAGAAAACAAAATCAAACCCTAATGCTGCGGCCTCATTAATTTTTATTTTAAAAATGAGAAATCTAGAAACTCGAACGAAGCTCTTTTTCCCCGCCTTCGTCTTCGTTTCTCCATAAACCCAGTAAGTTTTATTTCCAAAATAAGAAATCTAGAAACTCGAATGAAGCTCTCCTTCCCCGTCTTCCTTTCTCCATAAACCTAGGGCTAGAGAGTGCGATATGAGTTCACGATGGAGGCAATGGTGGATTTCAGACAAAGAAACCATAGGATATTATTGGTGCCGCCCGGCAACCTAGGGCTAGAGAGTGGTGGCGTGCACGGTGGAAGAAATGGTGGCTGTAGGTGATTTTAGACAAATAAACCTTACGAAATCTACAACTTCTTCTAATAGAATGATAATGTATAGGCGTTATTCATTTACAGCAATAAAACAATAACAGGTGAGAGAGTGAGAGTGAGAGAGAGCACCTCTTTTGAGGATCTGTGAAGTTCGCCATTGTCTGCTGCAACTATTCTGCAAGGAGATGCTGATATGACTGCTGTGAGGAGATGATCAATGGCCTTGCGTCTATAAGTGGGAGGGAATAAGTGCGTAATTTAACAGAATAGGTAAAAGAAACTAATGCCTTCGCACGATCATGCCTCCATGCAAGCAATGTGTACTGTGTAGTAACTAGTATACCTGAGTTTTTTTTTTTTTTTTTTTTTCTTTATTCAAAAAATAGGGCAGTTTTTGTTTTCTTTGTAAGTTGTGACCCCACTAAATCATCAAGTCCCTAATAAATTTTGGATAACAAGTTTTTTTTAACTCATTTGCCTTTTCCAAAAAATCTAATGTTATTATAATTACTTTTTAATATTTGTAATTTTTAGTTTACACATTTAATATAATATAGATATGATTTTATTAATTTAAAATATACTTATTAAGCTTTATATATCTTTTTTAAAAGTTATGTGATTATTGAAATATATGAAAATATATTTCATCATATATCATACATTATTTTTCTATGTTTTTTTGTGTTCTTAATGTCTAATTTTAAAAGTCAATTTTGTATATATTAAACTTAAATATTCATTTTTATTACGATATCAGCACGTTTTGGCCTTATAAAAACTCACACCTTGAATTTCACTTCGTACTAGTGTTTAGATAGCCTCCAGCCTCCACAACGTGTGCACGTTGTTTGAAGTCCAAAATTTTGGTCATAATAAAGGTTGATACAAAATCACATACGATCAAAATACTTTTATTGTTCCACAGTTTATCTACGTATGACACTATAAGAAAGAGCATCAATAGCAGCGATAGATATCGCCACTAAAAGTACCGAAAGTCGACGGTAATAGTAATAGCGGCGATATGTCGCCGATAATGTATAGCCGGTAAAGCCTCGTCGCTACTGCTTGACTATCGCCGTTATTTATGTGTCACCGGTAATATTGACGCCGGTAAAAGTGTCTAACGGTCACCCAAATGGCGTCGTTAATGGTCGTCGTCGCTAAAGGTGTCGCTGCTAATACTGTTTTTTTTCACAATTTACTATTTTTAATAGCCAAAATCATGTTCTATATATATACACCAACAAAATAAACATACACACCACAAAAGTTTGTTTAAGAACATAAAAACTAGTACCAAATATTACAGTTACACAAATACGCCTAAAAACAACAAATAGTACAAAATATTACGTTTACACAATACATTTAATTCATCCAAAATGCCCAAAAACTGGGTAAACAAAACTTACTCTTCACCGTTATCCTCGTCCTCGTTGGTTCCTCCATCATCTTGTTCGGCATTATACGATTCCTCCATCATCTTTTATGAAGTCTAACTCTAAATACCGGGTCATCAAGCATCTTCTCAAATTGATTATTCTACAAAATAAAGCATACATTATAAGTATCAAACATATATTACAAGTATCAAAACGGATTAGACAATGACCGTGTAAATAGTGTAGGTTACCATTTTTATATATTTTTCTAGCACTTAGGCCGCAAGGAGTGGACCAAGAAAACCCCGGCGGCATCCGAGCTGTCGATTAATGCCAGCGGCAAACACCGGGCCGCGAGTGCGGCATAGCCCAAGCGGCAAGAGGAAGCAGCATGTTTTTGCCGCTGTTGTCTCTCTCCTCTTTCTCTATTCTCTGCCTCTTCTTTCTCCCTTTTCTATCGGCGGCAACCAGCCCTTTCACCTCTTCCTTTCTTCTATCTCTTTCTCCTCTCCCTTTCTTCTCCAGGTGGAGCTGATTTGGAGTGGTTGCTGATGGCATCATTCCTTACGGCCTTAGATTGATTTAATATTATAAGAGATTAGTCACTGTATAACTACATTTAACGCTTGTGCTTCCCTTTTAACGCTTCTACTAATGGAGAGTTTCCAAACATTAAATTTTGCCACTTTTTTCTATAAACATTTCAATGTTCTTCTCGTACCCTTCTGATGCAACAACATGTTGTTCATGTTAACAACTTGTTAGCAAACAATGTAACCTATTTCCATTTTTTGCAAAAGGATTATCCTCCGACAGTTTTGAGATATATCAAGTACACAAGGGTGAGCTAGGTGGGTAACATAAGAGCTCAACAAATGGTGGAAGTGGATCCAATAATTTTTTATTTAGTGTTTTCTTAAATTAACGTGGTCCATGATTAATCACTTTTAAATAACACCCACTTTTGAAGTAAACCGGTCCTTAGTTCAACATATTTTTTAAGCATGATGAAACCTTTTTTGTCAACATTACGTATGGATAGCATGCTTTGCAAAGCAACACAAAGTTGGGCATTGCACTTGGCACGAATCAGACGCAATTTTTTGTCCCACCAAAAAAGGTGGGAGAGGGTTCACCCTTAATCTGTTATGTGTGCAAAAATTGAGAATGACTATCCAAAGGCGTATTTTCGAGATAATATGTTATGTTCACGTCATTTTCTAATAGCCTATTCCTCACCAAAATAGGCCAAGAGCACTACAAGAAATTGATTTTATAGGTACGAAACCTATAGGGACGACAATTGTCGTCGCAATAGGTCACCCTATAGCGACGACATGTCGTTTCTATAGGGTCAGGAGACATTTTTTGATCTTTAACGTTGTAGCGACGACATGTCGTCGCAGTAGGTCTAGCGGGAAACGAAATTTCATTTGGCGGGTTTCGAAATACTTATAGCGACGACAAATCGTCTCTAAACTAATTAAATTTTTTTTTTTAATTTTACGTTACACTTATCGCGACTTAAAGGAACGACGGCGTTTTGGTTTCGGCTATAGAGACGACAAGTCGTCTCTATAGCCTCCCCCAGATCTAAAACCTTCGCGACTACCTTTCTTCCTGGTTTCGTTTTCCTTCGTTTTCTCTGCAGCCTTTCGGCGATTTTCCGGCGACCAAGGGTTTTGTTCAACGATTGAACTAGTTTCCGGCCAAGCAAGGTAATGCATTGTCCCTTGTTACATCCCGAGAAGCATTTTAAGTTCTGATTTCGTTGTCAATGTTGTGGTAGCCGACGACTCCGGTGGCTGTGGGTTGCTCCGTTGGTGTCTCCGGTGGCTATGGAGTGATTCGGTGACGAAATTGCTTGCTTAATCCGGCCAAGCTAGGTGTGCAACACATCGGTTTTTGTTAAATTGGTTGAATGTCAATTTTTCCAGAAAATTTATACAATTTGGGGTTTTTTGCAGGTTTGTTGCTATGGCTGTTCGTGGTGGTTGTCTCCGGTAGCAAAGGGTGGCGGAAAGCCGGCGGTGAGGTCCCTTTTCAGCTTTTGGCTTTCGGTTTCTACAACACCTAATTTGGGTTAGTTTTTTCTCTCGATTTGTTAACTGTTTCAAAGGAAATCATGTGTTCTATGCTTGATTAGGAGATGTTATTTGGTTTAATTGTGTATTGTGGCCTGATATGTGTTGAAATTCAGCAAATAACGTGAATTAGGACCTTTATGTAAGAATTTTTCATGTCTAAATATTTTTCAAAACTGCCCCTGTACTTTGTAACTTGCTGAATATTTCCAAATCATATTTTTATTAGCTATTCTTGTCATTTTATGTGTGTACATGGTTTTTGTTGGATTTAGTACGGTTCAAACTTCTTAAAGTGTCCATTAAGTGCTTATTATGAGGTTGAATAGGACTATATTGTAAAGAATTTCTATGTATGTCAAAGTTTCAAAATAGCCCTTGGAGATTGCTAACTTATTGTGTTATTTCCAATTCACACTCATAAATATCGTTCCAAAAACACTTATACATATAAAACACAAGTTTCTAAAAATAAATAAATAAACAATTATAACAATTAGGGTCGTGCTAAGCAATTATAAATCTTAGTTGTAAAAGCACATATACATATAAAAAGATATCAGTCTAAAAATAAATAAACAAATAATTAAAAACCTTAGTTAATATATATATATATATATATATATATATATATATATATATATATATATATATATATATATATATATATATATATATATATATATATATATATATAATTAGACGGTCTTCCTGAACAGGCCTTTTATTTGGTAGGTAACATCGATGAAGCTACGGCGAAGGCTATGAACTTATAAATGGAGAGCAATTTGCAGAAATGACCTTAAATCTTTGTGTACTGACCCCTAATCGAATAGTTTGGGATTCAGAAGTGAAAGAAATCATTTTATCTACTAATAGTGGACAAATTGGCGTATTACCAAATCACGCTCCTATTGCCACAGCAGTAGATATAGGTATTTTGAGAATACGCCTTAACGACCAATGGCTAACGATGGCTCTGATGGGCGGTTTTGCTAGAATAGGTAATAATGAGATCACTGTTTTAGTAAATGATGCAGAGAAAAGTGGTGACATTGATCCACAAGAAGCTCAGCAAACTCTTGAAATAGCGGAAGCTGCTTTGAGAAAAGCTGAAGGAAAGAGACAAACAATTGAGGCAAATCTAGCTCTCCGACGGGCTAGGACACGGGTAGAGGCTATCAATGCGATTTCATAACCAGTCGGTGCGTCCGAATAATCATCGATTTATACACCCTATATTTGGGTGTTTTGTTTGACTTGATTCTGTCGAGTAAATACAATCAAGCACAATCATATTTTGATGCAACGAAAAAGAAAAGAAATAGAAACGATACAAAATCAATATCACTAAAAGAAAATGGGTATATAAAAACTTATTAGATACCATGGACCGCGGTATCTAATAAGTTCTACCTACTATTGGATTTGAACCAATGACTCCCGCCGTATGAAAGCAATACTCTAACCGCTGAGTTAAGTAGGTCATTTATCTTCACAAAGAAAACCAAAAGGGACTCATCCCATCGATGGATTATAAATATCATATTACTTAGAAGCAATACCGATCAATATGATCTATATATATATATATATATATATATATATATATATATATATATATATATATATATATATATATATATATATATATATATATATATATATATATACATGCATTGCATTAAGCTTAGTTTTATTCCCGCCCGAAATGAATTTAGAAATTCATTTCAGGCAGTCCCCGTTTTGGGACTGCTTTTTAAATATTTTGTCTCATTTAGGATGTGAATGAATATTACAGATTGAGTATTTAAGGAAAAATCGATACACACATTTCTCTTTACTCCTACGAGTTTGCGTTTCGAACGCATACTTGGGGAGTTAAGGGGAAATGCTGTCGATTTTTTCTTAGTACTCAATCTGATAATATTCATTCACATATGAGACAAAGTATTTAAAAAGTGGGTTAGGTGGCCACCTTTAGACAAACATGTAGTGGGTTCATACGGTGCATTCATCCAATCAGCCTCAACTTACACAAATCCTAAAAAAAGTCTAACTTATTATAACTAAACACAAACTAATTAGCATGCATACGATCTAAGTCTTAATAATGAAACAGTAATGACAATTGATAAGAGCTGGATTAAAGAACGAAATCGGCGGTCTCCAGTGTTCTTGGAAGGTCTAAGGAACTTCATAGAGATTGCCAAGAACCATGTAGACGATGAAGGGAAAGCGTTTTGCCCATGTAGAGATTGTGTGAATTCGTACCGGCACGTTATGTCTACTATTTACGCCCACGTACATGATCGTGGCTTTCAACAGACGTATAAGATATGGACTTATCACGGCGAGGAATATCCCGCTTCCGATTTAGACACACTTTGGGCCGCAAGAAGACGTACTACAACAACGCATGAGATGTTTGACGTAATAGATGATGTTATGGCAGAGCAAGATACATTTGAAGAAAATAGAAACGAAGAGGGAAGTGGTGCGGACCCGGAATTTGATGCATTGTTTGAAGAGCTCAATACGGAGTTATACCCTGGCTGTACCTGGATGTCTTCTCTAAACTTTCTAGCAAAAATGATGCACATTAAAGTTATCAACAAATGGACAGACAGTTCATTTGACCAACTTTTAGAGTTTCTTAGAGTTGTGTTCCCGAAAGAAAATAAGATTCCAGCATCCCTGTTGTGGAAGATCAATTATTTCATTGTAACTTGGTTGTCGACTTAGGCTATTTGCCTATGCAAGCAAGTTTAGATGTAGTTGATGAATCAAATGATGACCCTATTCCAGAGGATGAAAATTTTATTGACGATGATGAAGAGGACGGTGACATGTACCCTTCAGAAGACGAGCTCATTGTTGATACAGATGATAGCGATGATGATGATGATATAGATGCATGTTATTCTAGTGATGACTCTGATTGAATGTAATGTAATGTTTTTCTGTATGTTTAATGGATGATTTTTGTTAAATTGCTATGGTGTTGCTTATATTAAATTGTTGCTTATAGTATTTGTTAAAAATATGTATGTTATTTATTTCAATTGAAGGCATGGCAACACGTGTTGCCAGAGGTCACGGTGGAGACGGTGGGGCTGACCCTCCACGAGGCCCAGATAGGATTCCTTCGACCTGCGAGTCATGTAAGTAACTTGTTCCAATTTACTGTAACATTTTATATTGGATATATTTTTTTACTTACTAACTTGTCAATTACATGTATCAATGCAGCCAACCCCAAAAAGACTCGTGGAAAGGGAAAAGACTTAAACCTGCTTGAAGAGTTTGCAAAAAACAATGAGCAACCGTTACCTCTTTTGTTAGATGACGAGGGAAAAAAGTTCAAAATGATCGGAGATAACTACCAGATGTATATACGATTGGTATCAAACGAGGTTGGTAGAAGAGTGTCATTGCACTATCCCAGTTGGAAAGCTGTGCCTAGCAAACACAAGAGAGAGATTTATCCGACGCTTCATGTAAGTATATGATATAATGTTTTATTTTTCTTTCAATTTTATAATTTCTAAATGTATTCTAATTCTTTGTTTTGCAGCATTATTTTGATATTGATGCATGGAAGAACACACGAAATTGGAATGGCGTTGTACATGGAATAGAGGCCGACTGTGCCAACGCATACAAGCGACGAAAATACGAGTTGAAAGTACATTTTGATGAGCAAGGAGGTTACGCAGATATTGAGAGGGCAAGGGCGCATCCCCCGCGTACACAGACTCCCCGGGGGAAGGTTATTGATAAACTTTTTACCACAGATAAGTACAAAGCCCGTTCACATAGTAACAAAGGCAACAGAGAACTTCTACCGTATACAAGTTCTCATGGGACGGAATCATATGCCCAAAAACGATATAAAGAAGTAAGTATTTTTTAAGTATTTGAGGAGTTATTAATAAGTCTATGAAATTATATTAACTATTGATGTTAATTTATAGGTCCAAAAAACCGGCAAAAGTAGCGAAATAGAAGTGTGGAAAAAAAACCACTTCAAAGAAGGTCGTGGCTGGGTGAATGATAAAGCACATGCTGATTGGGTAAGTAAAATTTCTAGCTATATATATTGATATGCAATTTAGTGTAGAACGTCTATTTTTGGTATTAGAAATCATTGCATATATTGAAATATGAGAATTGTTTTTGTTATTATTTACAGGTAAACAAGTTGGTTATCCATTTTATAGCAGTTATGCTGTGGAATTTTATATATATAAACTAACATTCGTTTGTTGTTTTGTTTATTGTAGGAAAAAATACAAGTCGAGTACAAAACAATGCTTGACAAAGCTAACGGTGACGAGGCAAAGGTTAATGAAATTAAATGCCTTGAACGCGCGCTTGGAGAAAGGCGTGGCCATACACGGGGAGTTGGTAGAAAAATCCAAAATATCCCAGCCCACTACGTACCGGATGCTTCAACATCATCCCAAAATTTTAACCAGTTTACCAAACAGTTTGCCCAACAGTTTACCCAGCAGATGACTCAACAATTCAATCAACACTTACAAACCATTTTCACCCAAAATAACATACCGTTTCAACCGTTGCAACCGTTTCAATTCGATCCAACACAACTACAAAATATGCAAATTCAATCTCCAAACAACCAAGGAGGTGGAACCGGAAATGAAGATGCAACCGCGAGTGATATTCAAGGAGATGACGCCGGAAATGTAGTTGAAAGCGAAAGTGAAAGTGATTAAAAATTTTAAATGTTCTAGTATTTATGTTTTGACAAACAACTTTTGTATAATATTTTACATATTAAACTTTATGTGATATTGATATGTTGTTTTAAATCGCTATAGCCTTCATGTTTTTATATTTTGCAGAATTAAATTGTAATGTATATAAAATTTGACATTTTGTAGAAAATATAAAAAAACCTGTACAGTGGCTATAGGGACGACATTTAGTCTCTATAGCCTTGGCTATAGGGACGACATGTCGTCCCAATAGATAAGGCGAATTTTTTCTAAACTCTTATAGTAACGACAAGTCGTCACAATAGCTCGTGGTGTAGGGACGACAAGTCGTCTCAATAGCCTAAGCTATAGGGACGACAAGTCGTCACTAAAAGCCGTTATTTCCTTTTTTGAAACGACCTTATAGTCACGACATGTCGTCTCTATAGCTTAGCTATAGAGACGAAGGCTATAGGGATGACAATTTTGGTCTATAGCGACTATTCTGTAGGCACGAAGGCTATAGTGACGACATGTCGTTGGAGGCATCTATAGGGACGACATCGGGGTCTATAGGGACGACATTTGTCGTCCCTATAGCCTTCGATTCTTGTAGTGGAGGTTGACATGCTTAAAGTCATATTAACTCCCTTTCACAATGATTTGTTTCTATGATAAACATCAATTTTGTAATCCGCCAAAATATATACGTTAGAAATGTAAAAGACTTAAACTTTGCCATACTAAACTATTTACGAAGAAACACATCAATTACCTTAGCTAGTTTTTTATAAACTTATAATTATTCATGATGTTGGTGATGTTGAGTTTGGTTATATGAAAGAAGAGCTTCCCATCCCATATTGGTTGAATGATGAAAGTTTGGTTGGTCCCCAAGCTTATAAAATGACACCAAGACTTTGATATCAAAGCACCCCAAATCAAATACACTTGAAGTGTTTGATTATTTCTTTCTTTATCTTGTTCTAAAGTATGTAGAAAGTGTAAGTGTTGTTTTGTGATTTGTGGCATGTTCTAAAGTATGTAGAATGTGTAAGGGTTTCATAATGATTCAGAGGACTGAATGATTTAAGGTTCTGAGTGAATCTGCCTCTAAATGAAAAAAAGGTTGTTTGGTTAAGACTCTAAATAGTTGTGCTGAATTAGCATTTTACCCTTCTATTTAAAAAAATTACTATTTTACCAACTTAAAATTGACAATAACTAGTGTTTCAAACCAACATGCATTTCATCGAATAAAAACTAAAACTTAACATAAAGGAGTGAAAAGAATGATCGTTACATTTTTTTTCACAATGCACTATTCTTAATATATGATCTATAACAGTTGAAACCATGTTTCCAAACAAACGCTTTATAACCAAACCCTATATAAGGTTTTCCTAAACAAAATGAATCTATAAAACACAAGTTGCTCTTGCTTAACTTTCCCCAACGTGACTATTTGAGGCTTTGAATCTGAATCATGAAACTGTTTATAAACAACATGAATCTAAAATTTATTTCACACAATATAAACACATACCTTATAACACAACCTCTAAAGGCCAAAAATGTGAAGCACATTTACTTAGAATCCGAATAATGAAACTAAACCTTAATCATTCGGGGTTAAAAAATTAAGCAAACACCATATCATAGCTTTTACGATCAATCAACAAAGATTAGACCAACTATTGCGTCTAAATACATATGGGTTGTTCACATACAAAAAGAATTAACATATATTATACCACTTTTTATTTTTTCTTCCATATTGCATCTTAGGCTTTTTGGATCCGAAAATATAAAATATGGAATGTGTAAGAGAGTGGGTTACTTTTGGGTTTTTTAGATTTAGAGCTTATATAGAGAGGCACGTCAGTGTAGTTGTGGTTATGAATGGTAGAGAAGATGGTGGCTGTGAGGGTTGTGCTTAGATTTATATGATTTTGGGGCTATAAATATGGTGGTAGGTAGTTGAAGACGGTGACAATGGCAATTCGGGGTGATCGAGAATGAGGAGATAATAACGTTGGAGGAAGAAAATAGTATTAATGGATACCATAGTTATGGGGTTATGGATGGAGGATAGAGTTATGTTTTTAGAGAGAGATATAAGATCAGTTTTCATGTTAAAAAAAGAAGCACGCCTAATTGGATAATGGTAAGAGATAAAAGCAGATGGGGCTGCATGCCATTTCAAGCTAGTAAAAGAAATTGTAACATAATGTGATGTTAAAAATAGTAAATAACATTTTTTTCAAATGTTATATAGTATAATAGTTAAATACTAGCTTAGCTACACCTCATCTGGTTTGACTTTCACATTGTCACCCTCATCTGCTTTGACTATCTCACCACCCTAATCTGCTTTGGCTTTGTTAATAGCCTTATATTCTATGACATTCTCACCACCCTAACTGTTTGGGGGGGGGGGGTGGTAAGCTTGTCGATGACTACTTCATCAATTATGTCCTCACCTTGATATAAGTCTGCAAGATTAACACTCGACATGCAGACATGCATATTCAAATTGCAAGAAAACAACTTGTGTTAATATTTAGTGCATACCAAAAAACTAAAATGATTTGAGGAATGGCATACTTGTCTCATTTTTGTGTAGCCCTATATTGCTTGAGCAACTTTGCCATTTCAATACAGCCTCGTATGAAATAGAGTTGGTTGGTCTTTGCCTTGTGAATTTTCAACTAGTACTACACACTTTAAGAGCCATCCAACATAATCAATATCATCACTCGTAATAGTCGAGCACAAAAAGAACCACTATCTTCTATTACGACTCCGTGGCAGTTGAGGATGTATTGTTCACTTGCTTTCATTTCAATGAAGAGTTCCAAATTATCCATATAAAGTTTAGTTAATGTACTACAAAAGGCAAAAAACGGGATGACATACACCTGACCAAAAACATTAATTCATGCCCTTTTTTCTATTAACATCTCAGTGGTCTTCTTTGTTGCAATAATATATTGTTCACGTTCACTTGACATCAAACGGTGTAATCTATTCCTATTTTTAGATTCTACATTTTTTGTAATTGGCTTCTATTTTAGCATCAAATTTGGTTTATTTGTAATAAAATATTAAATGTTATTAAAATTTTAGTTAGTTCATAGTTAATGTTAAGTCGTATTTTTATGTCAAATTTAAGTGATTGAACTAATTTTCAGATCTAATTAAATATCATATTAATATTGTTATTCAAGTAATCTAAATGCTAACCGATAATGATGCATGTAATGAGTTTTGATCATAATAAGCATGTGTTGTATTTCTCCCTAAAAACGATGTGTAATATTTATGTTTTATTTGTGTCATCTAAGTTCGAATATTAATCACAGCTAACGTTAAACTATAACACCTGTATTTTGTATTTTGGGGCTAAAAGTTTTATTCTTAATGAGAAAATATATTGAATATATATATATATATATATATATATATATATATATATATATATATATATAACTAAATTAAATAAAATATAAAACTGAATGAAATAAATAAATGTTTATAAATTCAAAAGTTTCAAGACATTTAGAATCTGGTATTAAGGTTAAATTAAAACTTTTGGGAAGAGGGACTCTTTTTGCGAAGTTTGGAAAACTTGGGCTTGACTCTAACTTGAAGAGCTATGTTTTAGGATTTAATTGGTTAAGAAAGTAACATTTAGAGGCTTAAGTTTGGGTTTCTAGGTTGGAAATGTTGGTGGATATCATTTTGGCCTAATTGCAAATTTCTAGAAGCTTATTTATCTGTTTCTTGTATTTGTGTTTTATTGCAAATTTCTAGAAGCTTATTTATCTGTTTCTTGTATTTGTGTCCAGCTAGATGTTGGTTGGTTCTTATAAACTAGTTATCTTTACTTCCTTTTACTAATGAAATTCTAGATGATAAATGATTATCCTTGCTTCTTTTTGCTATTGAAATATTACATCTTCAATTTTTGTAGTTTGCGGTTTACTAACTTAGTAGGATACGTTGTATACTTGAAATTGTGTGGTTTGTGTTGTTAATTTGTGTCGTTTACCACTTGTTTAAGATATTATGTAATGTTAATGCAACTCTAGTTGAGATTTGTTTGGATGTTTGTAAATAATATAATGAGACTTGCAAGACATTATCTGAATTTTTGGATATCTAAATTTTCAGATATCTGGTTTTGAACACCTTTATATTAGTGAAACTTGGAAGATTTTTCTCTTGCTTTGTAGTATATAGATGACCGAACATTGCGCATTTACAAGTTGCATTACTCAATGGAATAAATTGGTCCTAATTTTAGCTTGGAGAATTTGGGACAAGATACCAATAAGGAAAAATTAAAAAATTGAGATGGATTTCACTCTTGTATGGTTGCTAAGGATGTCAAGTAATGTTTTCATATGATTAATTTTGCCTCTTTTTTTTTGTGTCATGGAGATTTGAAAATGAGATGCTTTTTGCAAATCTAAGAAGGATGCTACTTTTCATAATATTTTGATGCATTCGTTTTCATGGATAGAGTTAAAAAGGTCATTTGGATCGATTAGCTTGGCTTACAAACACGTATTTATTTTTTTTGTTTCAAGAAGGGTTGATATTACATCATTTTGACTAGTTTCTAGCTATTTTTTTTTAATTAAATCTTTTAGACATCGTTCAAAAAAATTCTTACCGTTTTTCAAAATTCATCAAGGGATTCAATAAACTTGAACCTATAGATTTATAACGTAAGCAACACACCAATTTAAAAAGTTTTCATTGCTTGAAAGTAGAGATGACAACGGATATGGACATACCACGAATTGTACTCGCAATCCCTATAACTGAATCCCCGCCCCAATCTCCATAACCGTCTCCATCTCGTCGCATATTAAAAATACGTCCCTATCCCCGCCCCCAACGGGGAATGGGGATCCCCAGCGGTAATTTTTCTCTGGTTACAAGTTTATGAACCAATTTTAAAGCAGTCTTTATACAAGAAATCAGCCGTTAAACAAGTATGTAATGGGGGTAAGTTTTGTGTGGCGGATCAAATGTCCTACTTTAATAACATCCCACCCAACAGGCCAGCCCTCGTAATGTTCGCATAGGGCCTCGAAAAAATAAGTGCCTTTGTTTTTTTTTATTTTTACGAAATAAGTGGTAAGACACATGCTTTAGGTTTGAGAGGTGGCCATTGGCCTACTCAATTATTGCAAACCATATTTTTCACACATAATATCTTAATTTATCTTGTCTATTCATTTAGCCTGAAAAATAAAAGGCTCCAAGTTTAATACCTTACAGGCTTACCTATATGGTGGTGTATTGCACAAACACTTCAATGTAATCAAATAAACAATGTATAACAAAAACACCTTGTAAACAAGGATGCAACTATCATTCATTTTTAAAACAATTCTAGAAAGATTGCAAGACAAATGAAGTGTCGCAGGTTTCAACATAAAAAAAGTTGCATATAGTTCATAGTTTTCAAATTATAATGGAAAAAGGAGCTAGCTTTTCAAGTTTCGAACCCATTAAACAACTTCAAACATGAAGATTTTATGTTATCAAAGCAATTTTCAAACACTCAATCCAGATATTCATCTGAATTACACTAGTCTACAAAATATAACATTATCAATCTAATTCTTTTTCAACCTTAATCCCCATAGAATTAGCCGTGCCTATAATCGATTTTGAAATTGCCTCCAAAGACATGTACTGACAGTACGGATCTGCTTGCTTCACCTTGGCGATTTCATAGATGTGTTTTAGGGTTAGGGTTGATGCAACAACATGCCCTGCCCGGCCACTTCCAGACTCAATTCCAGCGGCCTTTTTCAGAAACCACGTGACTGACGGAGAACGAACGCTCAGTTCAAAAGTGTTGTCCTTGAATACTGTTACTGTAGCAGCAATTGGGGCGTCCGATTTGTATTTCTGGGTGCGAGCGTTGAAATCCTTGCAGAATGCCATTAGGTTAACTTTGTACTGACCTACTGCAGGACCTACCGGTGGTCCAGGTCTTGCTCCGCCGGCTGGGATGGTAAGCCGGACTGTTGCCGCCACTGGCCGCCGCGTTAGGATCTCTTTCAGGGACGCCATTCTTGGATATGTCCTTGGTTGTATCGGTTAGCTTCAAGGTAGACATGTATAGAAAATCAAATTACGTTTATACAATTAGGTCATAGAAATTGGAACGGTAAAACGATAAAAACCCTTAACGCTAAACTACGAAAGAAGAAATCAGAAGAGAACGATAAGATAGTGATGAACATGCTTGTTTGAAAGACCGAGTTCAATTTAGCGATTGATTGAGGGATTTCCATCTAAACCTATGATTCCAGGTAGAAGAATAAACAATTTGGACTTGACCAATTACAGTTTACATAGATCTTGTCTGAATTCTCCCATACGCACATATATACACACACAGAGATAGATTGGATGATACCTTGATATGAGTAGCAACAAAGAAGGAGATTTGCTTGAGCGAAGAAGAAGATCGCCGCCGTATCGAGTACCTGTCCGAGTTCTATTTTCCACTTGGGTTTTTTGGGCCACGGCGACTCTGTAAAGCTTGGCTAGACTTTTAATTTAGCCCAATGGATTGGTTTGGACATGTTACTCGCTTAATTTAGTTATTTAAATTTTTACTGAAATAAAATCTTTGTTATAAATTTATTTTTACAACTTTTTGAAACATAAAAAATGGATTTCGGACAAGTTAACCAAAAACTAAAATTTAATATAAAAATCACTCTCACACACTGATAACTATTAACTGATACACCTAGAAATCATATTTCTAAATATTCTTGAAAAAACGGATTTCTCCCAATATTATTCGATAACATATCATGTAATACGCCATTATAACACTTATAATGCCTAATTTGAACATCACTAACGTATCTTATTCTAGTTCTTGTTCTTTGTATGTAACCCTTTTTCCCTACATGTTTTTGAAACGTTGACACTTGACAGTTATAGATTTATTAGTAGGAGTGTAGGGCAAAGGGAGAAACACTAGCCATAATGATAAAAGAGTAATTTTACTTCCAAAAGTTGTCAAACAAAGGCCGTCATCCTAATTATTAAAAATTCTTCCAAACATGTTTCCAATATTCGAGGAATATCACCTTCTTGATATAGCATTTGCAATGATCATATTGTTATCAGCAGGCATAATATTCATTCCACAGTTGAAAAATCCAAGCATTAAAACTGTAAGTTTGAACTTAAAGTAGCGTTTTCATACAATACTTCATAAATATTAACATTGATGTGTATCATACATTACTATATTTCTATATTACAAATCATATTTACATCAACACAACACAACACCATGAAATAAATTCATGTAGACATATGAACGACTTTTAGCTAGCAACAATACATTAACCCTCCAAGTACTTACGGAACCATTCTTCATCCTTGCAGTAATGATACATAACATTGTACACCTCCATCAACAATTTCGGAAACCGACTTCCAAAATAATCATTAAATCCCTCCGGTACACCTCCCAACAATTCCTGATTCCAATAAAAACATTTTCCATTTCAACCAATTACCAAAAAAAAAATAATAAAAAAAATTCAAGAGGGTATTCACATCTTTTGCACAAACAAAAGACTCATAGCAAGTCTCCGTTCCAAGTGACATCACAGGTAGTACAAGTTCTGTCATGTCCTGTCGTGTCCTGTCGGTAGTAGTCAGTTTGTGAAAATCAAACCTGAATTTCTTTGGGTAATTCTCGGTAATGATTTAATTTATTTCGGATAACACGCAACAAGTCACGAACACCGTTGTATTTATAACGCCTGTACCGGCCAATATTATTGATGAATTCCGGTTCCATTTTCTCATCCCATCTCCCACCCAAAGCCACCGGACCTTTACTTTCCAATGCCCTAAGAAGAATGGAATCAACTTCCCGGTCTTCCAATTCCACCCGATCACTACTGTCCCGAAGAAACGACATTCTCATATCACAACTCCAAAACAACGGATGACACAACACATCCAACGCCCTTGGCCTACAATGCAACACAACGACTTTATTACTTCCACGACTAAAATGTCGGTTACATCGAACCTCGAGGACTGAATTCGTAATTTTACCTAAGTTCAGGGTTCGGGTTTAGCAACCGGGAGAACAGATCGACGGCTTCTGGAATATGTTCAACGAAGAAAAGATTGACTCGGTTTTTGGCTATATTAACATCGCGTTCAAGGTGCTCGCCAAATGGGTGTCTGCCACATGTCATGCAGAAGAAAAGCACACAGCCTAAACTGAACAAATCTATGGCGCGTGTTTGGCGTCCAAGGAGAAGTTGTTCGGGAGCTTGCCACCCTGAACTTCCGGAACCTGATGGGAATAACCCGTAAGTATTACGATATGACGAAAACGGCCCGGTTTTTAATTAAGTTCGCGGTGTTTACCGGTAGCGTGGAGTCCTAATGATAACATGTCCCCAACAAGGCGTCTGCTAATGCCCATATCGGAAAGCTTCCCAGATATGGATTTTTCTTTGACTATTAACACGTTGTGAGGCTTTAAGTCCCGGTGAATTATCCCCAATTCATGTAAATGTACGAGACCGGATACTATGTCCCTGTAATACGGATGAAAGTGAACGTATACAGAAAGATATAAACACATATAGTATAAATGCTATAAATGCTAGAATAATGTACCTCATCAATTTTAACAAAACAGGCGAAGGGTAACCATTTGGTCTCCACAAATACACATCACCAATACCACCATTCATCAAATCCAACCCTCCTTTATACTCTTTCATACCCTTCATTTGGATCAAATCATAAAGACTGCAATCACACCTCTCAAGTGAAAGATAAACAAAATCATGATCATATTCCACTCCATACCACCTGACAATATTCGGATGTTGATCAGAAGCAATAAGATTTTGAATTTCTTTAAAAGCGACATCATGGTGGGCCCGCACAAGGCGTTTCACAGCCACCTTACGACCTTCATATACCCCTTCAACAACAATTGTTCCGTTACTACCCTTTGCAATCTCGTTATTTGAGACGAATAGTTTCCCGATCGATCGCCCTTCCATGTCACGTTCGATTAGATGATTAAAATTTAGAACCGGGTTTTTTTCGCTATCGGTATTTCCTTCTTCATTCGCGTAATTCCTCCCTGTTTTCCGATTCCTTTTTCTTCTAGAAGATGTTTTTTTGTTCAACATTGCAGCCATCATGGTATGGTGTCGATACATAAGACCGCCAATGGCAATAACGAGAACGAAAATTACAACAAATGCCATTCGCCTTTCCGAAAGTAAGTTGACTTTTTTTACATCTTGTTGACTTGGGATTTCGGGGTTTTTAGTCTCATGGTCAATGTTAGAATTTGGGGGAAGTAAAAGGATTGGAACTCTTTTTTCTGGCTGTTTTCCATGGATTTTATAAGACTTTAAAACATGAGGGGTACGTAACCGATGAACAACAGCTTTTGACTGACATGACATGGGCAAGTCAAAGTCAAAGTCAAAGTCAACACTGGATTTTGAACGAAGGTTGTTTGGGAGAGATAAAGACGGACCCGTGATTGAATTTGGTGTTTCTTGACAAAGTAAAGCGATATCAATGTCTGCTACTGTCACATTCCATAAAACTTTATCAGAATTTGCAGCAAATGATGTGAGTAAATAATCTGTTCTTGTGAAGGAGAATTGTTTATCGGGCTTCTCGTTGACCATGGTTGACTTTTCTTGTTTCATGGTGGTTTTTTGGATGATGGAATTTGCGTGTTCATTGGTTGATGAGGTGTGATGAACACGTATTAACCTTCCAGTATAAGCATCAACCACAAAAGCAGTAGTCTTTTTGGATCCAAGAATGACACCTCCATCTTCTGATACATGTGGCATGATTCTGATGAATTCTTCCATAGTCATATCCATACTCTGTGAGGTACAAGTAGTTAGTTGCAGGATAAAGTACATTGCCCATATTGGTAGCAAGAGTAAAGCATGTTGTTATTAGTGCTGAAAGTTTCATAAATTTACCACTTTGCCAAGATCTGTGTGTGCATACAGCTTCCAATCATCACCACAGTCTACAAAATAACTGCCTCCAGGGACAGATGCATTTTCCTTATCATCATCATGGTTGATAGGAGCTTGGTATGAAGAGTAGATTGGTGATCCTGATGAAAATGACCAAATTACCCTCCCGGATTCACGGTACACCAAATTGATTGTACCATCCAATGCAGCAACAAGGGCGGTATCATGATTACTGTTTGGAGAGAGGTATGTTAGTGTATGAAAGAGGATTACTTCTAATAATACTACATAAAAAAGAATCCCAATATCGTAAATATGCAAAAGAACCTTAACGGAAAAAGGTAATAAATGAGTTTTGAAACTATAGTTTTGTTGCAAATTAATCATTGTACTTGTTAGATAAAATGAAAAGAACGAATTATAGCAATTATACTTATACCTTTATTGCAAAAGAACCGTTGGGAATTGCAAAATATTGTTCATTCTCACATATATAAGGAAATTAAGGTTAGGGTAATAAAGATGGGACCAAATCAAGCCAAACTGAACTTAGAACAAAATTCATGGTAATCCAAAATTTATAGAACTCAAGGTACATGGCAGCAGCATGGATCAATATACACGTGTTCACCTTGACAAAGTGGCGTGTTTAGGAACTAAAAAAAGCTACTTCAATTTAATCAATGGGAAAACACCATGGCAGCAGGCAGCCCTGCGTGTATGTATGTGCGAAAGAGAGGATTTTGCCTCCTATGCTGTTCGTTAACAAACTCAAATTGACGACTGTCAAAGGAAGATAAACTTACTCCGGAAAAGACAATAGAGACCGCCTAGCTGGTGCTTGATTGACCTTCGAGATTTCCAAGTTCTGAACGCTGACAATCGATCCAAACAACAGCAAGAAGAGCAGGAATTCCGCAAATATAGAGCGAATTAAGGTGTGATTCATCGATTGTTAGTGAAGGTGCTAGCAAACAGGGGAATTGATTGTAATTGAACTCGATTTGCTAGCAAATCATAATGATTTAGGGCAAATTAACTTTGTAAGAGGACAATGAAAGACCGGCAAGGAACGAAAGATTGGCCGGAGGAAGATTCGAAAGGGTTTCCGGCTGTACAATTCAAGCATCTCCGAAGCCGTGTTCCTCTCTGTTAGGCTTGTTTGTAGTCCTGATTTCAGTCAACCGGTGAACCCAATCAAACCTTTTTACAGAAACCCAGCACACGTCACCGGAGAAATTTAGGACACAGTTTCATTTGGACCCCCTGTTTATTGACTTGTTCACATTCAGTCCTTGGTATGAAAAAAAATAAATTATCCTATCACTTCCTAAAATTCCTCTAATTCACACTTAGGCAAATAAATTGCGATATCCTCGTACATTAGATTGAAAAAGTTTGATCATCCTCTAAAAAAGTGGATAATTATAATATTGGTATTAAAATCTTTATATAAATGAACATAATGTCTTTTGTTTCTATCACTTACGTCATAAGATATTCACATCACATATCTAATATTTTTATTTAAAGACAGATTAAGATAAAAAAAACTTAAATATAGAAAAATGGCGGTCAATGTTTACGAAAATGACCTTTAAATGTGGTCATACATGGCTACTAAATGGACAACAGCTCACATATGTTGACTAAAATGGTGCTCAATAATTCACTTGTTAGTCAATTAAGTCCGATGAATGTTCTTTAAAATTTTAAAACGTCACCACAAAAATGTGAAAAAGCTTACACAATGTGTAACACCTTAAAATCCAGAAAATAGCAATAACAAAAAATTTCTGAATATAACCTCCAAATGGCCTTCTATATTTGTTATTGCATTTTACATTTTACATAGAAAAACTTACATAAAATAAAACAAATGAAACTCATTTGTGGTACAAAAATTCTATGACAAAATCCACATGTAAAGAGATGACCAAGTTGAAAGTGCAAAAGCAGCAGCCACGTAAGTCCACATCATAAGCATTGCACACTCTTCTTGCCCAACACTAAACAACTCAGCCATTGTACCTACATTTTTTTAAATAAAAAATCCCATAAATCTCATACCTATCCACTCCTTTTGACTTTCAAAAGTCAAATTCAGAAAGCCTGTGAACTTATAAGTTATAACATTAAGTAAAAAAAACAATATATTTGACTTTCCAAAGTCAAACACCCCATATTGTACTTTACTCTTGCTACTATGGGCAATGTACTTTACTTTTTACCCATGATAGCAATGTACTTACATTTCTTTACTATAATAGCAATGCACTTTACTTCTTACCCATACTAGCAGTGTACTTACATTTTGCTACCATTATAGGCATTGTACATTATTCGTTTTACATATTGCTATTATAAGTAAACAATTGTAAGTATGTTGTTATTATGTGTGAAAGAAGACGTAAGTACGTTGCTATTATGACTTACATTTTGCTATTATCGTTAAAACAAAGTAAAGTACGTTGCTAAAACACTTACTGATATTGACGCCAGGTGGCAGAGCAAACATGATCAATAACACGAATCTAAAGAGAGAATCCAATGGAACCAATCCCATATTTGCAGCCATTTTAATCACACCAATCCCAATTACGGGTAGAATCAAGTACCGCACAATCATAACCGTGATGATGATTGTGGGGCCCACACTCGCCTTTTGTAGTCCTATCAATGATCTAATCGTAAGAATCCGACCGTACAATTTTTATTATTTTTTTTTTCATTTTTTAAGTCCGTTTTTGTACCTTGTGTGAGGTTGCCTCCTAGTATAAGAGTCAAACAAGGTATGGTTCCATCTCTATCATATGTCACCAAAAAAAAACATCAAAATTTTTCAAAAAATCTTATTTTGTAAATATTTAATGTTAATTATGTGTACCCGAGTAATGTCAATGAGTCTTGAACCACCCGTAAAGGAGCTTCTTTGTCAATTAAAAGGCTTTTTACCCATGGACTTGCCCCAATAATAAGTCCTGCAAACTACATACAGTTAATTACTAATCGGCCCTAAAATTTACAATTTTAACCCACTACTTACGTTAATTACCAATTGGTCCTTAAATTTTACACTTACAGAGCCAAGGGTTGGTGGAGCTAGTAGCTGATCTACTATTTTCTTCAGTATTTCAACTAATTTATCTGAAATCGACCGGTCTTTCTTTTCAACATTCTCACCTGAACTTTGGTGCACAGTCTGCAAAAAGATTGTAAATAATAAAATCATAAAACTGCTTTTGGTAAGCATTTAAATTATCACAAGGATGCTTACACATTGGTTTTCTGTATCTTGACTAGTCAAATTCACATCATGTGACAATTTATCAGTTACTTTCATAGCATTGTACTTTTTAGCTGAGGCTTGGATCATCTGGTAAGTACATGTCCATGTGTAGAAACTACCCCACAGTCCAAAACCATTTTCTTGATTATTATATTTTTTCTTTCTTAGTAAATCTTGAATGAATTACCTACTTGCCCATTAGCCAACAAGATTCTTGAAAAGATCTTTGAAGGACATTTTCAAGACAAAATTGTACACACACACAAATATATCAAAATAGCTCTTTGATTATACTCGGGAAATATAACTCAAAAACCCGGATCAATGTGTTTCTTAAAATCTGTGTTTTGATATCTTGATTACACGGGTATAAATATAAACTGAAAAGTATAAAGTTTGGGACAAATTGAATCTCCACATTCCAATTTGTCCCCCCTTGATTGAAGTAATTGAATAGCCACTTCTACTAGGACTTAGGATTCCAACACATTTTAGACATTTGACTTACCGCCATGGAGAATGATGCATAAGAGAGAGCCTTAGCTTTACAGATGCTATGATCACCGAATGGGCTGCCATTATCCGTACAGATTGCAGGAACCATTATCACCAGAAGATTTGCATAGTTTCCTAATTTTTTCATGACGAAAGTCAAAAAAAAAAAGAACCAGAAATGGGACCCATTACCCATCTACAGTTATATAAACTAAAAAAAATTTGTTTAATGGTGAAAATGAATAATACTGAAAATTTACCTGTTGAACACATAGCCATGATGAGGCCTTCCAAATGAGGTTTTGGTTTGATTAGTTTTACTGCTATCCATCCCAATATTCCTCCACATAAAAATGTTATTCCGATATTTATTGGCATAAACCACCTGAAAATATAAAAGTCAAAAGATACCACGTTATATATAAGTTTAATTTTTATAGAAAAAATCTATTTATAGAAAGAAATCAGTGAAGATTTACATCGAGATGATGTCTTGAAAGGTGACGGTTTCCACAAGGCTTGCAAAAATAAGTGAAGGCGTAAATACCACAAACACAATCTGCAAACATTAAACAGAAATTTCTAATTTGTCATTAGTTCCAGCCTAAAATTTAAGTTTAATTCTATGAAGAATAATAATTTAATGGTTGTATGTTGAAAATAGAAACCCTAGACGATGGAATACTGGACCGGGCTTTAGCAATTAGCATGATTGTTTAGTTATAAATAAGAGATCAATTATACCTTGTTCAGTGAGTTGCGGGTGTCGCTGGGAAGTAGATTGAGGGAATCAGTATCCATGAAAGCTCCGACTGCACTTACGATCAACACCTGCAATATCGGCATCGATGCCACCGCCAACAGCCCCCAAAATCCCATTGTAATTATCTTCCGTCGCGATAAAATTGAAATTTGTAGATTACATATTGAGTACAAACAGAGGGAAATCTGAAGATAGAATTGTTGAAATTAACAGAGGGAAGGAAATGATGTTTCTCTGTCTCTTTATTCAGTTTATAACCTTCTACACAGGTCTTTCAATTTCGTTGCTAATGACAATCGCAAGTCTAACTAAGTAATACATTATCAACATTTGAAATGACAATCACAGAGTCTAACTAAGAAATACTCTTTGACGTTTGATTTGAGAGCCATGCATATTATTTATTTGAGTATATTAGGCTGCACGGAGTGGGAGTAACATTTGCCGGAGGCATCCGACGTGTGCTAGGCATGCCGGCGGCAACACCGCCCCCTGGGTG
Organism: Cichorium intybus; assembly: GCA_023525715.1. Taxonomy (NCBI): domain Eukaryota; kingdom Viridiplantae; phylum Streptophyta; class Magnoliopsida; order Asterales; family Asteraceae; genus Cichorium; species Cichorium intybus. Next base: position 29,228,826 of record CM042016.1, on the reverse strand, counting down.
CGGCAAGGACTGGCGGCAAGATGCAAGCGGCAAAGAAGTGCCGCGTTCTCTCTCCTGATAAAGTGGTCAAGATTCTCGCTTTTAAATGGAAATGACCGTTTGAACGGTCAAATATCTTTAAAAAATATATATATTTTTTCAAAATTTACTTCTCTATATATACATACACACATTTCATTTGATATACACACAACCTCTTCACATATATAAACTTTCAAAATGAATCCAATTCAAAGAAATCAACAGCTACTAATGATTGGTGATGCGGCACTCAAATCAATGGAAGTTATGTTCGGTCTTTTAGAAGACGAAGACGAATCCGAAGCCGAAAGTTCACAACAGGTATCTCGAAAATTTATTTTGAGGGACCGTTGGGCTGCAAATAATCTCCTTATGGCGCATTACTTTAATGATGATGCCATCTACGAAAGCAAATTCCGCCGAAGGTTTCGCATGCATAAACCTTTATTTATGCGTATTGTCACCGACTTGACTAATTTTTCTGAGTATATTAGTCAATGTCCCGACGCAAGAGGCGCAGAAGGCTTTTCTCCGATACAGAAATGTGCGTGTGCAGTACGTCAACTAGCATACGGTTCTGTGGGAGATTCATGGGACGAGTATTTTCAAATGTCGGAGCGGACGACACGGGAAATTTTGGAGGAGTTTTGCCGATGTGTTATTGAAGTATACGGTCCAAGGTATTTACGCAAGCCTACATTCAGTGATGTTCAGGCATTGTATGCGCATCACGCAAATGTGCACGGTTTTCCTGGGATGCTTGGAAGTCTAGATTGTCTTCATTGGTCTTGGACCACTTGCCCGAGTGCATGGCATGGGCAATTCACATGGGGTGATAAGACTCACCCAACGGTCATCTTGGAAGCAGTTGCATCACAGGATCTATGGATTTGGCATGCATTCTTTGGTGCTCCCGGTTCAATTAACGATATCAACGTTTTAAACATGTCGCCTTTATTTGACGGGTTTTGCAACGGCTCCGCCCCGGATTGTCCATTTCAAGTAAATGGAACCACATACAAATACGGGTATTATCTTGTAGATGGTATATATCCAGAATACGCTGTGCTTGTGAAATCTTTGACATGTCCAGGTGATGCAAAGCGTATAAAATTCAAAGCAGCTCAAGAGAGGGCAAGAAAGGATGTGGAGCGAGCATTTGGAGTTCTTAAAAAACGTTGGCAAATTTTGGAAAATCCGGCACGTCCACGATCGGTGAACAAGCTATCGCGTATTATGTATGCATGCATAATTTTACATAATATGATCATAGAAGATCAAGGAAAAGCGATATGTCAATATGTGGAAAATGATGAAGTTCCGTCAATTCCACCAATAGAGCCGGGTAGCCCACCGTACGTGGCAAGAAGAAGGGAGATACGAAACAATCAGAAACATCACGAGCTTCGAGCCGATTTGGCGGAACACATATATCGACTCCAAAATATGGACCTCAATATGCCACCACAAGATGATTCCGAAGAATACTCGGATTGAAAGTAATCGTTTTATTTAGGAATGTTGTTTTTATTTTGGCTTGTTTTTTTATGTTTTTAAATTAATGTGACGTTTTTTCAAGTTAATGTAATGTTTTTTTATTTAATGTAATGTGTTTTTTTTTTTAATATATTGTGTTAAATGAAAATTAGTTTTAAAAAAAATAAAAAAAAATTCCCACAATGTTGGAGGCACCACTCCCTGAGTGCAACATAAATTCGGATGTTGGCAACAAAACTGACGTGGCGCCTACATGGCTGTCTTGCCTCCCACATGTTGGAGGCACCACTCCCTTTAGCCTTACAGTTTTGGTCCCTGTGGTATGTATGCATTAATATGCTGTTTTGGTCCTACTTTTAAAAGATTGATGTCAATGGCCCTTGTGGCTGCAAGATCCGTCACCTTTGGTTTCTTTCCCAGTTACCGTTAATCCCTTCCATTAAAAACATGTGAAATGTCGAAATTACTCCTATTTTTGTCTTGTTTCTTATTTTTTTCCTTTTTTTTTCTTTTTAGATTTATTATTACTATTAAATAAATAAATAGGCCCAGCTACCTACCCTGACCCCCACCCTTGAACTATGAGGTTCCACCGGCTCCGGCGGTGCCGTTGTCAGCGTTGTAGGAGTTGCAGGTTAAAGAGATAGGGGGAGGCGGTTTCGAGCGTTTTATTTGTGCAGTCGAGAGAGAGAGAGAGAGAGAGAGAGAGAGAGAGAGAGAGAGAGAGAGAGAGAGAGTGTGTGTGTGTGTGTGTGTGTGTGTGTTTATGTGTGAGAGAGAGTGTGTGTATGTGTGTGTGTGTGTGAGAGAGGTGTGAAGGTTGTGGGGGAGAATGGTGGTGGTTGATTCAATTTAGGGTTCTTACACCCATTTTGAAATCAATTACAAAAATGGTCCATGAAGTTCAGAAAATGACAAAAAGAATAAAAGGATAAAAGAGGGATAATTTTCATTATTTTACATGTAACTATAGAGGAATTTATATGGTAACCGGGCTAGGGACCGACTGATTTTTAAACCACGAAAACCAACCACATTAGTAATGTACTCTATTTATTTGGCTATTACAGTTTTGTCCTATTTTTCTAAGAAAGAGAGAGTCCCTTCAAATAGATAGTCAATGGTCTACGAGTAATAATCTTTTCTTAATTAAAATAAATAATGAAAATATGGATAAATATATATTAAAAAAATAGATATATCATTATTATCAATAGTTAAATAATAATTATCATATTAATATAATATAAAACTTTGTAACTATTTCAAGTATATAACAAGATATACATACATCAAACCATGTCCTTTTACTTACTTATAGGTTACGGATGAACATAATAACCGAAAACCAAACCAGAACCAAGTAAATCAATACAAATGAACCATTTTTAAAACCGATGATTTGGTTACTATTTTTTAACCAATAAGTAGTGGTTTGGTTTTGGTTTTTATATATAGGGAAAAACCGAACTAATAGCCTTAAATTTAATATATAAATTGTATATTATAAATAAAAAACATTTAAACCTTAACTAAGGATTGTAAATAATCCACTAATCCATGAAAGGAATAGAAATAAAATCAAGTTGACAACTAAAAATCATAGCTAAAAATAAAAAGCCAAAGCTTATAAGGTTTAATGCAACAAATAATAATGTATTTTAACTTATTTGTGAATTATAATCACGGCAATGATGTTGTAATGGGTCTTATGCAGTTACAATTACAGGTCTGATGTTGTAATGTATTAGCCTCAAAAGTTGGATATCGTAATAAAAAATCTCATAGCATGTTGAATTGTGAAGCATCTTTAATGTTTTTTTAGGACAATTTCCAAAAAAGATATTAAATTTTCAAAAATGTTTGATTTTGATATTGTGTTATTTTTTCAATTAAGTCATTAAGCTTTTATTTTTTCTAATTAAATCACTATGTTTTCAATGTTGACCATTTGACCGGTCAACCCGGTTACCAACTGACGTGACATGGTGACGTGTTAGTCTTTGATGATGTGATGCTGTGATGCTGACATGATATGCTAATGTGGTACATAGGTTTCAAAACTGAAAACATAGCGACTTACTTGGAAAATGAAAACTTAGTGATTTAATTGAAAAAAATAACAGGGTGTCAAAATCAAAATTTTCTGCAAACTTAGTATCTTTTTTGAAATTTTTTTCGAAAACTAATTAGAAACGTTTTAAAATATTTAATTGATAAGAAGTGGAAAAATAGATAAAATATGAATAAGGAATCTTTTTGTTGAAATGGCGAGATAGATGTTATAATTTTGGAATAATTATAATAACCAAAGGGTCGGAGCGTAATTAAGTGAACATTTATGCCAAGGTTTTTGAAAAAAAAAAAATTAATTTACGAGAGTAATGAAACATTGGAGGAGTAAATTGAAATTTTCATAAATCAATAATGAAAAGGAAATGGAAGAATGGTCAAATGTCATTAATGTAAACAAACATCAATGACTAAAAATGTACCTTGGGATTTAAGTTGTGAAAATAAAGTTTTCATGCTAACTGTTCATAGCTACATATACGCCTGTGTTCCTAACCCTTGATTGCCACATGAGAAACACAACAGGCACGACGAGACGCCTTCTACAAGTAGAAAAGAGGGCGAGAACTTGATGGTAAGAAGAAAGGAAGATAGATGATAGTGTGAGGTGTCCAACTCCGACGAGACATTATGATTCTTTAGAGATGTCCCGACAAGTTGTGTTGATGTCAATAGCAAAATAACGAGAAGTGCCAAAGTGCCTTCGATATTTGTCGTTCTTCGGGCTTAAGGTTTCAGTGTAAACAATACGGAGAGCTATGAAGACAAGAAAGAAACAATAGCGATGAAGGAAACAATATCAAGATGGTGGGATTGACAGGTTCCGCTCAAGGGTTATTGTTACAAGAGTTTCTTGAATGAGTTTCCTATGTACTTTTCAGTGAGTTCTCGATGACATCGGCTAATGCCGTTGAGTTTGGCGATGTGTTATTGGCAACCAGATGAAGAAGATAGCATGTGAGGTTGCGATGTTAGTCTGGCTATTTATTAAGTGAACTATTCAGGATTAAGAAAATAAGAGTTACACGGTGGACGATTTTGTTTTTCCGGAAAAGATATTCTCATGAAAGTCGTGGTTACCAAAAGTCTTAAATACATCCATTAATCATCTCAAAATTAACTATAACCAACCAGATAAAGTTTAATTTAATCGGTTTTAGTTTATTTAATTTCAATTATTCATTTCAATTTAATTGTTAAACCGAATAAAATTACACTTGAACATCATAATCAATATTTACCTTATTACTATTAATTGATGTTCTTCCTTAGTCATATCAAATAAATAATAAATATTAGATTATCGTTTAACTACAAATTTGACAACCCAATGTTAACAATATAAAATAACATCAAATATATAACCAAGATATCAAATAAAAAAAACTTTGGTAATTATTAACCTTATTTGGTTTCGGTTTTCTCTCACATCATTATCTAAAACACTCGAAATATTGTTAGTGCTCTGTGATTTGACCCACCCCCCCCCCCCCCACATAATTGGCCCTAAGACGGATTCGCCATGAGCTGATTAGGTAATGCGATGTACCCTTTAAATGATGCTAACAATTTATTTTAAGACAATTATGTCATAAGAATGAATACTTCAAAATTTTAGTAACTTCAGAATCTTGATGTTTCCTTAAATGAAAATGCAACAAAAACTTATATAATGTGTAACACCCTAAAATCCAAAAAGATAGCAATATCATACATTTTCTAAAGAGTAAATTACAGTTTTGGTCTCTATGGTTGATATAAAATTACACTGACAGTCATCCTTTTGAAATCCCACATATATGGTCCATGTGGCAAAAAAAAATAACAGATTTGGTCCCTGTGGTAGCCAAAAGATGACATGGTCCATTTGAAAAGACCAAAACGCCCTTTTCAATTTCTTTTTCGGTTTTTTTAAATTTATCCTAATTTTAAGCAATTAAAATTAAAAGAAAAATATCACATTTCTTTCGCGTAGTTTGAATTGGAGAAATAAATAGCATAATCAACCATAACAATCATAACACCAGGAATTTTTGTCGCCTCCGGATATTGTCTGATGTTCCTGTAAACGCTCGTCATCGGAATCTTTCCATGGATAGCAGTTTGCGGTCGTGTAACTTGAAGAAGTATCTTAGCGAAAGATATTACGACCTAATAATTCAAAAAATCGAATATCAGAGTCGCGCTAAAACCCTAGGAAAAGTTGGAAACGACGATGAGCATGATCTGATTCTTACCACAATCAAAAGACCAATGTCGACATATTTGAACACGACACCAAGAAACGCTCCCATACACGCCACGAAATCAAGTTTATCGATTTTCCAGATCAAAATCGCCGCATCGTAATCGATCAACCCAATGACAGCGGATATAATAATTGATGACAGAATCGCGTTTGGTGTATACTCGAAAAGAGGACTTAGGAATTTCACAGTTAGGAGAACAACAATCGACATCACGATGTTTGAAAACCGCCGTCTGGCGTTCTTTTGCCGGAAAAACATCACATCAGCAACCCCGCTGCTACCTTCCATCTGCTGCAAGTGGCTAACCCAGGGGGATGTTTTGTGTTTTTTTTTTCCTTTTTTTTAATTGATTTAATAAATAATACATTCAAAGAAAATTGAAAAAGAAACTAAAAGGGCATTTTAGTCTTTTTACTTGGCCAAGGGACCAAAAATGCAAGATTTTGGCCACCACAGGGACCATCAGCATGAAATTTGAAAATGATGACTATTTGTGTAAAAACGTGTCAACCACAAGGACCAAAAGTGTAATTTACTCTTTTCTAAATATAAACTCCAAATACATGAAGAGCATACGCAACACAAATAAATATTCTAGTAAACTTAATATAACTTACATCAAATGGGTGTTACTACAATCATAAGTCAGGTTATAACCATAAAAAATAATTATTCTAAAACTTTCAAATCTGATGTTTGCTACACCACCAAAAACAATCTTCTATAGACAACCAAGACGGAGACCCACTTCTACATTTTACATTATAAGGTGTTAATTTGAAATATTAAAAATCAAAATAGAAAATTAAACGTCACATAATAAATACTAAATACCTTTTGTGGTACAAAAATTCTATGACAAAATCCACATGTAAAGAGATGACCAAGTTGTAAGCGCAAAAGCAGCAGTCAAATAAGTCCACATCATAAGCATCACACACTCTTCTTGCCCAACATTAAACAATTCAGCCATTGTACCTACATTTATCATCATCAAAAATCCTAAACATAAATTCTGTAAATCTCATAACATTGTTTGACTTTCAAAACTCAAACACCCTTGTTATAATTTGGTCAAATTGCAGAGAATAAGGACGTAATTTACTTTTTAACCATAATAGCAAGGTACTTAAATTTCTTTATCAATAACAGCAATGTACTTTACTTACAATTTGCTACCAATATGGCACTGTACTTTATTTGTTACGTATTGCTATTATCAGTAAAAAAAATTCAAGTACATTGCTATTATAAGTAAAGAATTGTAAGTACATTGTTATTATTTGTAAAAGAAAATGTGAGTACGTTGCTATTATCAGTAAATAAATGTAAGTACGTTGCTATTATCAGTAAATAAATGTAAGTACGTTGCTATTATCAGTAAATAAATATCAGTATATTGCTATTACGGGTAAAAGTAAAGTACATTACCTATATTGGCAAAAAGAATAAAGTGAATTGCTAAAACGCTTACTAATATTGACGCCAGGTGGCAAAGCAAACATGATCAACAACACGAATCTAAAAAGAGGATCCAATGGAACCAATCCCATATTTGCAGCCATTTTAATCACACCAATCCCAATTACGGGTAGAATCAAGTACCGCACAATCATAACCGTGATGATGATTGTGGGCCCCACGCTTGCCTTTCGTAGACCTATCAAGAACTTAATCGTTAAAATCCGACCGTACAAATTTTTTTTTCCATTTTTAAGTCTGTTTTTGTACCTTGTGTGAGGTTGCCTCCTAGTATAAGAGTCAAACAAGGTATGGTTCCATCTCTAACATATGTCACAATAAAAACATCATATTTCTTCACAAAATTTTATGTTGTAAATAATTTATGTAAATTATGGGTACCCGAGTAATGTCATGGAATCTTGGACCACACGTAAAGGGGCTTTTTCGCCAATTAAGAGATTTTTTAAGAAAGGGATTGCCCCAATAATGAGACCTGCAAACTAGTTAAAGGTTACTATAGTTTCTTATAAGTATAAGAAATAGATGAGTTTCAAATATTAAGAGTTTGACCCACTACTTATGGTTAATTATCAATTGGCCCTTAAACTACAATGTTGATCCATTACTTATAGTTAATTACCAACTGGCCCTTAGATTTACAAATTTAGCACACTACTTATGGTTAATTATCATTTAGACCTTAGATTTACGGATTTAACACACAACTTATGGTTAATTATCAATTGGCCCTTAAATTTATAGTTTCGACCCATAACTTATGTTTAACAACTTCAATTCATGATTTTAACCAACTACTTAAGTTTAATTACCGATTGACCCTAACATTTAACCCACTACTTATGGTTAATTACCAATTGGCCCTTAAACTTAGGATTTTCACCAAGTACTTATGGTTAATTACTAATTGGCCCTTCAATTCAAAATTTCAACCCACTGCCCGTGTTTAATTACCAATTGACCCCTAGATTGATATGGGATAGAAAATTTCTACTTACAGAGCCAAGGGTAGGTGGAGCTAGTAGCTGCTCTACTATTTTCTTCAGTATTTCTACTAATTTATCTGAAATCGACCCGTCTTTTTTCTTCACAGTCCCAATCTACAAAAATTAACAATAATAATTTGTGGATGCTATAATACTGCTTTTCTTGAGAATCTAAGTTGCCATTGATTCAAGCTATGAAGAAAAAATATGCTCAATAATTTACATGAAGAGGCTTACACATTGGTTTTCAGTATCTTGATTAGTCAAACTCGATGAAGGCATGATTGTATTGATATGAACATCATCTTCTTTATTGAGAAGATGACTATTTTCATTAGCATTTAGGTCCTTATTTGCATCATGTGATAATTTATCAGTTACTTTCATAGCATTGTACTTTAAAGCCGAGGCTTGGATCATCTGGTAAGTACATGTCCATGTGTAGAAACTACCCAACTGGATGAAATATACATTATGACCAATACACTTGAAGGGCATTTTAGACATTTGACAATGGGTAAATGCTTACCGCCATGGAGAATGATGCATAAGAGAGACCCTTAGCTTTACAGATGCCATGATCACCGAATGGGCTGCCATCATCCATGCAGATTGCAGGAACCATTATCAACAAAAGATTTGCAAAGTTTCCTAATTTTTCATAAAGAAGGCAAGTCAACAAATTAAAAAGAAAAAGAAAAAGTAAAAAAGAACCATGGTAAAAATGAATAAAACCAAAAATATACCTGTTGAACACATAGCCATGATGAGGCCTTCCAAATGAGGTTTTGGTTTGATTAGTTTTACTGCTATCCATCCCAATATTCCTCCACATAAAAATGTTATTCCGATATTTATTGGCATAAACCACCTAATGGATATAAATTAAACCACATTAACAGGATATATGTATGTATATAACTTATACGTTTGATTTGTACATAGAAAACAGATGCAAAATTCTATATTTAGAAAGAAATCAGTGAAGATTTACATCGAGACGATGTCTTGAAAGGTGACAGTCTCCACAAGGCTAGCAAAAATAAGTGAAGGAGTGAATACCACAAACACAATCTGCAAACATTGAACAAATTTATCAGTCATTTTTCAAGTTTATTACTAGTGTCCACCTAGAATTTAATTTTGATTCTACGAAATATTTTGTTGAAAGTGAAAACCCTAAAAATTGGGATGCTGGATCGGGTTTAACATGTATGTTTGATGATAAATGGAGAAGAAAGGACCTTGTTAAGTGAGTTGCGGGTGTTACTGGGAAGTAAATTGAGGTAATCGGTAGCCATGAAAGCTCCGATTGCACTTACGATTAACACTTGCAATATCGGCATTGATGCCACCTCCAAAAGCCCCCAAAACCCCATTTTAATTACTTTCTCTCTCAATCAAATTAAAATTTATAAACTGTGTACAAATAAGGAAAGCTGAAGATAGAACTGTTGGAAGATTAAAAGAAAGAAGAAGATGTCCCTATCATCTTTGTTCAGTTTTTATATTATTTAAATAATTATAAAATTATAATAATAGGAAGAAGATGATGTCCTCTTGCCTCTTCAGGTCATCTGTGTTCTGTTTTTATATTGTTTAAATAATTAACAATAATAGGAGGAAGAAGAAGAAAAGAATATGAGTTACGGTGAGTGGACTGCCACATAGAAGAGTAAATTGTAGTTTGGGTCCTTGCGATTTGTATTTTTTAAAGGTTTAGTCCCAGTTTTAGATAATTGATGCAATTGATGATCATGAGGGCTTTTTAGTCTTTTTCTTGTCTGATGCTAATGTCTAGTCGCCATAACTAGTAATTATGTATGATTTATATGATTCATCCCTAAGCTACGGTTGATCTTTATCCTCCAAGAAAACTCGTGTATTTTTACATTCAATCCAACATTTTGCTTCCATTGTTGTGTTTTGTTCAATCCAAATTTCTTGAAAAAAAAGTGAAACGATGGTGCAGCCTACAACGTGGAACATCCGGCTTTAAGGAATGAAGTGGATATCAATGAAGATTACAGTAGTTTTAATTGTGTTCTACCATTGGAGATCATCGTTTCATTACTTACGATTTTGTTTATTTTTTGCTAATTGTTTTCCAAATTACTTCACCATGAGCATCCAAAGATTTTTTTTTCAAAATCACGTGGAAGAAAATACCACGATGGTAGAGTCACTTACGTTGACAATATGGGTATTGAGGTTATTCCATGTCAATCTCATATTTAGAGGTTATTCACCAAACAGCAAACAAATAATAAATTTCCCAAAACTAGAAAATATAAAGTTTGTTATCTGAATATTCTTTAATTTAGTTAGCCTAAACGAGATTAATTATCATATGTGGATCAATTTGGGATTGCTTTTCAAACAACTTATTGTTTTTTTGGCTTTTTGAAAAGTCAAAAAGTCAAAAAATATGCTTGACAATATTAAAAACATTTTTCAAAACAACTTTTTCTAAGCCTTCAGAAAGAAGATTTCAAGAAGTGAAAATTTCTGAATTTTTAAAACAGCTTATGACTTTTTGAAGTTAAAAGACTATAATTCCTTCTTCAAAACTAACATTTTTACAAAACTTGCAGATTCATATCTCTATCATCACTTTACATGTAAAAGTTAAGCAAAAAAGTGTAAAAATAATACATCTTTTTGGTCATTTGATATGTAAAAGTTAATGCTCTGAACTTGAGTTTAATAATAAAAAGGAGGAAGAGAGAGTAATGGAAGAGAATGAAATGGAAGGAAAATTCAAAAAATAAATTGTGTTCTTGAGTTGGAAAGAATGTAAGGAAACTTATTGATTTGTTGACTTTTGCCTCTACAAAACCTAATTTAAACACTTTTCTAAAAAACTCATGTTTGCCACCACCATAAGTCAATCATTATTTTTTAGGTTCAAAAAGCAATGTCAAACACCCCCTTAAATGACAGGTTTTTCATAGTTAAAGCTTATAAGATGAACATGAGAGAACCCCATTTATAATGCTTACATCTTAATTGATCATCACTAAACCATTTGATGGTTTATTTATTTTACTTGTTAAACAATTGCAATTCGAAAACTACATAATATAAATGCTGATTCGCCTAATAATCGTTTCACTTTGAATATTCAAGAACAAATGTTGTGTTTTAAAGTCCAACAAAGAATAGGAATTAATCATATTTTCTGGGAACACAATAATCCAATAATTGAGCAAAATTTTGTAGAAACTATAAAAAATAATGAACCATCTGATTTAATCTTTGCTGATCTTCTAATATCCTATTAATCGAGTCGACCAAGGCCTATAAATAAGTTTCAAGTCAAGATCCACATAAAGACCGTCGACCATCCAGTAAGTGCAAAAGCTGCAACTGCATAAGTCCACATCGTAAGAACCGAACACTCCTCTTGTGCAACATTGAACAATTGTGTCATTGTACCTGTATACATATTACACTCATCTGTTACAACCTTTAACAAATCAATAATCCGGTAGGTATCTAATTCTTTGGTTTATTATTAATTTTCGGATCCGTTAATCCCTTGTTTCGATACATAAAACCGACTAATTTTTTTTGTATCATTTTGTCAAAATAAAAATGTTGCATGTATTGTTTAAAATAATGTATGGATAGGTGGTAAAATAATGCTTACTTATATTCATGGCAGGGGGAACAACAAACTGGATCATTAGCACAAAGCTAAAAAGAGGATCAGATGGAAGTAATCCTAACGTGCTAGCGGCTTTAACAACTCCAATTGCAATTGCAGGAAGGATCAAGTACCGTACGACAATGATCGTGATGATAGTAACATATCTTATGTTTGCATTTCGCAAACCTGTAAAAAGTAATCAAGCTAGAATTAATATATAATCCAAAAACATATAACTTACTTTCTTTCATTTTTTTTTCTATACCTTGTATTAGATTGCCTCCTAGTATAAGTGTGATACAAGGTATTGTTCCATCCCTAAATGATCATGTAAAAAGTTGATAAGAAGCTATATTATATATACTCAAAAGGATATCTAAGATATAGGGTTAATAATGTCACATAATAGCCACCATTTATTGTCATTAATTTAATTATACCAAATAAGTCACTAAACATCAAATGTGTTTCCCTTTATATCATATGAGAAAATTTTAACAATGTACACCGATATTAAATCCTACATGACATCCATGTAGGATTGAATACCTGGTAAATCAGTATTCAGTTAATCATTTATGCTACTTAAAACTGAATACTAATTTACCTGGTTAAATCTCTTTCCAATGGTGCAACTGAGAACACATTAGATGTTTAGTATCATATCGAGTACAAATAAATAATTTGGGACTTAAACAGCAAAATGACAATAGTTAGTAGCCATATGTGGCATTAACTTTAGAGATATAAGATTTAATAATCATAACTCAGTGAAAAATTATACCCGAGTAGCGTGATAGAGTCTTGGATCACCCGCAACACAGCATTATCACCGATCAATAGTTTTTTCAACCATGGAACCGCACCAAAAATAAGTCCTGCAATCTGGTATTAACGTACAACCAAATCTTGATTAATACAATATTGTGACAATGAAAACATATAATCATGGATTAATATATAAGAAGTAATTAAAAACTTACAGCACCAATGGTTGGAGGTGCTAATAGCTCCTCCAATATATTTTTTAGAGTTTCCACTAGTCTTGAAGAAGACACTTTTTTATTCTCATTGCTTGCCAAATCTTTGTACACCATCTACAAATAAATCGATTACAACATTAATGTAATATGTAAAACCTCAAATATGATAAAAAAGAGTAAGCTCACTGTTGGATTTTCTGGGTCAACGTGTTCTTGACCTTCATTTAAAAGATGACTTGTTTCATTTGCATCGAAGTCTTTGTTTATTTCCTTGATCAATAAATCCTCCGAGTTTTTCATTTCGTTGTACTTCACAGCTGAGTTTCTTATCAACTGGTATGTGTATGTCCATATATAGAAACACCCCGTCTGCACGAATTCACAAATTGATAAATTAAAGTAAACAAATTCACAAATTGATAAATTAAAATGTGATAAATTACCGCCATGGAAAATGATGAATATGAGAGTCCATTAGCTTTACAAACATCATGGTCTCCAAAAGGGCTGCCGCTTTGAGTGCAAATTGCCGGAATGATTATCAGAAGAATGTTCCCCAAATTACCTAAAAAAGAATAACAAAAAGAGTTAAGGGACTACTTTTGTCATTCATGTATAGTTAAGGGACTATTATCGTCATTTGTGTATAGTTCTGTGGTATAAAAACATACCGGTTGAACACATTGCTATGATTAGGCCCTCCATATGTGCCTCTGGTTTGATTATTTTTACTGCTATCCACCCCAATATTCCTCCACACAAAAATGTTATTCCAATATTTACAGGCATAAACCACCTAAAATAATATTTATACCCAGAAACTTAGCTAATAAATATATGCTTTCGTGTAAAAAACATGTTCTTACCATGAGATGATGTCTTCAAAGGTGACACTCTCGGCAAGACTTGCGAAAACGAGTGACGGGGTAAAAGCCACAAACACAATCTGTATATATTAACTCAAATATTAATTAGCCTAACAATTTATGTAAAAATTTGATAAATAAAAGATAACATATATAATATAATCACTTTGTAAAAAGAACTGTAATTAAATTGTAAATTGTAGATACCTTGTTTAGTGAGCGGCGAGTGTCGTTTGAAAGAAGATTGAAGTGATCTGTAGCCATTATAGCTCCTATGACACTGACTATTAGGACTTGAACTATTGGCATTGATGCCACCGCGAACAATGTCCAAAACCCCATTTTTGATTAAATAAATTTGAATCCCTTTCTTTCAAATCTGATTTAATCTTTATGATTGTTATGTGAAGAGATGTTGATGTTCTTGTCTGGTTTTTATAAGTCTGCGTGAGGGGCTGTTTGAAAGGAAAAAAGAACACGAAAAATGTCAATCAAAAGGATATAGGAGTAACTAATGTTTAAAAGAAACCACATGCGGTCTTTTTACGTACAAAAGACACCTATGTCTCCTCTTTGTACATCTTCACAGTTCACACACACAAAGCACCCCATCCTTCCACCTAGGAAAACCCTTTTTGTCTATTTATGGTTTTTCATATGAAAATAAGCAATGATTAGATTTGTGGCGTTCTTTTTCCGGTAAAAGGCATGAGGAGAGCTGTGAGTGTGAGAAGAGAGATGAGAAATGAGAAATGTGATTTGGGGTTTTGTTTCCTACCAAAAAAATTTTGAAAGAGAGAAACATATGCAAGCGTAAGTAAGCAAATTGGTTTTTAACCAGGATGTAAAAGAAAACAACCGACATGACATAGGTGCATAGTAAGCAATCATATTGTTATATTTAAATACAAAGTAGATAAATTTGGGGTGGTGTTAAAAAAACATCTTGACAAGGTATGTTTGTGTAAAGTCAATCACTACACATATACGTCTATACACATATGTCACATATGAGAGAGTTTATTTAAGATTATCCTAAATTTGTGGTGGTGCTAATAAAATCTCCTTTGATGCGACATGCGCGTAAAATCAAACAAATACATATACATACCTACATATATATGTTACATGAAAATGAAATTTATTTAAGATTACCCTAAATTTGGTTCTTATGTTTGACCAAAAATGACATGTTTAATCTAAATTTTAAGATTGTTTCAATGTTATTTCTAGGTTTGCATTTTCTTATGTATATAGTGTTTGTCCGATATAAAATGACTTTAAAAGTTATACTAAACTTGCAATTTTGAATAAAGCAAAGTGATCAGATTCGTAAAAAATATAGATATACAAACTTAATGAAGACACTAAAATAATTTCAAATTTTTAAACAATTTTAAAGTTTTGTGTAGAGCATAAAGACCAAATTTACATGTTTATTTTATATGTATTCCTTTTATACTATACTTGCAATTTTGAATAAAGCACGTGATCAGATTCGTAAAAAAACACGAACTTACGCTGTGTTCCCGAGTCTCATTTAACGAGGGAAAGGAAAAGAAATGGGTGGAACTGGGAGGAAAAGAAAATTTTTTATGTTCCCGAGTTTTTTTTACGGAAGGAAGTGGAAAGAAGAGAAAGGAATTGGAGGGTTAATATTCTCTCCTAACTTTCCTTCCGATTTGGAAGGATTTGGAAGGAAAGGAAATTACTGGCAAAAATAACACTTAATTATAACTTTCCTTTCCCTTCCTTTCCACTCGGTAACACATAAAACGTTTATTTCCTTTAATTTTCTTTCGACTCGGGAACACGAAAATATAACTTTCATTTCATTTCCGTTCCTTTCTTTTCTCTCCTTCTTTTCTTTTCTTTTCTTTTCTCTCCGTGCTAAAACTCGGGAACACAGCGTTAAGGAAGACACTAGAATGATTTCAAACTTTTAACCGATTTTAAAGTTTTGTGTAAAATATAAATACGTGTTTATTTTATATATATTCTTTTTAGGTCAGAAGATAGTTTTAAATTTTGTTCCATAAAGTAATAGTATATTTAATAAGAACATTATAGAAATTTGATAAATGGTATATTATTATCAAACTACAAATATATCTACATAATAATTTTATACTAAAATGTATGTATAATATCTTTAAGGGTAGGGGAGTCGGTGTTTTCGAACCCTCCTAACCCACATGCTACACAAGCATCACATAAGTTATCCTATAATTGTTTACATTTATCTTTCTCAAACCACAACATAAGAAATTTATCTTTCTCAACCCACTATAAACGTACGAGTGCTAAAGTCTATGAAATATTGAAGCTATTTGGTTGAGAGTTGAGAATGATAGTGAAACTGATGAACCCCCATCTTGTTGAATGCGTATGGAGGTAGAACTGTGGTAGCCCTGATTCCACCGGTCCACCACCCCATCTATCACCATCTTTTGTTGACTCCGTTCATCCTGAGAACTACAAAATGATGATATCCTAATATGTTATACAGTTAGTTCGGTTTGGTTCAGTCAGTTTTCAGTTCGTTTTGATTTTTCCGATCCATATGCTTATGAGCTAATCAGTAAAACAAAGGACTTGTAAATCAATGCTAAGAGGAGGAACTACAAATCTATCCCAAGCACCAACCCTTTTAAAAACCTTACAACAATGCGAAATACACAGACCTCCAAATCGAAATTTAAAGTTGTCGATGGGGGCTAAAAGCTTGGAGCAACGAGAGTACTCGCAAAACATTTTCTTGAAAACGCAAAATTTGAAATCGATTTCTGCTAGCTTTGATTTTTGGGTGCTCTTTGATATTTTTATGTAGATCTTCATCCTTTACTATGGATCAAGGATTCTCATCTTTATCTATATCATTGGTTTGAACGCAATAGGAATATCAACCATTATAAAGATCAAAGATGCTCTTCTTCAATTTTATGGTGTTATCTCTTCATTTTTTTGTAGATTTGGCCGGACATGACTTTTTTGCAAATTTGGCCCGGGGGTGTTAGGAATCGGACAGGGTACAGCGGAAACACTATCACACACACACACACACGAAAGCAGAAAATAAAGCAAAAGATAACACAAGGATTTTACGTGGTTCGGATTTGGTGTCAATCCTACATCCACGGGCAACAACTAGATTTTATTTAACTGAGGAGATTACAAGAGATACACTCAATCCTTATAGGTATTGTGTGTTGTGGTGCAGAAAATATGTTGAACATGAAGGCTATTTATAGCTTGTTTTCACCAACTCAATGAATAAAGAATTCATTTCTTCAACCACCATATTTGAATTCCTTCATTCACCAACCAAACAATCTTCACCTAACAATACCAACCAAAAAATCTTCACCTAACAATCTCCCACTTGAAGATTTTGAACATCTTTCATTAATCTCCAAACATAACAAGTCTTCCAAGCTTCCAGTTCCCAAGAACAAGCTAAGACTCAGTCAAATTCCCTTAGTTGTAGCCGCCCCTCATCTTCAAGTACTAGAAGGGCCAGTTGAAGCTCCCACTAGCTCCAACTCAGCCGTGGCTAATCCCACCACCGACTCATCCTCTGTCTCAACTGGTTTGGACACTCCACCAGCTCCAGAGATACACCGAGGACCACTAACACTCTCCAAACTTTGCAAACTTCCAACAGGAGAGAATTTTTCAGTCTTAGTCTTCAAAACCCAACGGCTCTTTGTAACTGTACCCGGAACACACCCCGTGCTCCCACTATCACAAAATCCCCTGAATGGTTTAGACTTTCCGACTCGTTCAGCTAACATCCCCTTGGCTCCAGAATTCATGTTTGCAAAATGAACTCTCTTAGCACTAGATTTAGCGAACCAGATTTTGTCATGCTTAACGGGGACGGTCATCCTTCCCTCAACAGGTACCTCAACCATATACAATGACCCACGCTTCATACCTTGAGCAATCACCGAATTACCATTGACCACCCTCCATTTACCACCACCAAACCTTACTTCCAGTCCTTGTTTATCCAGCTGACCAACAGAAATCAATTTCTTCTTCAGCTCCGGAATCACCCTGACATTCTTCAGGTTCCATGTAGTTCCCAATGAAGTAACCAGATCAATATCTCCCATGCCCGTTACTTGAAGCATCTCGTCATTTGCTAACCGTACCTTCCCAAAATCTCCTTCTTTTAGATTCACCATCGTTTCTCCGTTGTCCATCGCGTGAAACGAAGCCCCTGAATCCATGACCCAAGAGTCTATAGAACTTTCCATACTTAGTATCAGTGCATCATCCTCAGACACACCCTCAGCACCAGTAATGTTCAATTCTTTCTTTGGACATTGACTTTTAACATGTCCCACCTCTTGGCAGTTCCAGCACTTCACATTCTTCCAAGTTCTAGATGAACTTCTTCCCCGACTCCCACTGCTCCCACTATTCCTGTTATTCCCTCTACCTCTTCCGATATTTAATAACTCAGAAGAAGACGAGCCACCTTGATTCTTGCGTCTGGTATCCTCGCCTAGAACCAAATCTCGAACCCCTTCAAACGTCATACCACTGGTCCCCACTGAACTCGTAACAGCAGTAACTGTTCCTGACCAGCTATCAGGTAGTGAAGCTAGTAGCAGTGAAGCTTGAGTCTCGTTATCAAATTTAATTCCCACAGATGACAATCTGGACAGAATTGAATTTAGATTGTTAATGTGAACAGTAACTGAGCCTTCCTCATTCATCCTTGTAGTGAACAGCTCCCTCATCAAGAACACCTTGTTAGCCGCCGACGGTTTCTCATACATGTTCGTCAGAGCATCCATCATACCACGCGCCGTGGTTTCCTTCATGATGTTGAAAGCAACGCTCCTTTCCAACGACAACGTAATAACCGCCTTAGCTTTCTTGTCCTTTGAGTTCCATGCATCTTCAGCAGCTTTTTCCATTTTCTCCGGTTTGTCTCCAAGTACCATGTCCAAATCTTTCTGACATAACAATGCTTCTATTTGCATTTTCCACCAACTAAAGTCAGAACCGTTGAACTTCTCGATTACAACCTTGTCTTCAGCCATTACGACAAAGAAGAGACAAATATTTTATAGTACTTTTGTGTGACAGAACAGTACCCTTCAAAGTACCAAGATACCTTTTAATACGATTAATAGAAATTAGTTTCTGATGTGGAAGATCAGACAAAACTGCAACCACAGAGCATACTCTAATTTCTAAAACCGAGACCTCCTCCAAAACCCGAAGCTCTGATACCAGTTGATAGGAATCGGACAGGGTACACGCAGCGGAAACACTATCACACACACACACACACACGAAAGCAGAAAATAAAGCAAAAGATAACACAAGGATTTTACGTGGTTCGGATTTGGTGTCAATCCTACATCCACGGGCAACAACTAGATTTTATTTAACTGAGGAGATTACAAGAGATACACTCAATCCTTATAGGTATTGTGTGTTGTGGTGCAGAAAATATGGTGAACATGAAGGCTATTTATAGCTTGTTTTCACCAACTCAATGAATAAAGAATTCATTTCTTCAACCACCATATTTGAATTCCTTCCTTCACCAACCAAACAATCTTCACCTAACAATACCAACCAAAAAATCTTCACCTAACAGGGGGGGAGGGGGTTGCAATAGGAATGGAGGTTGTAGTCGGATCACGAGGGCTCGATGTGGTGGTGATTAGAACATGGTACAAGTTTGTTCTTGAAATAAATATATGTTTAGATTCCTTTAACTTCCCAAGATCCATCTCGTCTTTATAAACAGAAAGTAAGGAATGAATTCTCAAACGACAAGAGGGGTAGGGATCCATTACCGGTGAGAGAGTTGGGACGAGGAAGGTGCCATATTATAGAATAAATCCAAAAAAAAGGCAACGATTATTATTTACACATATTTGACAATTTTATTTTGAGGGTGTTAGTATGAAGGACTTGGTAACAAGTTAAAACCACAAAAAGTGAAAAGAAATTCAGAGACCCAATCCATAATTTTAATATAACTATAAGGACTATTATTTTTGTGATTTTTGAAAAGAATAGATATGTATTTATAGCTAGCTAGGATATAAAAAAATGTTACTAAGAAGAAAATAGACAAAACTCAAAAGAGAATTAAAATGATAGAGTTTATAAGTGGTTGGAAAGACTATTTAAAAAAGAGAAATCTTATTTCTTCCTAATTTTTCTTCCTACTCATTCTCCTAACCATTTGAAATATATTCAATAAAATTAATAATATTTTAATCTACTTGTCACTATTTCACATGGTTAGAAAGATATTTAGGAGGAAAAGTTAAGAGGATATAACATTTCTCTTTAAAAAAACCCTCTACTCTAATAGATAAAAAGCTTTTAAAACTATTATCCATGTAATAAACTTTTTTTTTCTTTCAATAAGCTACTTTAGAGATGCATTTTGGTTATAACTTAGACAAATTGCATAATCCTGATAAACCAAAAATTTAATTCATCACAAATAAAGAAATAGTTATAAAGACATAATGAAAAGGCACATATTAAAATCTTTTCAATAAATTAGATGTTCCAAAAAGAATATATTAAAATCGTTTTCATAAATAGTGAAAATCATTTTGATTTATTAAGTTGATTGATCCATGTTGGAGTGAGAGTAAGGATATGTTTATTCTCAAACCTTTTTCTTTTCTTTTCTTTTTTTGTTTAAAAAGATGTTTATTTATTTTTAGTTTATATTGATTAGCAATAATTATGTATAACGATGATTACCAAAATAACAAAAGTTATGAATTTTTTTTCTAGCAAATCAATCTACAATCTTACTTTTGGCGGTCCTTTGATTCACAAATTTGGTGTTATTGATCGAAGTAACATGCAGAGTTGTAAGAAACCACGCAATTGGCAAGTTGGCAAGATGAAGACATGAGATCCTTCTCAAATCTCAAGTGTCCTTTGGTATTACTTCTGTTTTTATATATATATATATATATATATATATATATATATATATATATATATATATATATATATATATATATATATATATATATATATATATATATATATATATATATATATATATATAGGGTTGGGTTCAACAAGGGACTAAAATTATCCATGGTACCAAGGGACTAATCTCGATCGTCGGAATCAAAATCATCAACGACTAAAAATTAGGTTGTAAATTTTTTATATCGACGCACATGTAGAGGATTATAACAAAAAACCCACTTCATTTTTTTAGTTTTTATAAATTTTCGAAAATATTCTTTTTCAAAAATAAAAACTGAATATACCAAAATTCATAATTTTTTGTCCTCTACAAATAGACATCCATATTGATATACAAAAAATATTTTTTTTTTCATAAGT
Source organism: Cichorium intybus (assembly GCA_023525715.1). NCBI lineage: Eukaryota > Viridiplantae > Streptophyta > Magnoliopsida > Asterales > Asteraceae > Cichorium > Cichorium intybus. The sequence continues at coordinate 29,207,658 of CM042016.1, read as the reverse complement.
ACAGCTCATAGAGGATTATAACAAAAACCCACTTCATTTTTTTAGTTTTTTTAATTTTTCGACAATATTCTTTTTCAAAAATAAAAACCGAATATACCAAAATTCATAATTTTTTGTCCTCTACAAATAGACATCTATATTGATATGCAAAAAATATTTTTTTTTTCATAAGTACAGCTAGTGTAGATTCATAATGTGAATCTGAATTGTAAAAATTTGAATATTATTAATTATTTTACTTTTAAAACTTTTACTACTTCAATATTATAACCATTTATAAGTAATTTACTTGATTCACAAGTGAACTTACTCATATTTACACGAAAATTTACTCATATTCACATATCAATACCATATAGTATTGAGAATTTACTTAAAAGTTTTTACTATTTCAACATTTTAACAATTTATAATGAATTTATTCTGATTCACAATTGAATTTACTTACATTCACACAAAAAATTTACTCAGATTCACATATGAATATCATATGGTAATTTAAATATACTCTGAAATATGAATTTGATTAATTTACTTAGAAAATTTTTAATACTTCAACATTTTAATCATTTATAATGAATTTACTATGATTCATAAGGTAATTCCATTTACATTCACACAAAAAACTATTCATATTCACATGACAATATTATATGTCATTGTGAATGCCAACAGTCAATAACAGAATAACAGTTCAGATTCACATGTGAATCTCAATTAGCGGAAAATTTGAATCTGAAGTGTAAAAATTTGAATATGAGTAATTATTTTACTTTTAAACTTTTACTACTTCAATATTATAACCATTTATAAGTAATATAGTTTATTCACAAGTGGGTTTACTCATATTTACATGAAAACTTATTCATATTTACATATCAAAATCATATAATATTGAGAATTTACTTAGAAGTTTTTTACTACTTCAACATTTTAACCATTTATAATGATTTTACTCTGATTCACACTATAAATAATTTACATTCACACAATAATTTATTCAGATTCACATATCAATATCATATGGTATTTTAAATATACTTCAAAATATGAATATGATTAATTTAGTTAGAAAAATTTTAACAATTCAATATTTTAATCATTTATAATGAATATACTATGATTCATAAAGTTAATTTCATTCACATTCACATAAAAATTTATTCAGATTCAGATGACAATATCATATGTCATTGTGAATATCAAAAGTGAACATAATAACAGTTCAGATTCACATGTGAATCTCAACTAGCGGAAATTTCGAAAAAAAAATCATTTTTTGTATATCAATATGGATCTCTATTTGTAGAGGATAAAAAGTTATAAATTTCTATATATTCAGATTTTTTTTCGATAAAAAATAAGACCTAAAAACTAAAAAAACGAAAAAAAACGAAGTGGGTTTTTTAATAATCCGGTAGATGCACGTCCACCGTAAAGTGTACAATCGTGTGGATGAGATTAGTCCCTTGGTACCATGGTTTATATTAGTCCCTTGTTGAACTTTTGCCTATATATATATATATATATATATATATATATATATATATATATATATATATATATATATATATATATATATATATATATATATATATATATATATATATATATATTAATTTCTAAAAAGTAAAACTTGATATAAAATGGTGTTTCCATAAACATTTACGGTTTCAAAAACCAGAATCAACTTATAAAATTGTGTAGATACTTGCTATAGTTTGTGTAATTGATTCTAATCATGGTTTAAAAAATATGTGTTAGACCATTCACATTTAAACGAGTTAGTATTTCAACTCCTATAAAACACAAATTTAGTTTGTTTTGTAAAAAAAATCTTTTAGAACACATCCTTACATTTTGTTAAATCAAAATTAAAATGCAAAAAGAAAGATTCACCTAACTTATTTGTATATTTGAATTCCCTGTCCAAATATCCCCCCTCGAGCTCAAATATATTAAAAGTACAAGCAATAGAACTTAAACTAATATATAGGATTAGCTTGTATAAAAAGTTGAAAGCAGAATTTTAATAGTTTTTATTTATGTATAAATACTAGAAAAAAAACCGAAAAAGTAGCAGTAACCTTTTAAAATACATAAAATTATATAGTAAAAAATTTCAAAAAAAAATATATTTTAAATCGCTTTTTACGTAAAATTAAAATATTTAAGCTCGTATTTCCAAATGAATTTTTTTTATTAAAAGTTACAACCAGCTTAAAAACTCGCTAAATTATATCCATAAGTTTTTTTTTGAATTGATAAAAAAATAATTATATTAATTAAAAGATTGGCAAGAAGCTAAATTTATAATGAGCAACAAATAGTTGATTGAGCATATTCTACGCATATAAACAAAATCGTATGAGCTTTATGATGACAACTAAATAAAGAGTTGTAATATCAAAACTATAAAAAAATGTTATAATATTATAAAATTTCCATGTAAATTCTAGGATTTTTATAACACACCAAGTGTTAGTGCCATTACATGTGATCGAATTTTAAAGGATGACAAGTCACATGTCATGGTACTTGTACCATGACAAAATAGAATGAAAGACATCATGTAAAACAATGAAAATTAAGGGACAATTTATTGATTCATTTTGAGATTGTAAGAACCAACCCACTAAAAATACTGTTTTATGATTTTGTTATTGTTATAGAAATAATTCATGTGAGTAGAATTGCCATTTCAGTTTTTTATTAAAATAAAAAAAGTTTTCTTAATGATTTGTATAAATAAATTGATTTGGATTTTGGACAAACAAAAAACAAAATAAAATGGTCAGGCTAAAGAAAATAGACGAAGGATCACACAAAGGGTCACTTGATGTTTGTACACAATAATAATGATCCATACATAACAATTTGATGATTTTGTAACATATTATACAACCTTTTTAAAATATAAAATTACCAAAAGAACTGCATCTCTGCAATGACGGATGGACTAGGTATATATTGGATTGCTTTTGAAAAGGTATATGACTATATGTAATACTGTTTTTAATTCCTTCATCTGCTTTTCTTTTCAAAAAATAATAATTATATAAGGACACGCTCATATTACTAGTGGCTTCATTATTTAAAGAATGGGATCCAGTGCATGCATGGTCTTTTTGGAGTTTCTTTGCCGGAACTATTAGACGATTTGTGAATTAACAAGGGTCATGCACGTGAACGATCAAATCTAAATCTACCTCCTTATTTATTAAAATAATCTTTAGCCGCACACATAACTTGGTAACTTTTTATTATTACTAACTAAAAAAATTAAAATTATAATTGATAAAATAAAATTAAAAAAACTTATGATCTATATAGTTAACGTTATAAATTTTTTTTACAGTAAGTATTGTACACTAATCAGTAGATTTAAATGTGCATTTTTGAAGATAGCTCGAAATAACAAGTACGGGCATTTTCCAAAACGAACAAAAAAACAATGATTAATTAAACGAAAGATAATATAATTTCCATGCAACTTGATCAAGGAAAACCTTTTGATTGCACATGCTTATTCATAATCATACTAATTATTAGAACAATTTATCTAGAGATTGATATATCTTTTGATTTAGTAATTTTACTGATCAATACTTAATGGTCGACTTAGTTATAATACATTAATACTATACAAAAATAGACTAGATCAGCATCATGCTTCTAAGACTAAAGCATCACGCTTCTATAATTTCTTGATTATCAATATGACTATTATTTATGGTTAGCATTTACTATTTGTGACAACGATTTACAAAAGTAATCATATACAATTAAAAAAATACAATAAGAAGGAATGAGGACGAGGTTTAAATAAGGTTGAAGAATTCAATCACGTTTTGCCTTAATTAGTTAAAATAGTAGATAACTTATATTAGAATGACTTAAAATAACAAAATAATTTACTATTTTAACTAAATATATAGGAATGTTATTACATAAACCTCAAAACAGTTCATCTTTCTTATGTTTTTCTAATTTTATATCATCCTTTTAAATGATTATTAAAGTATGCCGTTCCCATATATAGTTAAAGCTAACCGTAAGCGTTAACAAATATGTTCCTATAGTATCGTTATTAAGTCACAATTGACGATTATCGTTCTGTAATTCAAGAAACTCTAAATAAAATTATCGGATGACTAATATGATTATCAATAAGCTTAGGTAGCAAAAACGTTCAAAACGAAAACTAAATTTACATTTTAAATAAATAATAATAAATATAACTAAACAAAAAACAAAAACAAAAAATCAAGCTGTCGATTCTCCGATTCCTACCAAATCTTGACAACCGAGATCACAGATTTCAATAAAATCCCGAGATTACAGGTTTGCATAAATTATTTATTATCGTTTATGCGGCGCTAAATCATTTGAACGAAAGAACCAGATAGTTGAAAACAAAATATGAACTCAGAAACTAATTAATTAATCCCCATATTGTAAACTTTATCAACGAAATGAGAAAATGAAATATCTAAATGATGAAAAAACTAATCAATCTACGTATTTTATCAACGAAATGACAACATAAAACTCATTAAACCTTATCATCTAGTTGAAAAAAACATGAACTCAGAAACTATTAATATACATATTGTAAACTTTATCAACGAAATGACATAATGAAACATATAAATTACGAACCTTGATGAATTTTATAAGAAGCGAGAGAATGTTGTACCTCTGTGACTTTCTCCGATTATGTAATATAATAATAATAATATAACAATATGAGTTTATTTGTTAGGAGATGATAAAAAGCCATGAACCTGCACATTTTGATATTTAAAGAAGAAACCGTAGAGAGGGAGGGGAGGGAATAGGTAAGGTTGAAATGGTGGGTTGTGGAAACGTTAATTTCACCTCCACCGCTACAAGACAAAAACGTGAGTTTTCAATACGTATACGTAATATTCCCCAAAAAAATTGATTTATTTCGCTCTGTTTTATTTATTTGAGGAAGGCTGCTATATTTAGTCGAGCAATGAGTATCATTTAGATGATGCGGAAATGTTATTTGTAGGGGTGTGTATAAAATTGAAATGGAAACAAATGAAAAAGAATCAAAAACTGTATCGATAAATGTGGAACCACTTTGAAAAAACTGGGTGTCTAGATCTGTTTTTGAAAAATTGAAATTTTAGATTTGGAAAGCTAAGATCGTTCGGATACTTATGATATAATATCCTTCTAATAAGGATGAGCAAATAGCCTTGTGATAAGGAATACGATTACCAAGTATCGTGTGTTTGAGTTCATGCATTATATTTCATTTGCGTGTTGGCATGAAGTGATGAAACCATGTTCTTAGATATAAAGTATTTTGATACATTTAAAGTATATTGAAATTTTGATTAATGTTTAAGTTGTAAGTTTTAGCAAATGTTTTGATAAAGATCTTGTGTCTAAAACCTCTATATCTCACGATACAAAAGTCTTATGTATTCTTTTTTATATGATATGTATTCTAGGTATCGAAGAAAAGTAGTAGTGACATAGATCACTAGCATGGACTTACGAAAAATTAGAAGACTTACTTTTGGAAGGTAGTTTGTGGAAATTATGCCTTAGTTACTTTGATTTGTAAAGGTTGTAAACTTGTAATAATTTTTAATTCTTTCTTATGATTTTTGTATATTGGTTTGTAACCCAATGAAACACAAAGTCATCTTTTGGGTAAAATGGTACAATAGGACATATCTTGCACTAAATGTTATATTTTAGAAATGAAACGATATTTATAAATGATGTAAAGGGGTGGGTGTTATAAGGAAATGTTCCATGTATCTATTTGGAGATTTGAATTGAATGATTCATATAAATCAAATCAAATTAGAAGACTTACAAGGAAATCAAATCAAATTCCAGAAACTTTGGTCAAAATTAAAAACTAATAAAAGGTTTAGAATCATGAATGCATAGATGTTGTCCATGATGAAGAACCAAAACCAGTACTTGGTTGATGTTCTCATAACAACAGGTTGCTTTAAGATACATAGTCTTTTAATGCAACAGATATGTGTGGACGATAATGTACACTACTTGATATGATATAATCGATTTGCCTAAAAGGTACGTACCTTGAGGAAGTAGTTTTCCTCTCAGGCAACAAGTAGACATAAAGATGTCCATTATCATATATATGACTAAACTTCTTTAGAGTAATTCTTTAATTGTTACCTTGGTGAGGACAGATTCATGGGTGCATCGATATTACTTGGAAGTGTAGACATCCACATGACTTGTACAAGCTTGTGTAACGCCCTAATTTCGGAACTGAGTATACCCAAAATTTCAAGTTATTTTATAAGATTTACAACATTTGTATACTCGTGTGTTGGAACTACAAGAAGTTATCTTCAAGAATCGCTTCAATGATTCGAGTCGGACGCTACGTCACCTTAATCCTGCAACAAACCACAAATAAACATTCATAAGCTATAAAGCTTAGTGAACAACAATACAATAGCATACAATAACTCGTTACAACATATCAACACTACACAACATTCATGTATGCCATCCACACATATATAATACTTATTTACTGCTCTCGGCTCGGCTATATTGGTCTAGTGTGATTACAAGGTACACGTTATGTAACCACATCGATATTCCTAATACGTAGTCACAAAGTACTCTTTATGTGACTACATCAACACCCACCACATGGCATGCAAGGTACTCGTTTTGCATCTACACCATCACTCTCAACAGATAGTCACAAGGTACTCGTTATGTGACTATGCCAACACCCACCACGTGGCATGCGGGGTACTCATTATTCATCCACATCATTTATGGATTAACTCGTCATATATGGTCAAGAAGTTCTTGTCTCGTTTTCATATACAATATATACTTACCATTACTCGTTTCTATGATTCACTATTCCTAGACCATTGTGTAATTAACCATGTTTACTCTTTTGTGTGAATCTTGTTTATGTGAGAATGTAACTAAGGATCCATTCTTCGACATCCTAAAGATGGGTGAATACCTTTTGGGACTTATACATATAGATGTATGTTGGAATTTCAAGATTGCCAGAAGATATGGATTTACCTACTCCGTTGCCCTTACTGACGGTTACAATATATATGGTTATGTCTATCTTATTAGGCATAAAAATGAGGCTTTAGAAAACAAGGCCTTACAGAATGAGGTATATCATCAACTTGGAAAGACTATTAAAGTCTTACGATCACATCGCAATGGTGAGTGCATGAGTCAAGAGGTTCCAGATCATCTAAATGTAATGCATGATTGTCTCACAGTTTCCTCAACTCGGTACACCAAAACAAATTAAAATGGAGTAATTATATCTTGCTTGATATGGTGTGATTTATGATGATTCCATCGACACTTTCAATGTCCTTTTGGGGATTTCATTTAGGATTCAAAGTTCATACATTAACAAGATGTTGAAATGATTCAAGATGTAGGATTCAAAGAGTGAGATCCTAACAATACATTATAGACTTGTTATGAACAAGTCCCAATGCCCCTCGAATCCCAATAAAGGTGAGACTCATGAAGCGCATCACATATGTTTCAGATATAGGATCTATCATGTATTCCATGTTATCAATTAGACTCTATGTCTCATATGCTTTGAGTATGATAAGACGTTATCAACAGAATCTGGGTGAGAAGTACTATATTGTAGTGAAGAAGATTATGAAGTACTTATGAAATACGAATATTATGATTACGAATGATAGAAATTACCTTGTCAACAATAGTTCCTTTTTATTAGGATGTTGTAAGACATATTCGATTTGAAGTTTTCGAGCTTGGGAAACCAATGGTCTGATGAACCTTCGTGTACCGCCTCCATGCAGCCATGTGTAGGACGCCTCATTTCATCGTCATCGGAGCCAGTAGACCACACTTCCATATATTCGATATTTTTGTTAACCAACAAATAAGTACTCATTGAATGTTCTTGTTCCAAGGAAGTTTTGTGCTTCATCGCATAGTAAGTCACATCTTTGGCCTTCAACTCCTTTTCATTCTTCTTTCGAAGCATGCAATCAAATGCTAGATGATTCTTACCTCCAAAGTAATTGAAATTGTATTTGGAGTCTCTAGTCGTTTTCTTCGCATATGTAGCTTCATCTTAATTGACAACATTTTTCTTCTCAGAATGTGAAGAATTAGAAATGTTTTTGTTTGAGAAATAACTTATGCTTCTTGATCCTGACTTTTTGTAAAACCTCTTTCCCGATTGATTTCTTGTTAACAATTCCTTCTCATCACCCGATCTCTCACTTCCATCAACCTTCATACTCTTGGCTTTAGAAAATTCAGAAACAACAACTTGTGGTGTTTTTAGATGTGACTTGGACATGCTTTCGTTATCATCTGCCACCAACGTCAATGGATCTTTGAATGCTTTACTTAAAGAGCCATCATAAATGTATTCTTCATGAATTTCAACATACCATATGAATCATACAAGTCATAGGAATTTAAGTTCGCATGGCCTTTTGATCACCGCTAAAACCCGTTTCCACTATTTTCGAAGACAATATACAAACATAACATTGATTTCTTATTGGTTTTCACAACTTCATAGCGTTAAAGTTTGTTACAAATATTACTAAATTTTTCAAAAGTATGATCAAATGGTCCATCAGATGTTTGTTTGAAATCGCAAAACTCAGCCAAAATGTTAGCAATTTTAGTTTTCATTTGCTTTCTCGTACCCTCATATAGATCCCTAAGTCGATTCCACATTATTTGTATTGTCTTACAGTTTTAAATGCGAACAAAAATGTTAGGTGGAAGGTTATACCTCAGGTCTCATCAACACACACATGATATTGTTGTCTATTTTTATCTCAGCCGAAATAACAACACCTTTATCATTGTTGACATCTAGCTAAGAGAGAGCAGCAGACATTGAAGTACCTGGCACATGAGGACTTTTGCGATCGATCTCCAAATGCTTGGATGAAGTGAAATCAGATAATCTTCCATCCCGATAGCCCACTATCCATATTCTTTCGGTACATGATTGGAGCTTGAGTGTTTGAATTGACGTTGTTAGCAACGTTGTAGGCAACTTTGATTACAGTTAGGCGTTGAAATCCCATAATAATTCACCAGATACTTAGAAAAACGATTTTCAAAAGAGGAGATCTAAATAAAATGAGAATGAATTGAGACCCAAATGTATAAATAAGAACCCTCTGATACCAATTGTGAGATCAAATATCAATGGCGAATGCAGAAAAGTAAATCACAAGCAAGAGAAAATATAATACTCTGTATATTGATGTTAACCAAATCACAACTCGGAATGCAAAAGCACGAGCATGCAAAAGTTCTGCTAAAAGTTACATTATTGGAAATGTCTCCAATATATATGCATGAACATAGAAAGTCGATGGAGAACTTCAACCAATAAACAAAGTACACGTATAGAAAACCACGTCAGGATGTTGGAACAACCTGCTCACGCTAGCATGCACATGGCAGTTAGGAACGCCTTAAGTAGCATACGTGTATGGATCCAAAAGAGCATACAAAACTCCATCCGAAGCTCAAGGACTTCGGATCCTCTAAAAATCCTTTCTTCACAATCTTCGAAGGTCGTCTTCGAATGACTAAGACATCGACACAACATATATGAAACATTTATATAAATTATTATTTTATAATTATTTGTATTGACTTAACAAAAAATATATACATATAATTTAGGGAGAATTTCATATATACCATAAATAAACATCTAAATATCATATTTGTCCAACATAATCCTTAAATATCATAGATACCCTTTATACACTTTTAAAATACCATATTTGTCCAAATCTTTTCTTTTAATATTTGTAAACATTCTTATAATCATCTTTTTGTAGAAAATCCGAAATGACCGAAATACCCATACTTCTGTTATATTGGAGTACTTTTAATCTTTCAATCAGACTTCTCACTTAATCACGTCACTGGAAGTGAAAACATAAACGATGCAACTTAGGGGAAGGGTGACTCTGTTGTTGTCGTAATCCATAGTCAATGTCTGTCGTCTAGCGTCTATAGTCACCGTCCGTCATACTTAGTCTCCATATTTTCCAGCACGAAATTCCATCTTTAGTGATAATTATCCGTACCAAATTTTATCGTCCGTCGTATTTTTTATCGTCTGCCTTACTTAGTCGTCGTCATAATCATCTGAAGATGGAAATCAGTGTTGATGATTGTGTTTCCACTTTCCAGCAACATGAGTGTGTGAGTAGTCTGACTGAAAGATTGAAAGTATTCAAATAAAACAAAAGTAGGAGTATTTCGGTCATTCCATATTTTTCTTATATTTATAATGATTTTAAATTACAAAAAATGATTATAAAATGTCTAAAATTACTTAAAAATGATTTGGACAAATTTAATATTTTGAAAGCTTATAAAGGATATATATATATATATATATATATATATATATATATATATATATATATATATATATATATATATATATATATATATGATATTTAGATATTAAGTTGATCAAATATGATATTTTTGAAACTTATAAAAAATATACATGATATTTAAAGATTAATTGAGTAAATATGATATTTTAATGTTTATTTAGGACATATATGAAATACGTCTAATAATTTATATTATAAAGGTAGTATTTTACTTTTACACAACGTATAAAAATCAGCCTAATACTTATTTAACTTAAAACAATATCATGAAAAGTCATGCAACAACACAAAAGATAGCGATTTCCATGATTAAAACAGAGATGATTGGAAGTTATCGGTGACGAGGTTTTCGCGCCGAACACATCAATTGATACCCATGAAAAATGGGTGGTCGTTTATTTGAAAAGAGATTTGGTCCATCATCATGATATTAGTGTTTTGTTTTGTTTTGGAATGATATGTGGAAGAAATATCTCAATAAGACCCAAATTCCATATTCTCTTTTATAAATTGGACGAAAAATGGATAAAAAGATACTTAATTCGTACACTTGCATTATTTGAAGTTTTTTATTTAATTGAAGTCCATATAAACAAATTAAATTTAAAATTAACAAAGTCTTATGAATTAATAAGCTGAAAGATATTTGCGGAAAAATATAATTAAAACAAATTAGACTTTAATTAAATGGTCCAGGTTATTGTTCGAGTCGGTAAAACCATCATAAAATATAATGACCAATTATCTACAATATTCATAACTATTTTGATCACATTACAAAATCAACTATCAATGACCACACATTATTGCCAAAATAAATAAAACCAGCGATATTATTTTTGTTCATTATATTGCTATAAAGAATATGCCAACAACATAGTTATATTCTTGTAATTTATCAAGTACACTATTTTTATCTTATTATACAAATAAAACATCAATAATTTATAAGACGATTAACCCCGTCCCCATCAAGTTGGCATTGGTTCCATTTTATCAAGTACACTATTTTTTCTTTTCAAGCTGTAAGATGTTTTTATTTATGCAGAAACGTTTGAATTATGTTATAATAGACGTAACGTTTCTTTAAAAGCCACTTGAAAAACTTTTGGATTATGAATTTTTTGCTTTAAAATAAAAAATTTAACATTGTACTCTCAAACAAATTATTTTTAATTGAACCTCACTTTTTAGAAACACTAAAAATTCTAGTTCCTAAAAAGTCTTAAAAAATTCGTTGCCAAAAACCTTCTATACATATATATATATATATATATATATATATATATATATATATATATATATATATATTTAACGGCAAATCTATCCTACTCCTACTCCTAAACTACTCATTGTTATGTTAGTGCCAGGGTTTGAACCCATGACCTCCTTCTATACATATTTAGTTCAAAGAATGATGTTATTTGATTATTTATAATGGGCAAGACCAATCTCATATTTCTTGATTAAAGACAAAAGCCACTCTACTCTACTCAATAAAATTAGAATATAGAAAGCACCAAGTATGTTCACGAGCAACTCTAAGTAATTTTTAGTATATCTTTAAACAAAAGTACAAGTTTGATGCTCAAAAATCACTCATAGTCATTTTTTATTTACTTATAAAGCTTTATAGGTTAAGTACTTCATCCGGACAACCACACATAGTTATTTCTTTTTAATCTTACCCGGACGTTGTGGCTTAACTAGGTTAAGCCAAATAACTTTGCTAAATATATTAAGACACCAACCGTTTACTTATTTTACTTTGTATATTTTTTCTCATGAAACTCCTTTCACGTTAAAATTGATAAAAATTGTAGGATTGATGAAATATCGTGAATATTGTCTATGGAACTGAAAGGGTGAGATGATTATTTAGGGGCTGTTTGTTTTTTCTTTGCAGATCTTCCTGACCACTTTTGTCTGCGCCACGCAGACGGCGCACAGACATAGACCTTCGCAGAGTGTTTATTTTTTCGAAGACTGCAGACCTAAAAAGGTCTGCGCGTCCTCTTTTTGGGGCAGACATAGACCAATGTCTTCAAGGGTCTGCAGAGCTCTTCTAGTAATAAATTAATACAATTTTAACCTAAAAAAAAAAGAAGATAAATTTATTTTTCTAAGTTTTTAAACAAAATGAAGATGAATTTATAAAACTTTAAAAAAATGTCACAAAATTAAAAAAAGACATGTTTGCTTTGATATTTAAATTCATTAATATCATATCATAGACACTTTTTTTTATTGTAAGTCATAATTATAAACTATTTGAAACCTACAAATATATTTTAACATTAGAACTTTGGTTCACAATCTTATGCAATTTTTAGCTTTACAAATTATTTGTAAATCCAACTTTGGTTACGTAATTTTTATTCTTTATTATTTAAAAAACTAAATGTTTGCTTTGATCCTTAAATTCGTTAATATCATAAATTGAACGTACTCATGTGTTTTACTTAAAAAAGGTTTGTTTAAATTTCAGTTTATTTTCACAACCTGCAGACTTTAAAAAACAAACAGTCTTCTTCTTGCAGTCTGCAGACATTTAGTCCACCTCTTCTCTATAGATGCTCTGCAGATGTGGTCCGCAGACTGCAGACATTTTACATCTTCAAAAACAAACAGCACCTCAGTCTTACTCAGACGATTTATTCAATATAGAAAAAAAAGCATAAACAATTATGTATACGCTTTTTATCCAGACAAACATCGTTAACAATTCAGCAACTTTGCAAATACATGACTTAGGTATGTTTCTTTTTGACTTAATGCGCATAACATATAACAAACTTAATGAGTACAAATATATATATATATATATATATATATATATATATATATATATATGTATATATGAATGTTTCTATTTTACTTAATGTTTAACAAAATATCCTAATGGGTTAAGTTATTAAAATGTATTCTTAACATTAAGTGACAATTCCATGTTTATTTTTCCATAATTACCTCTACTTTTTCATAAATTAAAAAAATTCACTTTTCCCCCAAAATAGAGATATTTCTCTCTTAATTTTTTTAAAACATAACATGGAAAAAAAACTCACCATGAGTTTATAGGAGTGCTAAATCAACCAAAATTCTTTTATTTGCATTTGACCGTTATTTTCTTTCTCTGATTGTAGTAATTATTTAATTATTAATACGTATTCATAAAACACTTTTTAAGATAACAAACTTTAAAATTTTTGATTTTATTATTTAAAAATATTTTCGAAAACAAACTTTAAATTTTTTGATTTTATTATTTAAACATATTTTCAAATTATGTGTTATTTAACTTACTAATCATGTTAATTTTTAAAAACAATTAATGTTGTAATGTACAGTTTTAATTTATAGCAATTATCAAATAAATGACAATGCATTCTTTGTCGATTTTAAGCAGTAGTGTAATATAGTCACTTATTTATATTCATATTCAATAAAAAAACAATATTTATATTGGCAACATTTTATGTATTCGTTCTATACACATCATCAACTCAAGACTTTGTGTGTATGTGTATGTGTGTGTATATATAGGGTTAATATGATAATTTGGTTAAAATAAGTCATAAGTCATTTAAAATAAGTTCTAACCTGTTAACGTATCAAAAACTCCTTATTTAAGTTGATAAAGACTTTTAATTTTACACTATCTAAACACTAAAAACTGCTTTTTCACGGTGTTAAACCGCAATAAGCAATAACCAATCTCAAACACCCCCCCCCCCCCCCCCCCCCAATACTGGATTTAATATATTTTCAACCAAAACACATACTATCATAACAAAAGAAAATCACGAACAATCAATGAGTACGTTCATAGTTACACAAGCATCATCTATTCGTGACAACAAAGACAACAACATACTTCCAAAATCATTAATAGGAAGAAGCTTCAACTCCATCTGTAGTGACTGATGACCCGTTTGGCGGGTCATCAGCACGCAGTTGAGATGAAACATCATCGATTGCAGAGTTCAACTGTGCAATCTTTTCTGTCAGTATCTTGCGTGTTTTCTGTTTTCAAATAATAAATAAATAAATAAGGTTCAAAATTTATTACGGAAAATAATACAAAATTTTTTTCACCTCCAAGGCTTTCTCTTCATCATATATGAATTTTGGCAACTTTCTCATTAAATCTTTTCTGTCTGCCCCTGCAAGTGCCTTACTTATCTGCATTGTGAAATTATAATTTATCACATTTAAGCAACAGATAGAAAGATTTGCACACAATTTATAAAAAATTAAATTAATAATTTTTGAAAAGCAGCTAAAGCATACCTGAGGTGCATAAATGGCTCCTAATGTTCCAACAACAATTCCTCCCAATACAAATCCGCCAACAAATAAGCTGGCCCCACCTAGTCTATCATCATTTGCTCTACAAATGCATAATGGGGCAATTAAATTTAAAAAAATGATAAATAATAATAATAAGCATCAAGATACTAATAGTGAGATATTGTATAAAAGATTAACCACAGACCCAGCTCGCACAGTAAGTGATTTCCTGTGTTTTGATAGTTTAGTTGCTCCATTGTGGCCAATGAACAGATTACTGGAGCCTTGATCAGCTTGCATCAATGAACCTATCATCATTTAATTTGTAACTTGTTGGAAACATCATAAAGATATGAAGGAATGCAGTTTTGATTGAAGGAAAAGAATATCGGAAAAAGATACCGATTGAAGTTTCCAAGGAAGAATTTGAAGCAAAATATGGCCAATATGAAAAAGGCTATAAACAATTGTACAAGAGTACGTTGACATTCGACAGAATCTTACACCAAACGCCAATATAAGCACAAAGCATATTAGAATATAGAAGAGCCATAAAACCTAACTCGCGAGTTGAATCGTGAATTTGTTGTCTAATTATAACTCAAAGTTCATATATATGCTACTAAACGAAGATCAAACTATAAATGGACGAAAATATGGAATTTTATTAGTATATTAAGTTTCATTTCGGTATATATTTGGGAATTCATGTTTCCTGGCTTGAAATTGAGCAAATTGGCCTCCAATTTCCAATTCCGACACTCTAATTCTGTTTCCCCAACACACTGGCCAGATGAGTTCGAAATTCAAGCAAAATAATCGGTTAACTTCAGAATTTTGCAAACAAAACAATGCATCACAAGCTTGAGGGGACGATGCTTGTAAAAGAAATGTGAAACAAGTAATAAAAATGATATAAATAACAAAGCGAAGCTGAATTCCAGTTGGAAGCACAATTGAACTTCTTATGATTATGACCAAATTTCGAAACAACTAACTGAAACCACAAAAAGAAAACCTCAATTATGCAATCGGCGTACCAGATAAGAACTGATTTCGGTGGGTTGGGAGTGAAACGAAAGAGTTCGCGAGAGTAGTCATCCTTCTGACTATAATTCCACAGTGTACAGAGAGAGATAGAAGAGCTTACGGTTGGATTTGGATCCATCTGTTTTCCCTTTTCGTCGATGATTTCAAGTTTCAACTACCGTCAGAAATTGGGCCCTCATAATTACTCTGAATTTGGAAAAGAGTTCTATTAATAATTCAGCCCAATCCAATAGGCTGCAGTGCACTCGGACTAGAGGTGCACAAAAGCCGGTTAAAAACCGGTTTCGGTTATTTAAAAACCGGTTATTTAAAAACCGGTTTTTTTAAAAACCGGTTTCGGTTATAACCGGTCCGGTTTTGACCGGTTTTTTTTAAACGAGATTGAGTTTCAAACCGGTTTTTTTCGATTTTTAAACCGGTTCGGTTCGGTTAACCGGAAGAAAAACCGGTTTTTTTCGGTTTTTAAACCGGTTCGGTTTCAGATAAAAAACCGGCTAAAAAACCGGTTCGGTTAAAAAACCGGTTCGATTATTAAAAAACCGGTTATTAAAAAAACCGGTTCGGTTATTATTTTCGGTTATTTAAAAAACCGGTTTTTTTGTGCACCTCTAACTCGGACTGTCGGACACTCGGTGATCAATTATCGTTAAAATCATGAATTTAAAATATTTTAAATTTAGAGTCATCATTAAAAGGGTTAATGTCTTCAAAACCTAACCTAACTTTTATTTTTGGTTTTAAATGATCATTATACTAAATTTTGTGCATTAAGGACCATTAATGTCAATACATTTTTGTCATTTAAACCACTATGTAAAGAATGAAGCGGTCACCCGTTAAAGTTGTTGACGTGTACATTGACCTTGGAAAGTCAACAATATCATTTTCTATGTGTAGCATCCACGTGTACATGAACATAAAAAGGGAAGAAGGAGATGCACTGAATCCATTTTTACACATTTCAATCGTGTTTCTCCTCACCTCTTCTCCATGAATAGCTTTAGATTTATTTGTGAAATCCCTCCACCTTGACTGATTCCACAGCCACCTGTTTCCATTTCTCAACCTTCTTCTTTATTTCTTCCGCTCTAACGCCACCTCCCATCATCGCCTCCAAAAACCGTTTGATCTCTTCTCTCCTCGCTACCATAGTCTCATCTAGAAACGCTCTAACACTGTTCCCTCATATATCACCATCTTTGCATTCGTGGTCTGATCGGAAAATTGTGGGCACGCCACAACTGCCACTCCAGCTACCTTGGTTGTGAACACCACCAAACTACCAACATATTGTCTCGTATTTCCTCCGTAATTCCTCTATCTCATCGTCTTCATCTTCACCGCCGTCACGTAAAACCAACAAAAATGGCCGGCAAGATGCCGTCACGTAATTCCTTTATCTCATCGTCATGCTCCCAAATGACATGTGTATCACCGAGTTTTCTGGTTTTGAATCAAGCCATTAAAATACGCACCCTGCCTACTAGTCAAAAAAGACGAAACTAATGGGCCGACGATAACGACTTTGTCGATGGACTTTATACTCTAGACCATCCATAATATTGATAAGTACATGCAGTCAAGGATCATCCTCAAGAATTTGGAGTTGTTATTGACAAACCAAAATCATATCGGAAAAATACATACTAGTTAGCAATACAAACGTCGAAAAATCACTCCATTTCAACAAAGGTCGTCCAGGTAATTTCATTGATATTTTGAGGTTCCGATATCTTTTGACAACAACAATACCATCACGACTGTTGCATAAGCGGTTATAAATCGAGAAACAAGTGGTAGATTGGATGGGGAGGATAGCAGACGCAATCTTTAGCATCCGATTAAACTCCACTAGTAACGAGCACACTAGGTGTTCGACAAATTGTCCAAAAGAGCCAACGAGTTAGTGCAGTTCAGAAATAGACGAGCTGGATTGCTGGCCTTCTACGACACCCGTTCTGTCATAGGAAGGTGAACAGGACAAAGGCATATTGGTGTCTCATTTGCAGCTATGAAGGGAGATATTTCAAGGATGAAGACACCGAGATCGAAGAGGAAACTATGGAGGTTTGCATAAAAAGGGAATCGCTTCTACGCTTTGTGCCCTTTATACCATCAGGTTGGCTTCTTTAAGAAGCTGACCAAATGTCGTCATCCATATCTATGTGGCATTAAAACAATTTAGGTGGACATTAGAAAACTCCACGTCACCTAGTGCTTACCCTCTAACCGGGAAAATAACCCCCCCTGTTCCTCTTTTTAGTAGGTCAGTTAACTGTTTAATGGTCTATAGAGCACAAGATTTAGTATTGGGACCATTTAAAACCAAAAGTAAAAGTTTATTGGGTTTTGATGACATTAACCCTCATTAAAATGATATCTTGAGCCTTTATATTTCTTTAAAGATCATTTTTTTCTTTAAATATAGAAAAACCGCTTAACTTGTTAAGTGGATTCGTTAAAATTTCGAGAATAGACTTGGTCGCGACTCGCGAGCACGGACGGATCTCTATGTTAAGCAGAGTATAAGTGTTAATTTTTCATATAAAAGTTATTATTTATTAAATTGTTAATATCGTTTACCCTTGTTTTAATTCTGGCATACCTTAGGCCTGTTTGGTTTACGAGATTTTCTAGGATTGTATTTTAAATCCTGTGAAATCCTACGTTTAGTTGGAGAATAAATGCGGAATTATAAATGATAGAATTTTTAAAAATGACTCAACAATCCCACGTATGAGAGATTTGTGGGATTTGTAAATACATTGTCTCCCTTTAGCATTTAAAATTTCATAAATGACGAATTTGTTTTTAACCTCCGGCCACTACGCCAGCGATGTCGCTTCCATCTCTTGTCACAAAGGCGCCTCACCTCCGGCCACTCCATCATCGTCGCCGCGTCTACCTCCGGTCACCCTGCTACTGCCGTCACTACCTTGCTCTCTGGCCACCCCACCACCGACACCGTCTCCATCTCCGGTCACCTCAGCGCCCACGCTGCCTCCACCTCCAGCCACCCCACCGACGCCGACGCATCCACCTCCAGCCAACCCATCGTCGTCGCCTCCTCCATCTCTGACCACCCTATCGTCGACACCGCCTTCACCTCCGGCCACCCTATCATCGTCACCTCCATCTCCAACGACCCTACCATCCATGCCCTTCCCCTGCCACCTCACCGCCGACGTCGTCGCCTCCATCTCCAACAACCCGGCTGTCGATGCCGCCTCCACCTTTGGCCACCCTACCACTTATGCAAGCTCCACCTCCAGCCACCCCACCCCACCACCGCCTCTGTCTCTACCTCTGGCCACCCCACCGCTGACGTTTCCTTCACCTCCTACCACCCTATCGTTGATGTCGGCTCCACCGCAAATTCTGTATCAATTGTTGTGTCCTCGATTCTTCATCATTTGTTCACAATCGACGAGTTAATGTTGATGGTTCTAATGTTTGTTTTTCGATTTCATTAATGTTTTGATATCCAACCAAACGGGTCATGAAATTTTAAATCCTAAAGGATTTGAAATTCCAGTGAATTTTGAAATTCTTAGGGTTTGAAATCCACGAACCAAACGCCTCATAAGATTATAGAGGAAACATTGCTCGGTGAAATTTGAAAAAAATAATTAAATTTGGATTGCTAAAATCAAATTAATATTTAGAGTAAAATATAAAAGTAGTTTTTATGGTTTGTCAAAAATTATGTATGTAGTTCAAAAACTTTCCAACTTACATCAACGGTCCAAAATATGAATTTTTTTTTTGTGAATTTGGTCTCTTTTTTAACATCTATTTATTTTAGGTCGTTAAGAAACCAAAAGACCCTACATGTTAGGGTATTTTTGTCTTTTCCTGTCTATGCACATGTTATTAAATTATTTATTTTTCCCTTTTAAATGCCTTCAACGTCTCTTTGCTTCTTTTCCTGTGTATTGTAACATCCGTGTTTTGGGCCTAGGAGTTTTAGGCTTAAATCGACAAAATAAAATTTATTTTGTAAATAAAGAAAATAAATAAATTTAATATTTTGTCATATTTTATATTGTGAATAAATGAGTCAAATAAAGTTTTAAAGGACGATATGAAGTTTTAAAATCTATTAGTAAACCAAATGTGAGAAATTTTGTCATAAGGACTAAAAGTGTCAATTTGGCCAAACTTAACCATGGAGCTTTGACTAGTCAAGAATTTAGAATGATTAGAAATTATCATGAAGGAATTGATCTAGAAACTTAGAGTAAGTTATAAATTCATTAAGGTCATATTAATGACTATATTGTGAAGAATTTTAGTATAAGGGACCATTTTTGTCAAGTTGGGAAACTAAAGGTTAATGTTGACCTAGACAATGACTCAAGTGAAATAAATAATCATATTTGGGCATAAGTCCGAATATGGAGACTTCTAGTTAGAAGAATTGACTTTATGGGTGTTGGGTGAAGAAAGATCAAACTATAGGGACTAATATTGCCAATTATGAAAGATACCAAGTTTTAGTGAGGGGTTTCACCCATTTCAGTCACAATCACGTTTTTGGAGAGAACGAGAGGGAAAAGATGGTGATTTCCATGGATTCCAAGAGAATTGTTGCTTGTTCTTGAAGTTTGATCAAATATTTGAAGTTTCTAGCTAATCTAATGTATAAACCCTTCATCTTCTAGCTTGTAAACCCATTTTTGGGATGGGTTCTATGTCAAGTACGAAAATGGTAAATTGGGGGAGGAAATCCTAGGATCCCAAGTGTTAGTTTATGATTCTAGTTCATCTTTTGATCAACATCCAATCCATGGATGCTCTAGATCTAATTACTTGATTGATTTGAGTGTTATGAACCCTAGAAATTGGGGATTTGATGATTAGTTGAGGAATCTAGAAATTGGTAGATGAATATGGTGGTTTTGAATGAGGGGATTCATTTCTAATTCTTCCTTAAGGATTCCAACCCTTAATGTGTAATCTTAAACCTTGAATCACTAGAATATGAGAATTGGGTATTGAAATGGCTTTTATTCATGTATATGATGAATGGATCTCTTGTCTAATGGATGAATGATTTTATTGTATCAATTTGGAAGTAATGATCATTTCCTAAGGATTCCATGGAATGGAAGAAGGAATCTCCACTTGTAATCATCAATTGATGGATTGGAATTGGGTATTCCATGGGTTTAACCATTTGAACCAATGATTGGAATGGGAGGTTCCATGAGGCTATCTTCCTTAGAGTTTATGTGGGAATGACTCCTTTAGGGGATGACCTTGGTTAAGAACTTAAGCGTAATGATTGACTTGGAATATAGTTCATTAACCTCCTGTTAAGGAATAAGAACTTGGATAAAGGATTTCCATTGGTTTAAGTCATGAACACCTTGAATGGAAGTTGAATGAATGCAAAATAGTTTTTAATCATGTATTTTCATGTATATTTAGTCTTGGGTTGAATTGGAGCTTGAATCGGGTCAAAAGGGGGTTAAAAAGACCAAAAACTAAGCTACAGCATGCTGAACACGACCCATGTTTCATAACACGACCCGTGTAAAAAGGGTTTGCCAAATCCTTCAGTTTTTGGGTTTTGAGCTTTATGGTTTGGGCTTTGGGTCCTTGTTTTAATGTCAAACTTTGGGGATGTTTTAACTAAGATTTTCCTTATATTAGGAAGCTAAGGACTTCATTTTGGGATGGTAGATGATAGTTCCTTCTTAGTTCAAAATAAGTAATTTAAGTGTGACTTTTAGATGAACGAGTATAACACCTTCCATTCTTGTCTTTTAGGGAGGACGTATATTGTAACGACTTGGAGGTGAGACTAAGGACTTGAGTTAGCACTCAACTAAGAGGATTTTGATGGAAGAGTTGATGTCTAGGAGCGCCTCCAAATGCATCAAACCTTGTGTGGAGTTAGTGTTGACTCGTCAGTTGACCTTGGGTGAGTTTACCAAGAGTACATATCCCTACTACTATCTTTTGTGTGTGTTTCATGCATGCTTTTTATGTCCTTCTTGATGCATAATTACTATGTGTGCATTGCATGAAATGAGTCCTTTTAAAGAAGTTTCAACAAAGATTTTGATGTTGTTTTGAAAGATGTTTTGAGCATCCTATTTGTGCATTGCATATAGGATGGGATTGACTGAGTGAACCTTATGACAAAGATGAAATGATTGTCCCGGATTTAGGGAAATCATGGGCCAAATGCCCAAAATGAGATGTTTGTCCTGGATGGAGGGAAAATTGTTCCCGACAATAAGGAACAGCATGAGGGAGTTGCTAACGCTCATGGGGCTAGTGTGGTGGCCACTAGTCCTAGTTTGGCCTATATGGGGATCGAGTGGCATGCTTTGTGCGTGTCATTGGTGAACTTAGGTAGGTGCCATCGTGGTGAGTTGGACTTTTATGAGATGGATGTGGGTTGGGATAGTTGCATCATGCATTGTATTGCATTTCATAACTATCCATTTTGAATAAATCTTTATGATGTTTTAAACAACTTTTAAAGAGCGTGTCAAAACTATTTTTGGAGGTTTGTCCCGAGTGTGGTGGTTTCACTGCTCACTCTAAATGGGTCAACCTCCGGTAAGCTCATTAGGCATTTCAATTGCCTAACTTATTTTGATGTATACTCAGGTTAAAGAGTTATGAGGACTTTAGAGGATCTGGACATTTTTTGAAGGCCACGGATTGTGTGGTTTTCCTTAAGCTGTGTAATGGTATTCGGATTGTAACAACCTCGCAAATTTACAAAAAAAAGATGTTTTGTATAAAGTGGGACTAAATTATATTTCCGCAACTTAAACTCTGAAACAATATCTTATTAAAACCCAATGTTTTTTTTAAAATGGTTTCTGAATGAAATTTGAATATTTTTGAAGAGGTTGAGATTTAAAGTTTCACAAAGGATGATTTTTGAATAATGATGATAAACCATGGATTTAAAAGGTGTTTTTATGAAAAGCCTTAAGCGATGGTGTTTCATCTATGCACATGGTCCTATTCTCCTGTGGAAAAGTTCCTATTGTGTGAACATCATAGACATCTGTTGAGACGTCAAACTCAACAAATGAATTGAGATAAAAATAATCAAGACTAAATACACACTGCTCAATCCACTATAAGAATAGTATAGGATAACCAGGGGTCGGTCCACAAAGACACGGGACAAGAGTAAATGCCAACTTTAGTATTAGTACAATGAATGTATTTGGGGGGGGGGGGGGTTTGTAAGACTAAAATACTTAACATACAAAATTAATCAAGTAAAATACAATAAAATGAGAATCTGGTTCCATAAAACACATTTAACATGAGATTGCAATTTACGATTATAAACTATGCAGATTTCGTTTAAGTTGATTTCTCGAGGGTATTAATAAGCTCTAATACCCTTAGTTCATAAAATATGTAATCAAAATATGCTCTTTGATCAACATCTATCTTTCTTAGTAAAGATTCAAACCAGCTCTTGAATTATACTAGAAAAAAGCATTAAGACTAAATTGAACAAACCAACAATACTCAATACATCTCAAATGCTCGGATGCGTAAAAGTATGTAATTCAAATTACATTAGAATCAATCTTTATATAAAGCTGAAACCAATGTTGTCACAAATATCCATTCATAAAACAATTACGGGTTCTGCAAATGAACATGACTATCACAATTCAAACATCAATTCAATTGGCCAAATTGAACTCAATATAAGAACCATTTAAAGCATTCAACATCAAACTTGAATTACTAAACATAAAATGCGACATAGTTCTAACCAAAGGCTTCACAATCTCATGTCAAGAGTTTCAAAGAACCAAAAAAGATAGAGTCCTAGCCACACATGCTCGGACTAGAACTCTACTAAGCAACAACAGGAAATTAACCAAAATGTACTTACAAACAAAGTTCTAAAGCAAAATCAAATGTTCCTAATGTGTTCTTGAAGTGTCCCTTTCTCTCCAATTTCGTCCTCTAACAGTTGGGTATGAAGTGTGTCTCAAAAAACCTCCAAAAACCCCCTTAAAACCATGCACAAAACTGTCATAAAAACAGTTTTCAGGATTACACGGCCCGTGTAAAAGTAACACGGGTCGTGTTCTTCAAATGAATATCGAACTGGGTATTACACGACTCGTGTAATATGGGACACGGCCTGTGTAAATCACGGGTGGGATTTTTATCAATCTTGCAGCTCTACACGACCCGTGTAAGGGTTACACGACCTGTGTTATTCAAACAGGCTCCGTTTCTTCATTTTTAAGCTCCGAAATGACTCCAACTTCAATTCCATGCTCCCAAGCTGCTTCCAACCACTTCAAATGCTCCATTTATGCTTCATGCCATCATCCAAAGCTACTCCAAGCTATCCCACACGCTCCATGCTTCCATTATAACTCCATTTTTCCTGAAAAACACACCAAACTTTTGAAGTACCAAGGTTCCCGGAAAATAACTACAAATGCATGTAAATGGTTAAAAATATAAACAAATAAAAGAAAAAAAGGGCTTAGAAAAGATGCATAAAATGCATCTAACAAATCTCCCCAAGCTTAAGACCTTACTTGTCCCCAAGTAAGAGAATCAATAAGAACGAGTCGGGAATCGATTTGATGATTAAGATCCTAAGCCAAAACGTAGAAAGAAATCTAAATGAAATGAGAATGCAGATACCATGGGAAAATGCAATATTATAAAACTAAAAAGAAACTAAAAATGCAAAGAATTTTTTTTTTTTTGGTTGTTTAATTGACCCAACTTTAAGCTTATCATCCAATGTCCCACATCCCAAATAGCTTTACCATATATATATATATATATATATATATATATATATATATATATATATATATATATATATATATATATATATATATATATATATATATATATATATATATATATATTTCATTAAAAACACATGGTTATTTCTTACTCCAAGATAGCTTCAACGGAATCATAGACAAAAGACATTCTCCTACAAAACCCCTAGCGTAAAATCAGCCCCTACGGTCGGAAAGGTATAAAATTTTTGCCCAGGCCTTACCAATCCAACTTTTGAAACATTAAACACCTCCTTAAGGCAAGCTAACTCATAACAAGGAAACATCATATTGTAAAGGGCCCATTTCGACTCAAACCCCCCAAATAACGCTCTAGCCTAAATCTCGCTTTTTTGTTATTACCCCCTATCCATCACCCCACTCAGTCTCTTGCTTGTACACTTCATTTGGATTTGACTTGAACTTGAATTGATTTCTTGAATGTACTTGCTTGTAGGTGTAGTTTTTGTGTTACACCTTCTTCAATCTTTAATCTTTGAATTTTTGATTTCTTCATTTGAGTTACTTGATTTGATTGAATTTGTCTTCATTATGATTTGGACTCTCCGTCTTTGGTTACTTGTAAAGGACTTCTTGATTTGAATTTGACTTTGACTTTGGTTTCTTGAAATCCTCCTTGACTTTAGTTGAGATTGAGAGCCCGCCATTTTGGATCTTCATGACTGAGTGAAATGACGAATAGGGTCCAACGAGACTTTAGACTAAAACATACAATGGGGAGTAAAAGGACTTGGACCTTGTTTACAACTGTGTTGCCCCTTCCTAGTTGTTACTTTGCTTTAAGAAAATGCCTAACCCTTCTTGTTTTGCATCAACAAGGCTTATTCAAAAAATTTATAACTTTCACATTGTAAAAACTACTTTTACGCCTAAAGAGATGAGGCTAACGCTTCCGTCCCTATCATGTTCTGTCTTAACGAAGCACGTTTGGAGTAAGCTCAATTTTCATTTATTTTGATAATAATGAAAATACAAGCATACCGGGACGTAAAACACTAAACAACAAACTCTATAAAAGGTCAACTAAACAAATTTAATTTAATTTTTTATAATCTTTTGATTTTTTTTACCTTTTTACTTTTTTTTTACTTTTGAAATGCATGAAATGCATGAAAATATGGAAAATGAAAATTAATTTGAAAATAAAATCTAAATATTTACAAAAAAATTTTTAAAAAAAATAATTTGTACAAAAATGCAATGCATGAATGAAATGAAATGAATTCCCCCTCCCCAAGCTTAAAATTCAGCATCGTCCTCGATGCTTAGAAAGGGGGAAACACGCCTAGTTTTTCGGGGGTGGAGGCGGGAATTGGGACGGAAAGGGAGACCAACTTTGGAACAGGGAATACATATCCGAATACTGTTTTTGCTGCTGTTCCCAGTGTGTTGCTTGTTGCTCCCAATATTGTTGTTGTTGGCCCCAATTGTTGGTGTACTCGTTGTGGAAGGTATTTAAGCAGTGTCGATGGATTGGACAGTGGTGTTTAGGGTTTGATAATCCGTGCGAAGGCCGGAATGAGTATCCTCAATGCGGGATAGCCGGCCGTCAACGGAAGACGGATCATCATCCTCCTCATGGTGGGTAGTGGATGGGCCCGCATCAGGTGTGGATGGTGGCACAAACGTCGGTGCAGGTTGGTCGGGATGAAGGATGACGTGCAAGAGCCAATCTGTCAGGCTCAGATTATCGGGGTCAAGCTGGAGGAGATGAGCATTGTGATGACCGATCCTTAATTCGGCAGCAGTAAAGGCATTTGGGATAGACCAAAGATAGTCATCGAATCTCCAACGAAATAATTGCATGGTCTCAAGGACCGAGGTCGTCAGGAAGTGACCGCCTGGGAGGATGGGCTCATCAAGCGAGAACTCAAGACCGATGAAAGGGCTTTCAACGATAAGAGTTAGTAGTCCACCACCATGGAATTGGCCCGCATTGGAACGGCCAAGCGTTGGAGCCGATTAGCAACACAATGCCCAAAATGAGGTCGCTGGGGAGTACCAGAAATCATGGCCAAAACGATTTTTAATTCCATAGCAGTGACCGTGCTAAGTTCCTCCCTGGCAAACACAACCGAGGCAAGGATTCAGTGAGCAACTTTTAAGACGGGGTGGATGATTGAAGAGGCTTTGGCTGAACTGGGGTGCTACACCTCATGAGAAGTTATGGCACACCACCCACGCCTGAGCACATCATTATCCGCTCGTCTGGCCCGGCTTGCGAACGGGTCTAATGAACCAGCAGTGTCTTGACCCACTAATTCAGCAATTTGGTCAACATGGATACTAAGGGAGCGATTTGCTAACCGAAACGAAAGGACATCATTTTCGAATGCTAGGGAGGATAGAATCTCCCCAGATGGTTGTGCATACGACGGGGCATTCAAATTTAAGAGATTGTCCCACCCGATGTTTTGAAAAAGCGCTTGCACCTCATTAAGAATAAATAATTCACGGAGGGAATCGACATGAGCAAATTTTTGCGCCACAGATTGGTGTTCTAAAAGACCCTCAAATCGAGTGTGGTGGGCTTGATCCACAAATTCGACTTCCCAATGGTCGGGAAGGATGGGAGACAAATCTGGAGTTGGGGATCTATGGCGTCTAGAAGATTTTTTCTTGGTAGTTATGGTTTTGGTGCGTTTACGGGAAGAGCCCTCCATTTGCGAAAACAAAGATTAATGGGCACGTGGGAAAAGTCAACAAAAAAGTAAAGATCGGGCACAACGGGACCACAATGAAAAATTCAAAAATCCGTTGACAAACGCGGGAAAAAGAGTTGAAACACCAAAAACGGGTGTACAAAACTCAAAAATCCCAATTCCAAACACCAACTACCAATTTCTAAGTAAAGAACAACAAGGAGCGAGTGTACCTAACGGATCTGAGAAAAATCGAGTAGAATCACAAATCTTGGACCGTTGAAAAGTTTGTTATTCCTTAATCCTCGCCTTCCCCATGCTTAATCTGCAAAAACATGGAAGAATTTTAAAAGTTTTGTGCAGAAAATCAGACCTAGGGTTTTGAAAACCTCCTTTCCACCATTTTTGCCCTTTGAAGCTTCAAGATGAGGAAGAAGATGGAGTTAGAGTAAGGATACACACCTTAGATGAAGAAATCGAACAATGGAAAGCAAGTTCTTGCAAGATTTAGGGTTAAGAATCGCGAAGGGTAGGGAGAAAGAGAAGAACCGTGCGTGAAAATGGAGGAGAATGTGGGTAAAGTGTGATAAAAATCAGGTTTTAAAAATCTGCACATTCACGTTACACGAACGTGTAAAACATTACACGACCCGTGTAACTCACGGGTCAAAAATGATTTTTCTCGCTGGCAGGAACACGACCGTGTAAAACGTTACACGACCCGTGTAACTCACGGGTCAAAAATTGGAATTTTGGCTTGCAATGTACACGACCGTGTTACAGGGTACATGACCCGTGCAAAACTTTTGAAAAATTTCATTTTGAACTACACGACCCGTGTTCCAAAGAACACGACCCGTGCAACTCACGGATTGAATTTTTCAAAGAAAACACGCCCGGGCTTCTATTACACGACCCGTGTTTCTAAATTTTGAAAATTTTCAAACGTTCCGCTTCTCTTGTTCGTGCTCACATACCTTGGCTACCCGCATAGATTAGATGTGCTTGGTTCTACTTGGAAACATTTAAAATGAAAAAGAAATTGTTCGAAAAGTGAAAATGCGAAAAGTCTAAAACAAACAACACAAAGCAATAAAAATCTGGGTTGCCTCCCGGTCATCGCCTTTATTTAAAGTGGTTGGCTCGACGTAGCCCACTTCTCTCGTTAAACATTGTATTGTGGGCTCTCTACCCTCTCTTCCTCTTCATTATTCGTGACGAAACCTTCATAATAAGGCTTCAAACGATAACCGTTCACTTTAAAGGTCTTGCCGGTCTGTGGACTAACTATTTCTATAGCTCCATGCTCAAAAACGTTAGTAACAACAAAAGGTCACACCCAACGGGACCGCAATTTACCGGGAATCAATTTAAAGCGAGAATGATAGAGTAATACCTTTTGACCTTTCACAAAGACTTTCCTCGAGATCATCTTGTCATGATACGCTTTCGTTTTCTCTTTATAAGTTACCTCATTTTCGTACGCATCATTTTGGATCTCCTCAAGTTCTTGAATGTCAAGATTCCTCTTTGTTCCAGCTTCATCCTCACTCAAGTTGAATTGTTTGACCGCCCAGAAGGCTTTGTGTTCCAATTCAACCGGTAGTCGACATGGTTTTCCAAAAACGAGACGGTATGGGGACATACCAATAGGCGTTTTGAATGCGGTTCGGTATGCCCATAACACGTCTTCCAATCTTACACTCCAGTCCTTTCGAGTTGGATTCACCGTTTTTTCGAGAATTTGCTTGATTTGGCGGTTGGTAATCTCAGCCTGGCCATTCGTCTGTGGGTGATAAGCAGTGGAAATGCGATGCGTGACTCCATATTTCTTCAACACTGCTTCTAACGTACGATTGCAAAAGTGGGTCCCTCGATAACTTATGAGGGCTCGTGGTGTTCCGAATCTTGAAAAGATCTGTGATTTGAGAAAATCTACAACCACTTTTGAATCATTAGTACGTGTGGCCTTGGCCTCCACCCACTTGGACACATAGTCCACCGCCACCAAAATATAAGAAAAACCAAAAGATGGCGGAAAAGGTCCCATAAAGTCTATACCCCATACGTCAAAAATTTCACAAACTAAAATTGGGGTAAGTGGCATTTGGTTTCTAGAACTTATGGACCTGGACTTTTGACATCTATCACAACTCGCACAAAAAACATACGAGTCATGAAAGATGTGTGGCCAATAAAAACCACTTTCGAGGACTTTTCGTGCAGTTCGTTGGGGACCAAAATGTCCCCCACACGCATACGAATGACAAAAGCTTAGAATAGATTGTACCTCAGTTTGATCAACACATCGTCGGATTACCTGATCCGCATAATACTTCCATAGATACGGCTCGTCCCACACGTATCTCTTAGCTTCTTTCTTGATCTTGTCCTTTTGCCATCGAGTAACATCTTTTGGAAATTCCTTGGTAACCAAATAATTGACAATGTCTGCATACCATGGCGCCACTTTTGTTTCGAAAAGGTGTTCATCTGGGAATGTATCACGAATGGGAGTGGAATCTTCAGGTGCTATGATGCGACTGAGATGATCTGCGACCAAATTTTGCTTTCCACTCTTGTCCTTTATCTCAAGGTCGAACTCTTGAAGTAGCAAAATCCACCGAATGAGTCTCGGCTTGGAGTCCTTCTTTGCAAGCAAATACCTAAGGGTTGCGTGATCGGAGAAGATGATCACTTTGGAACCCAATAGATATTGTCTAAATTTTTCCAAGGCGAAAACGATAGCTAACAGTTCTTTTTCTGTGGTGGAGTAATTGCTCTGCGCGTTGTCAAGTGTCTTGGAGGCGTAATAGATGACATGAGGTACCTTTTCCTTCCTTTGTCCCAATACCGCTCCCACTGCGTGATTGCTTGCATCACACATTATCTCAAATGACAAACTCCAATCCGGTGATGGAAGTATCGGGGCAGTAATCAACATCTCCTTCAATTGGTCAAATGCCTTCTTGCATGCCTCGGAAAACTCAAATTCCACGTCTTTCTGTAGTAGCTCACACATCGGCCTAACTATCTTTGAGAATTCCTTGATAAATCTTCTATAAAAACCTGCATGACCAAGAAAAGAGCGTACCTCTCGGATACAAGTGGGGTAAGGTAGCAATTGAATAACATCTATCTTAGCTTTATCTACCTCCAACCCTTTTGAAGAAACAATATGACCGAGTATGAGACCTTGATCAACCATAAAATGACATTTTTCATAGTTTAAAACAAGGTTGGTCTCAATACATCGTTCCAAAGTTTTTGTCAAATTTTTTAAACATTCTCCAAAAGAGTTACCGTAAACCGTAAAATCATCCATAAAGACCTCAATGATCTCCTCAACATAATCCGAAAAGATGCTCACCATGCACCTCTGAAATGTGGCGGGGGCATTGCAAAGCCCAAATGGCATCCGCCTATATGCAAACGTGCCGAAAGGACAAGTGAAAGTAGTTTTCTCTTGGTCCTCGGGTGCTACGGGGATTTGATGAAATCCCGAATACCCGTCAAGGTAACAATAGTGAGTTTTTCCCGCTAGCCGTTCTAACATTTGGTCAATAAACGGTAGTGGGAAGTGATCTTTTCGGGTTGCGTTGTTGAGTTTTCGGTAGTCTATACAAACACGCCACCCATTTTGCACGCGGGTGGGGACTAGCTCTCCATGGACATTTTCTGTTACGGTTATACCTGATTTTTTCGGGACAACTTGAACTGGACTTACCCATTTGCTGTCAGATATTGGGTAAATCATACCGGCATTTAATAACTTTAAAATCTCTTTCTTCACCACCTCCATCATCGGTGGGTTCAACCTCCTTTGAGCTTCTCGAGTTGGCTTGAAATCCTCCTCCATGAGGATCTTGTGCATGCAAAGTGAAGGGCTTAATCCCTTGATATCGGCTATTGTCCAACCGATGGCTTCTTTGTAGTGCTTTAAAGTTTGCACCAACTCATACTCCTCATCTTTTGACAACTTGCTTGAAACAATCACCGGTAATGTCTTTTCATCCCCAAGATAAGCATACTTGAGGTGATCGGGAAGAGTCTTTAACTCGAGCTCGGGTGCTTGCACTATCGATGGCAACAACTTTTCGGTAGGAGTTTGTATTTTTATTTTTGGGGCATTGTACCTCTCCTTCTTCTTCTCGTCCAGAAATGCAGCAACTTCGACTATCTCATCATCCACCGTAAACTTTTCTGCTAGCTCTTTCACTGTCTTAACATCAAAATTTCTGTCTAGAACCAATGCTAGCACATCGGGGTTAGATAAACTGAAACATTCTTTGGTTAACGGTTCAATATTATCCAAAAAATGTGCAGACGATTCATCGGTAGGGTATCTCATGGCATCAAAAATGTTAAAGTTCACTACCTCCCCATCAAATTCCATGGAGATAGTACCTGCACGAACATCAATTTTTGTAGATGCGGTACTCATAAATGGTCTCCCTAGTAGAATGGAATTCAAGTTCGGGGCATCATCATCGCCCATGTCCACAACAAATAAATCTGCTGGAAAAAGTAACTCACCCACTTGGACTAACACGTCCTCTAATACACCCTTCGGGTGTACTATCGAACGGTCGGCCAATTGGATAAGTACACCGGTTCTCTTTAATGTTCCCAAATTTGAAGTTTTAAAAACAGAAAATGGTAGAACATTAATTGAAGCACCGAGATCCAACATGGCTCGCGGAACGGTAAGATTTCCCATTTTACAAGGAACCGTAAAAACTCCGGGATCCTTGCGTTTTTTCGGTAGACGTTTCTGTATAATTGCGGAAACATTTTCGCCTACCCTTACCGTTCTTTTGCCTCTCAATTTCTTCTTTGATGAGCAAAGTTCCTTAAGGAACTTTGTGTATTTTGGGACATGTTTTATGGCATCAAGTAGAGGAATATTTACCTCAACCTTCCGAAATAGCTCCAAAATCTATTCATCTTCTTTTTCGCGTTTCATGTTCCTCAATCTTGACGGGAACGGTGGTGGTGTAACTTGAGCTTCGATTTGAACTTGCTTTTGCTTCTTGTTGTTGCTTGATGTTTTTTCATCCTTCTTCACCACTAGCTCGTCTTCTTCATCCTCGGGCATTCTTGGTCCATCATATGCCTCTCCACTTCGCAAGGTAATAGCGCACGCGTTGTGTTTTGGGTTCTTTTCTGTTTGTGCGGGCAATTTACCTTGTGACTCCATCTTACTCATCGAGTTTGCTAGTTGTGAAACTTGTTGCTCTAGACTTTTGATGCTTTCCTTTGTCTCGCTTTGAAAGGCTTGAGTGCTCGTGGCTAGGCTTTTCACTATGTCTTCCAAAGACATACCCGAAGAACTACTACTTCCTTGATTGTGTTGATGTGATGGCTAAAAATTTGGTTGGTGATGGTTATTGGGTTGATAGAGTTGTCTTTGTGATGGTGGTCTCGGTTGGTAATTTGAGTTTGGTTGAAATCCCCAGTTTTGGTTTCTCGGTTAATCAAAGTTGCATTGATTTTGGCCTTGGTATCCTCCAACTGCTTGTACTTTCTCCGTATCTTCTTGAAGCATAGGGCACATGTCGGTTGGATGCCCATATTGGAGGCAAATACCACAAGCTCTAATCGGTGGTGGTTCTACTCCCTTGTCCTTTGTGAGCTGCATCACTGCCTTAGTCAACTCAGAAATTTGGTTTTCGATATGCGGAGTCGACACTTCCTTGACTCCTCTCGGTGGGTCTGCGTACCATTCATCTTCTATTTTCGTGTGCTTTGAATCTTCGGACATCTTTTCTATCAAAGCTCGGATTTGAGACGGTGTTTTGTCTATCAAAGAACCTCCACTAGATGCATTGATAAGTCTTCTCTCCATCGGGGTGAGACCTTCACAGAAATAACGAAAAAGTTGGTATTCCTTAATCCCGTGTTGTGGACATCGGGCACAAAGTTTCTTGAAACGCTCCCAATAGGTATGGAGAGCTTCTCTTTTCCCTTGCTTTATGCCAATTATCTCTCGCCTCAAGCTCGAAGCTCTTGTCTCCGGGAAATACTTATCAAGAAAGAGCCGTGCTAGATCATTCCACGTAGTGACCGACCCAGGTGGTAGGTCATATAGCCACTCCTTGGCTGCGTCTTGAAGAGAAAAGAGGAATGCCCTTAACTTGATTTGGTCTTCGGTAACATCATGTGGCTTCATACCGACGCAAACTACATGGAACTCTTTTAAAAACTTATGGGGGTCTTTGTTTTCCAATCCACGAAAACTCGGTAGCAAATGGATTAATCCCGACTTCAGTTCAAAATTCATCATTGCGGGATAGGTGATGCATAACGGTTGTTGGGTGACATCTTGAGTCGCCCAATCACGTAAGGTTCTCTCGGCGGCCATATCTCGGGTAGGAGATCCGGTGATCTCTACCTCGGGTATTATGGGGATTGTGAAATTTGGTTGTGGGGTATTTTGTATTGGTGATGATGGTGGTGAGGGTTCTCTAGATGAATATTGGGGTGATGAATATGGTGTATCTGTTTCGGTTTCACTTGAAAGGGGTATTTCCTTCCAAATGTTGATGACCGGAGGATTTGATGATGTAGAAGTTCTGGAACCCGGCTGTTGCTTCTTCCGAAGCTTAGCTTGTTTCCGTAGCTTCTTTGCTGTCTTTTCAATCTCCGAATCAACTGGAATTGGTGTACCTATACGTAAAGATCTCGGTATAAACAATTAGTACCGTCGTGTCCCCGGAAACGGCGCCAATTTGTTGAGACGTCAAACTCAACAAATGAATTGAGATAAAAATAATCAAGACTAAATACACACTGCTCAATCCACTATAAGAATAGTATATGATAAGCAGGGGTCGGTCCACAGAGACACGGGACAAGAGTAAATGCCAACTTTAGTATTAGTACAATGAATGTATTTGGGGGGGGGGGGGGTTTGTAAGACTAAAATACTTAACATATAAAATTAATCAAGTAAAATACAATAAAATGAGAATCTGGTTCCATAAAACACATTTAACATGAGATTGCAATTTACGATTATAAACTATGCAGATTTCGTTTAAGTTGATTTCTCGAGGGTATTAATAAGCTCTAATACCCTTAGTTCATAAAATATGTAATCAAAATATGCTCTTTGATCAACATCTATCTTTCTTAGTAAAGATTCAAACCAGCTCTTGAATTATACCAAAAAAAAACATTAAGACTAAATTGAACAAACCAACAATACTCAATACATCTCAAATGCTCGGATGCGTAAAAGTATGTAATTCAAATTACATTAGAATCAATCTTTATATAAAGCTGAAACCAATGTTGTCACAAATATCCATTCATAAAACAATTACGGGTTCTGCAAATGAACATGACTATCACAATTCAAACATCAATTCAATTAGCCAAATTGAACTCAATATAAGAACCATTTAAAGCATTCAACATCAAACTTGAATTACTAAATATAAAATGCAACATAGTTCTAACCAAAGGCTTCACAATCTCATGTCAAGAGTTTCAAAGAACCAGAAAAGATAGAGTCCTAGCCACACATGCTCAGACTAGAACTATACTAAGCAACAACAGGAAATTAACCAAAATGTACTTACAAACAAAGTTCTAAAGCAAAATAAAATGTTCCCAATGTGTTCTTGAAGTGTCCCTTTCTCTCCAATTTCGTCCTCTAACAGTTGGGTATGAAGTGTGTATCAAAAAACCTCTAAAACCCCCCTTAAAACCGTGCACAAAACTGTCATAAAAACAGTTTTCAGGATTACACGGCCCGTGTAAAAGTAACACGGGTCGTGTTCTTCAAATGAATATCGAACTGGGTATTACACGACCCGTGTAATATGGGACACGGCCCGTGTAAATCACGGGTGGGATTTTTATCAATCTTGCAGCTCTACACGACCCGTGTTATTCAAACAGGCTCCGTTTCTTCATTTTTAAGCTCCGAAATGACTCCAACTTCAATTCCATGCTCCCAAGCTGGTTCCAACCACTTCAAATGCTCCATTTATGCTTCATGCCATCATCCAAAGCTACTCCAAGCTATCCCACACGCTCCATGCTTCCATTATAACTCCATTTTTCTTGAACAACATACCAAACTTTTGAAGTACCAAGGTTCCCGGAAAATAACTACAAATGCATGTAAATGGTTAAAAATATAAACAAATAAAAGAAAAAAAGGGCTTAGAAAAGATGCATAAAATGCATCTAACAACATCTCTAAACCCTAGTTGCCTATTCTATGCATGCCCTAAAAACAATTTAAGAGGTAGGTTTGTTGGTTGGTTCGATCAACCAATGTGTCGAATGAATATCCATTAATGTAATACGTGGGTTGAGAATGATCAACAAGCATGAGGTTTTTTTGGCAAATATGTGACAAAAGGCAAGAAATCTAAAGTTGCACTTGATTACATCATGGGTTTTGCTCGTGATTGCTAAGATGCTTGGAATTTAAGCAAAGGTGTTAAGGTATGCATATTGGAAAATTTTTGAAAATCCCCTTATTTAGGCAAAGGTGTTGTGGTATGGAGTTGGAAATTTTTTGATAAAGTCCTAATTGTATGTTTCCTTTTGGTGTTTAGTTAGTTTTTTTTTGTAAAGTGAGTTGAATGCAATATCATACATATGATACAAATCCATCAATATGATAATGATGACCTATTTAAATGTCAACATTTTTCTCTCATAATATATGTTTAAGTGGATTATGTAGTCATAGAAAAGTTTGTTTAACTTTATCGTATACACTTACAAAGTGTAACGTCCCAAATTTCAAACCAACTTTTTCATTTTTGAAATCAAAGTTTTAGAGTAAAACCACCTTAATTTCTGAAAACATTCGTTCAATATTAATAAAACCACATGTCCAAATCTCATATTATCAAATCCAAATACAAGTCATAATTAAACAAATCAAAAGATGTTAATACAATAAAAGAAAAAAGACAACAAATAAATAAAGGTGGATCTATACATATCCCTTATTGTCTGTCTCTATCCTTCCTGATGTGAAATTTTGTTTTTTGTTGTTTTTTTTGTCTTTTTGTCTATTTGTTGTCTTTTTTTTTTCTTTTTTACTTTTACTAATAGTATTTAATTTGTTTATTATTATTATTATTATTATTATTATTAGAAAAACAATAATAGTAAATTTATCTTTTATAATTTTTATGTTTTAGTAACAATAAAACAATACTTTTTTTAAGTAATTACGACACAACAAACGACGTTTATAATTTTATAAAATTATGTCAAGTTATATCAAAACGGTTATGCCAAATTTGAAAGAATGTATAAAAAATAACAAAATAAATAATAATACTAAAACAAATTTTTTCTTTAATCAAAATAAATAATAATACTAAAATAAATGGTACGACTCCGAGAGAAAGCAAAAGAGGCTATATTTTCCTAAATTGTTGGTTTTCCTAATCCTGTTACGATTCGTTTAGATTTTACTGGGTAATGTTCAATTGATAAGTTTAATTTCCTAAACTAATAATTATCTGTAAAAATAT
The DNA here is from genome assembly GCA_023525715.1 of Cichorium intybus. Taxonomy (NCBI): domain Eukaryota; kingdom Viridiplantae; phylum Streptophyta; class Magnoliopsida; order Asterales; family Asteraceae; genus Cichorium; species Cichorium intybus. The sequence goes on along the minus strand of CM042016.1, from coordinate 29,170,864 downwards.
TCTACTATTTTTTGGAGTTTATTAATCATATAGCAAAAAATATCTAGCAAAAATAACACAAATGTACAGAGATATAAGAATCTACCAAAACTATCTAGCAAAAGTACATACCTGGTAAGTTTGAAAACTTGTCATATAATTTAATCGTTGTATCAAATTGATATAGACAGAGATATAGAATCGTTGTAGAATGCCTGATATAAATAACGTAATAATATTCCAAAACAAAACATCAAATCAGTTTCTATATAATAATAATAATAATAATAATAATAATAATAATAATAATAATAATAATAATAATAATAATAATAATAATAATAATGTGTATCATACTTATTCGGTTAATTTATAATTTTTATTTAGTATTTGAAAGTACTTAGTAGTAAATTACGTATTATATGAAAAACCAAATGATATATTTAATCACTATTATTAATTTGACGTTATTATTATTTATCATGCTTCAACAGTTCATTGTTGTAGAGTAACGATCTGTAAAAAATTAGTAGACCGTGAATAGTTGTGTGAATATGACATCCATTTTACCCGGATAAGCCGTTCTTTATCGTAGAAAGTCGACATATTTAATAACATATTCTTTATTTATTTCTAAAATGTTTAAGGTGTAAATTTTTTAAATAATAATAATAATACTAATGACAATAATAATAAAGGAAAAAAGAACAAATGGCGAAAAAGTGATAAAACAAATCAACTAATCAAATTAGGAGGGTTTAAAGATTAAAAAACTAATTAAATTAAATCAATTTTGATTTGATGTGTGTTAAGACAGGGTACAAAATTTAATGAGGGTATTTATAGCATAACTCATAAATAAAACAGACAAAATAACAAAAAGCAACAAATAACAAAAAAAGAAAAGAAAAAATCACATCAACTTCAGGAAGGGCAGTTTAGTAAGAGTTGTTAGATGAATTAGACTTGTAAAGAGGTAATATAATTAACTAGGAGAATATGTATAGATTCATCTTTAATATTAGATGATGTTATATATAAGGTAATTCTATACATACCCCCTACTATCTAATTGTACCCCTGATTTGATTTTTTGTCTTTTCGTTATTTTTTCTTTTGTCTTTTATCTATTTTGTTTGTTTGTTGTCTTTTTTATCTTTTTCTTTTATTTTATTAATAGTATTTGATTTATTATTATTATTATTATTATTATAAAAACAATAACAATGAATTTACATTTTATAATTTTTACGTTTTAATAACAATAAACAATAGTATTTTTAAAAGTAATTACGGCAAATCGAACGACGTTTATAACTTTATAAAATTATGTCAAATTATACCAAAACGGTTATATCAAATTTGAACGAATGTCAAATTAATGAATTTAGCTTTTATAATTTTTACGTTTTAGTAACAATAAACAATAGTTTTTTTAAAGTAATTACGACACAACGAACGACGTTTATAATTTTATAAAATTATGACAAATTATATCAAAACGGTTATGTCAAATTCGAACGAATGTATAAAAATAACAATATAAATAATAATATAATGCAAAGTTTGATCAAATATTACGACTGGGTCGACGGACCAACAATGACGGTTTCCGGCTAATAATATTTCGATTACTTACAAATGGTATAACCCGAATGATTTTATAAAAAATAAATTCTAATTCAACCACTTGATTTATAAACTACTGAATAAATTTGAACCAAGGCCGGTCCTGAGGGAGGTCAACCCGAGCGACCGCCCAGGGCCCATGCCTCTAGGGGGCCCAAAATTTTTATGTTATATATATATATATATATATATATATATATATATATATATATATATATATATATATATATATATATATATATATAATTGAATTGGTTTATAATTTTAATAGGATAAGTAGCCAATAAGCCCAACAACAATGCATTTAGCCCAAGAAAAACAAAATTTTTTATTGTATTTGTGACTTTGAGGGGCCCATTGTTTTTCTCGCCCCGGGCCCAAAATATGTTTGGGACGGCCCTAATTTGAACGAATAAAAAAGAGGCATTAGATTATTAATAAACACGAACGGTTATAATTTTCTTTTATAAAGCTAATAATAATAAATTTAATAATAATAATAATAATAATAATAATAATAATAAAGGTACCCTAATAATAATAAAGAAAAAAACAATAAAAGACGAAATTGAGATAAAAACAAATCAGTTAATCAAATAGGAGGGATATAATATGAAATGGAGTAGCTATAGCACAACCCTATATATATCTCTCACAACACATATTCATTAACAATAAATATAGTAATTATGTATATAACTTGTTTTATGGGATCTATGAATGAGCCTCGATGTTTTGTTTACAAACCACAAATTATAAAATTGGTCTCTCAAGAGTCAAGACTATACGACAAGTTGAGTTGCATCGACTTAAACGACACGTTGAGTTGACTTGTTTTTGTGATTGGAATTTCGAAGTTACACAAATGATCCCTATAATTATTAGAATGTTCAAATTCTTATTCTTTTAATCTAAACAAGAAGTTTATATATAAGAGTAAATTACAATTTTGGTCTTTGTGGTTGTCCCAAAATTTCACTTTTGGTCATCCTTTTGGTATTTCATGCTCATGGTCCCTGAACTGCACTTTTGCTTACACTATTGGTCCATTGGCCAGGTAAAAAGACCAGTATACCCTTTTTAATTTCTTTTTCTTTTTCTTTTAATGTATTATTTATTAAATAAATTAAAAAAAAGAAAAAAAATCAAACCCAACCCCACCCCCACTTTCCGGTCTATCTCTCTCACCGCTGGGGTTTTGAAGCTTCATCTCCTTCACATCACTGTTTACTTTCTTTCTTCCTCTCTTCAGCTATGGTTACGCAAGCAGCAAGCTCCCCAAGAAAGAGTTCTTTAACAGAGGATTTCTACGTGACAAGGATTAACGGTGTAAATGGAGAAACAATTAGTCTCTTCGGGGTCTTTGATGGCCATTGAGGTGCTCGAGCTGCAAAATAATATTTTCTCAAATGTAATCAAGCATCCAAAGTTCATATCTTACACCAAATCAACCATAGCCGAAGCATACAATCACACTGATACATTGGATCTGTTTGTAAATCACAGTAGTACCAATGGATTGATTCTAGGGTTTTCGGTTACAGTAGTACCAATGGATCTGTCTGTAAATCACAGACATCGAATTAGAAATTGGGATGTGTTGGTTGACTTCGTATCCTTTTGGAGCCAATCGAACATCAAAGCCAAATCAGATGCCAATTTCAGTGTTAATCGGGAAATGGAAGTGAACGATTCAGATGAAAACAAATGGGAAAGGGAACCGAGTCCGGTGACCACAAGATGAACTCAAAACCATGAAAGCTGGGGAGGAATCGGTCTTCACTCTTCACGCCACTTTGTTACCCCTGTTATTCCGGGTAAAGGACCCTATAAATCTTTCTCTCCTTCAAATTTCAATAGCACGCTGGAAATTTGAGTAACCGGAGCTCTTCCACGGCTCCACCTTCACCCACCCTACTCCGTACGTATTATTTTGCTTTTGGTCTCACCGGAAATAGCAAAGTCATAGATACCCTCATCACATCACCTCCGTACACACTCACTGACCTCTGCAACATCAATATATTCCTTGATTCCTCTTCCTTTTCCTGTTTCCGGTAAAAAGGCAGTCCTCTAGCCGGAAAAGGGACCGAGAGAGAGATAGAGACGTAGTGGGGTAGAGTTGGGGGTGGGGGTTGAATTTTTCTTTTTTTTAAATTACTAAAATAATAATATCTCAAAATAAAAAAGAAAAACAAATTAAAAATGGTATATTTGTCTTTTCACCTGGCCAAGGGACCAAAATTGCAAAAGTTTGGCTACCACAGGGACCATGAGCGTGAAAAACCAAAAGGATGACCAAAAATGCAATTTTGGGACAACCACAGGGACCAAAATTGTAATTTACTCTATATATAAATTTAGAGATTTCAAAACAGCCCCTAGAGTTTGATAAACTTCAATTTCTGTTTACCTTTAAAGATTTAATTGTTTTGGGTATTAAATTCTTAAACGCATAACATTTTTCTTTAAAGTGGAAATATTGACAAAAAAGGATACAATATTCTTACTAAAATTGTTACTAACGTTGTAATTCGTATAAGCATATAACTACTATAGGTCGGCTGAACGAGATACGTTGATAGTTGAACTAATTAACAAGTTGGGGCTAGCCCACTTGGCTAACAAGGTGATTACTAACAAGGAGGTCATGAGTTCAAATCCTGGCACTAACATAACAAGGAGTAGTTTAGGAGTAGGAGTAGGATAGATTTGCCGTTCAAAAAAAAAAGTTGAACTAAAATAGACACATATGATGTTTTTTTAGGAACGTGGGCCTAAAAAGATGTTGGAATATAGGCACGTGGGTAGCGTAACAAGTTTGAATTAAGACTTATGCCTACTAGTGAGTTTTTGTGTGAATCTTTTGGTTGCTGGCACGGAAGTATTTGTCATACAAAATAAAATGTGGTATTTACTTTAATTATTTATTTAAATATGTTTTGTGTTAAATGTCGTTGCATGAAAGATTTTAGACTTGTTTACCTTCTACATGTTTTCTTGAGATGATACATTCAGTGAGAATATGATGATTAATAGTTGGGAACATGACGATGTATTGTGAACGGCAAGGGATAAAATTTGAACATTTTACTCGCTTCCTTGGATATTTAAACGTTTGACACATGAACGACTTGTGTCATGCTGACCTTCGTTTCTTTTTCCAGATAAATAAAATATTCCCCTAGATCCTGTCCTCGGTTGACACGTACTCTTGAATGCTTTGATTATTAATGCATGATAAAATTGTTTTATTCAAATTAATAAATGTCTACTTGTCCCCACAAACTTACTAGGTCCTAGCCTTATCTAGCTAGAACTTTTAAAAGTGTGCAACCTAGTGAATCTTATTGCGAGCGGTAGTGGAAAGGGATATGAGAAAGTTTGAACGTGAAGGCAGCGTGAAAGTTTAACAGAGACGTAACACTTCTACAATTTACTTTAGTTTATCGCTTCTGTTATTGTTAGAGCCTAGAGGTGATGTTTGGATGTTCTTCTCTATTTCATTTTGTATTAGAGACTTTGAGATGTTGAGTTACAAGGTTACACAATGTTTATCTAGTTACATTTGATCCTACCTCTTTCTCTCTCTCTCTCTCTCTCTCTCTCTCTCTCTCTCTAAAGAAAACTCGAAAGTTTGGGTTGATATTTTGCTCAACAATAAACGAAGATATAAAAATGAAATGCGAAAATGTAAATGAACATTATAGTGTGGAAAATATAAATGACTTGGAATGTAAAGTTGCGGAATATTATATAAATTGTAAAGACGAGTGAGAAAATTAAACAACAATAATTTAAACGATATAATGTAATTCGGATAATTCATTGATATAAAAAGATGTTAAAGATTTAACTTTTTGACTCACAAACACTCTTTCTAATCTATGAAAAATTGCATGGAGATACACACACTCAAAAGAAAACGGAGATAGAATATAAATTGATGTTCATGTGGCTGGAAAGGATTCTCCATCCACTCCTCTAATTCATTTATACTACATTGGAGTGATAGTGGTGTGTTATGCTCACTCTCTCTTTGATTTATGACCCAAGAACTCATATTTATAGGAGAAGAATAGATCTTCTACAAGATCTGTTGTACAAAAGAAGTAATAAACTATTCCTAGACTAGGGCGGCCCATGCTTGAATATAATAATACAATCAGTACACAAGCCATACTTCTAAGAGAACACGCATATTCTAGCCTAATGATAGTCTATATTTTTGTTCTTTTGATATTTTATATGTTAGGAGGATGTTTGGAAGTTCTCATTGTAAGGAGGGGGAATAATGCTTCTTCTGATCTTCTTATCTTCTGTATTTCAGTCACATGCTCGTGCATTTCAGTAGCATGCTCCTAACCCTATTTTGTTGTACCACTTATTCTGCTCGGCACATCATTTTGCTTGACTTTTGTTTTGCTGGATACTCTTGTTCTTTTGTAGTAATCAGCACTGTGTCCCACGCAACACCTTCTCTCTTTTGGGGTATCAACCATTCTTCCGTATAAACTATTCTTTGGTATCTTCTATTGCTCCGGTCTTTCTTTCTATTGTTCGGTACCACACAATGTTCCGGTATCGCATTTCTTTTGTACTCTCCATTGCTCAGTATTATCTATTCTTCCGTTACAGCAAGATCTTTGGTATCACAAAAATGCATGCAAGAATCCTAGTCCAAATCCTCGGTATCTATCTTGAGATCCTCAAGACCACCGAGCAAGATTGAAGATCCTCGATACCTTTCCATTCTTCTGGTTACTATTTATTCCTCGGTACTCTATTGTTCCTTGATTTCTCGGTATCCATCTTGGATTCATCGGTACTTTTTGATTGTCGGTATCTCTTACACTCATTTGCTTATCACTCGGTCCATGTATGAATAGTACCGACCGCACATGTGCTTTTCTATCTCACTCACTCGATCTCACTTTTCACATGGTTTCACTTTTTCTCTTTTTCAGAATATTACAACTCGACCACACAATTCTTTTCCTTTGATTTCACTCGACCGCACACTATAGCTTTTTCATTCTATTACTCGGTCGCACAATTACATTTTGCAGTTTACTTTCTCGCTAATTCGACCGCACAACACTTCTTTTCTTTTTTTTCACTCGGTCTCATTCTTTTTCTATTCCTCGGTCGCACATCAACACTTTTGTACATAATCACTTCTTGGTATATTACAACTCGACCTCACTTAGACCACATAACATGCTATTCTTGAAAGCTTGCTCGACTGCACACTATATTTGTTATATATCACTTGGTCGCACAACTATATTTTTCACTTGGTCATGCATGTATATTTGTTCACTTGGCCACACAGGCTTCTTTATGCTCACACTCGGTCGCACGTCCTCTTTTGTCCCACTCAAACTCGACCGCATAATTCTTTTGTTTCTCTCACTTCATTTCTCGGTACTACTATTCTTCGATACTCCTCTTTTCTCTTTGTATCACACCCACAATTATTCAATATTATTCTTCTCTCTCGATATTGGCCGCATCAAGTATTTTTGCATGCTCGGTATCTTGTCACTTCAAGATCTTCGATACCTATGTGATTGCATGTTCCATTCTTCAGTGTCACAATGTTCTATCACCTTTGGTTTTGTTGGAGTGATCCTTGCTTTTCGTTACTTCAATATCTCCATCATTTACCTTAACACACACACACACACACACACACACACACACATATATATATATATATATATATATATATATATATATATATATATATATATATATATATATATATAAAATCAATTTTATACTGTATTTATATATGATTAAAAACCATGAATTTTTATATATATTTATAAATTTTTTTAAATAAACATATTATTTAATAGATATTTGTTAAAATAAGAAGTGATAATGTCATAAAAACCTTACGTTTGTAAAAAAATGTTCGGTTTTACCATTTTTTGCATTTCCAGTTTCTTTAAAGCCCTTAAGTTTGACATAAATGTTCAGTTTTACTCTTGTGATCTGCTATCAAAGGTTTCTAGATTACCATGAATTAAAATTTGCAATAAGAAAGAATAATGTGATAAAAACCTTAAGGGCTTTTTTATTTCGTAAAATTTAATTTCATGGTAATCTACATACCTTTGATAGCATGTTACAAAGGTAAAACCGAATATTTTTTTCAAACTTAAAGACTTTAATGAACTACAAATACATAAAAAGGTAAAACTAAACATTACTAACATACTTAAAAAAGTAAAACATGACTATTCATAACTTGCCACCTATATAATGATAGTTATAAAAAGTGTAATTGTATTGATTCTTACATTTTATTCCTATTTATGTGAAATTCTCACAAGTGTCACATTTTATAAAACTAATAATATTTTAATACACATATCATAATTTAACTTAAATAGGAAGATTAGTAGGAACAAAAGATAGGAAAAAAACAATTTCTCTTATAAAAATAAGGTTGTCATCCGACTTCTTTCTTCACTCGGTTGCCGATTTTTTTTATATCTTTTTGGTTTTCCTTCTTCTAATCGGTTCGCTATCACACATCGATAAATATGGTCTAATGATAATATAAACCGAATTATGTCAAAAGTCAAAACATGTGAGGAAGGTCATTGTGAATTCCACCAACATATAAGGGTGATTTTTGAAATATCCATAAACCTAAGGGCTCTTTTAGATAATTTGCTCAGTCGGCCGTTTTGCAAGAAGAAAATTGGAACGAGGTTGATTTTGACTAAATCAAATTGATTCGATACCGCCAGTATCAGCAGGGAAGGGAGCAATCAACAATGAGACAAGACGGCAAAAAATAGTCAGAATGATCACAAACTTATTTGAAGAAACATATTCAATTGGCCATGGGTCCACTGACTTTGTTACAACCGCCATTACTGCTCCATCACAACTCGATCACTACCAATAAACTAATAGTACTTCATTCTCTTGTTCTTGTGTAAAGGCCCAAATCAGAGACAAAAACCCTTCGATTCTTAATGTGTCTCTACATACATTTCTTCAGATTGAAAAATCAATGTCTCAGAATCGTTAATTTTGCTATTTGATTTCTCTATTTTTGTCTGTGTGTGTGTGTGTGAAATGGCAGGGGGTACAAGTGAGGGTTCAAGGCAACTTGATCAAACGCCCACATGGGCCGTTGCTGGGGTTTGTGCTATCATCATCATCGTCTCCATAGCTTTAGAGAAAATTCTTCACAAACTTGGGAAGGTATGTCTGCTAATTCCATTATTTTGACTATTTTTCTTTCATGTACATTGTTTTTTACATTTGTACTACTGTAATTATTCATCGTTTAGACGCATATAGGTACTTCAATGAATGTTCATGCATAAACATTTTCTAATTCTCACAATCTGTTTTGACTATTCACTGCTTTTATTGAATCATTTGCTTCGACTCTTCGACTTTCCCCAAATTCCGTTGTTTTTAGCCCAATTGCAATCCAATATATGATTATTTCTATATATACAGCCTACTAACACCATAAATTTCACAGTTTTTCACAGAAAAGCACAAGAAATCAATGTTTGAAGCTTTGGAGAAGGTCAAAGCTGGTAAACATCAAAACATTTCCCATTTCCTTACCATTTTCAAGAACAAAACTTGATATAAAAACTTTATTTTTCTGGGAATTTGTAGAACTGATGGTTCTAGGGTTCATCTCACTACTGCTGACTTTTAGTCAAAATTACATCGTGAAAATCTGCATCCCTGATAGCCTCGCTGATACAATGTTACCATGTGCGGTGAGAGAGAAAATTCAAAAAAAAGAGAAATCAGAAGGAATCCATCGATTGCTTCTTTGGGACGAACAACGTAGATCGTTAGCTGAATCTTCTCCTTCTACTTGCGCGAAGGTAATTTTAATCATTTGCATAATTTACATAATCGCCATTTTTGCACAATTTTCTGTTCTTTCGAATTAAAAAAGCTCGATCTTTTCATAGGGTAAAGTACCGGTTATAACTGTTGATGGATTGCATCAACTGCATATACTCATATTCTTTCTTGCTGTCATCCACGTGGCATACAGTGCAATCACTATGACTCTCGGAAGATTAAAAGTACGTTACCTTAACCAGCAATAAACATTTTTATTCTTTAATCGTTACAATATTATCAACTTATATTTATATATGCAGATCCGTGGGTGGAAGCATTGGGAGGAGGAAACTTCAACCCATAATTACGAGTTTTCTAATGGTATAAATATAATGACTTTTATGAATTCAGAAAATAAAAATGGAAAAAGAAAATAAAGTAATTTTAGTTTTGGTAAAACTTACTCCACTTGTTTTGAACAATATAAAAATATATACAGATAATTCGCGATTCAGGCTAACCCACGAGACATCTTTTGTGAAAGCGCACACGAGTTTCTGGACTCGAGTTCCTTTCTTCTTTTACATTGTAAGTATTCATGGTCTGTTTTTTTTTTTTTTTTTTTTTTTTAAATTCCTAACTGTTGTTTAAATTAATAAAAGGGTTGATGCCAAATGGAAAGAATAAAGTAGAGGGAAAGTTTGTAAAAAGTCACTTAGAGCATATCCAGTTGATGTTTTTATGACTTTTTAGTTCTTACTATTATTAAACCTGCTATTGGAATGTATGACAGGTTATTTGTTTCTATTTAACCATTTAATATTATTTAAATGTTAAACCATTTTTTATCTTTTATAGTGTTATATGTATTCCCTTCCTCTTACTAACATTTTCATTTTATCTTAGTATATTTAAATCTTTATTATTTTTTAACTAATTAATTTTATTATTAAAATATGCTAAATGAAATAGAAATTTATATACAAAATATATATCATTTATCAAGTCGATCAGAATAACACAAAACTAAAATTTTAAAAAACATAGCGATCATATAATATTTTTTTTTCCTTTTTTAAAGAATTTTTATACCTACATACTTGATAAAAATAACACCGATATCACTTAACAAACAGCAATTCAGAGGAGACTATATAGAACATTTCAAAGACATGAGGATAAATGTTTAAGTATTAGAAAACTGATAAAAAAGATTGTGCATTAAGAAAGCTTTTACAAGTCATATTTTACTAGACTTTCTCTATTAAGTTGTACTTACACCTTTAACTAAAAAAGAAACACTCATATAAAGTTTACATGATGAAAAGTCTTGTCCGTGTTAAACCCATTAAGTAAAAAACAAACAACATGTGAAGTTCACCTCTAACGGTTTTGACCCGAACCGGTTTTGACTTTATTGACCAAAATCGAACTAGTTTTTGAAAATAAAACCGTTTTGTGCACCTCTAACGTGAATTTGTTTTTGTTTTTTGTAGGGATGCTTCTTTCGACAATTTTTCAGGTCTGTTAGTAAGTCTGACTACTTGACTGTGCGGAATGGGTTCATAAATGTGCGTTTTCTTTAATCCTTTCGTTATTTTTTTAACTAAACTTATTTTCTTTGATTCATCTAAATTGGAATTAGTTGTATTGGTTTAGGTTCATTTAGCTCGTGGGAGTAAATTTAACTTCCAAAAATATGTCAAGAGGTCACTAGAGGACGATTTCCAAGTGGTTGTAGGGATCAGGTACCTGATTCTTTATTCTATATTCGGTACATTGTTTTTAGATATTCGTTTACTATTTAACTTATTTAAATTGTGTTTTTCACAGTCCTGTACTCTGGGCATCATTCGTCATTTTCTTGCTTCTCAATGTTAATGGTAAGCCTATTGAAACCTTTTTGAAATAAAATACTAAAAAGACCCGGAAATTTTGAACCCGAAAGTTGTACCATGTTTGACTCATTAAAAGTCAAAAAGCAGTCTTTTAACTATGACATTTTTACCCTTTTGAAAATCCAGGCTGGCAAGCGATGTTTTGGGCATCATTGCTTCCATTGGTTGTAAGTGTCTTTTTTTTTTTTTTTTTTTTTTTTTTTTTTTTTGTTTCGAGGGTCAATTAGGAACAAAATGTATTTATAACATAATTTGCACAGGTTATATTAGCAGTGGGAACAAAACTTCAAGCTATTTTGACAAAAATGGCCCTTGAAATTACTGAAAGACATGCTGTTGTTCAAGGAATTCCACTCGTACAAGCTTCGGATAAATATTTTTGGTTCTCAAAACCGCATTTGATTCTTCATCTTATTCACTTTGCCTTGTTTCAGGTACAACCATGCTACTAATTTAATTTTACCCTCATTGAATTTATTCAACTTTATATTATAGTACTATACGGTTCAAAAAATATTAAACTATTAGTCAAATATCCGTAAAAACAATTACGAAAATCTGAATCAATCCCATCGAGTAATTGAATGATGGTATATGGCAAATTGGTAATTTTAAACTCGAAACTTTCCATAAATGGAAATATTGACTATTTTATTTGTTTTGTTGTGTCACAGAACGCATTCCAAATAACGTATTTCTTCTGGATATGGGTAACCTACACAAACTTCCCTCCCCAAACCTTCTAGAAGCTCACATAAAACCCTTGGTGACAACGAGATTTTTTTTTCTTTTTTCTATTTGTGCAGTATGAATATAAGATCAGTTCTTGCTTCCATGATAATATCAAACTCGTTATTTTAAAACTTGTTATTGGGTAAGAACGTAATTTCTTGATGAAAACACCCATATTAAACACGTGCTTGATTTGATTTTTGTTTTTCCATTTCTTGTAGGGTTGGGGCTCTCATATTGTGTAGCTACATAACACTTCCACTCTATGCCCTTGTATCCCAGGTATACAACTGTCATTGTCATTGTCACAGTCACAGTCACAGTCACAGTCACAGTCACAGTCACAGTCACACTGTCACTGTTATACTGATATGAATTCTCGAACATGGTTTTTATAGATGGGGTCAAACATGAAGAAATCTATCTTCGATGAACAAACATCAAAAGCTCTCATGAATTGGCGGATGGCGGCGGTGAAGAAAAAGCGTGGTGGCGGCAGTACAGGAGGCAATTCGCCTATACGCTCACCTGGGACCGCATTCAGTCTCGGCCCCACGCCATCCATGTCATCATCCACCGGAGCCACCCTCCACCACCCGAATCAAGGTGAATCGGAGTCTCCTCAATCATCTGCCACACACTTGGATGTAAGAGTCGATTATCAAAACAATAACATGATTAAATCTAGTATTCCTCAAAAAGATGACACGAAGAAGAACGAAGATGATTTTTCATTTGATAAGGCTGCAACATTGTTGTAATACTAAAAACTAACTTGATCGACAAAGTGTAGCCTGTGAAAAATCCGGCCTGTATTTGGAGGCTAATATATAGTTCTTTCAATATAGTCGATTTTTATCTAGAATAGAATCATTTCAATATGTTATTTCGTGTGCGTACGTGCCATAAGGATGTTTATCTATTTATAAATGTAAGCTATAAAGGTCTTATAAGTCCTTACCAACCGAATTCGATGATAAATAAAGTACATGTCAAAATCAAATATGTATGCTTATTAGTGCTCATTACCTAATTTTGCTCACAAGTTTACATTATAGTGTCCTTTATTTGAACATGGTATAGATTTTTTCTTATCGAATTTTACATCATATTAGATTCTATTTTTGTAAAATTGACGAAGTATCAATTTCAAGTCTTTCACTTCATGACTAAGATGATTTGGAATCTAGAAGACTCGAGAAGACAGAATAACTAATATTGTTATAATATTTAAGTATGTAATTGATAGATATATATTTTGGTTAAAATGCTAAAATATCTAAAAGTTAATCTAAATTATATTACACATGTGGAACAACAATTGGAGTTAGATAACGGTTGGTAGGATATTTTCCGTTGATCACTTTAATAATATCAGCCTTTTCATGTTAGGTGAAACAAACGTCTCCTAACCATTGCCGGTAAGCAATTGGTAATATCGACTTTAAAAGGAAAGAAACGTGAATTATATTTTTGGTCCTTTCACTTATACTCAACCTACTATTTTGGGTATCTTATTTTCTTCTATCAGAACTTCAAATTTTGTTAATTTGCATGAAATGATTTGGCAACCCAAACAAGATGTACATTGTATCTGTACAAAATCTACCATGGTTTTTCATCACACTACGTCTAAAATAATTAACGTTTTGTTCGGGACTTATAGAGGATTCGTGTTCATTAACAAATTGGCATTGTGCATCTACAAGTGTTATCGAATACTTGAATTGGCGCTTTGAAAATGAACACGTTATATAAAAAAATAGAATTAGAGCATAAGAACGGTAATAAAGTTGCAAAATATAGTGTTTGGAATTTGGATGCCTCTTCTTTTTATTTTAATTTCTAGGAATCAAATAATTAGTTATTTAAATGTTTGGCAAATTCTAAAATTACTTAAAGAAATTAGAAAGTAATATGACAATAATAGTACTTCTTATATATCGTTGAATTATTTAAATTTGACACATGGAGATTTTATTCTTTATATGTTATAATAATATCCTTTATCAACTAATTTTTTTAAAAATGTCATTTATAAATTCGATGGTTATTTTATATGCTAGGGTCTTTTAAAAGTATTTGACTTACGATTTAGAAATGGATAAGGTAAGTGCATTTTGAGAGGGAAAATACCCACTCACAAGTCACAAATGGATAAAACATCCCACCAAAAGAAAAAAGTTATCCAAATTATATAAGTGTTGCAAACACAAGTTACCACTCAAAATTAGCATGCTAGCCAGCAACCTTTTATAAGTTTTTAGTTTTTAAAAGAAATACTTCAATTAAAACAAACTTTACTTGATGATATATATTTTAATTTTATTATAAACAAAAAATTTATAATCTAAAGGTTATTTTAAGTAATTTTTAGAAGTTTTTTAGCTTTTAGTTTTTATGTAATTTTATATGTTTTAAAAGCTAATAACTACTATTGCCGAAATCTTTTATACAAATAAGCGTTACAACTTTTAGCTTCAAACTACTAACATTCAACATTCAGCTACAACCATAAGTGGCAAATATACAACAAAAGGGCCACTTGATTATGTTCACTCGGATCTTTAGGGACCAGCAAAGGTGACATCGAAAGGTGGCACAACTTCTCTAGGAAGGTCTGGTCTGTTTTCTTAAAACGCAAGGGAGAGGTATTTTCAACATTTAAAGATTGAAAAGCACCGATTGAAAAGCAATCTGGTTTGGAATTCAAGTATCATTGTACATATAACATACTAGAATTTTTCAGACGAATTCAACATATAATGTTGGAAGGAGGGAATTATGCGACATTGCAAGGTGTTTCACAAACCTCAATAGAACGACATGGTTGTAAGAATAAACTATTTAGTAATGGAAAAACTATGGTGCATACTCTCAAATTCTAAGTTGCCAAAGCCTTTTTGGTAGAGGAAACTCCTAATTCATGCTACATTATATACAAACCCCCTTCACATGTGATTAAAAAAGAATACCTCATTTGAGTTATGTTCTTTAAAGGCTACTGATTATACAAAGATAAAAATGTTTGGATGTCCAACATATACACATTTTAATAGTGGAAAACTGAAACCAAGGGAAATCAAGTAGAAGTTTATTGGATATAATTATGGAGTAAAAGGCTTCAAGTAACAGAGCCCTTGGCTAAAGAGGGTAATCACCTCAAGAGATGTAACCTTTCATGAAATGCCTCATAGGATAACCAAATTTCCTACCAAGGAAGATGAATTATCAGGAGAAAATGAGGAATCACGAGTGGAGGTGGAGCTGCCTCTTAACGAAGCAACTTGACCCAATGAGAATGAGACTCACAAGCCTAACACGGCTACATGAAGTTCATCGATTTGACTACTTCAACTACATACGCGTCAAAAAGCGAACACATGACTCGTCATAAGTCGGATGCAATCCCATCTCAAGATCGAGGCCCATCCATTTCAATAGATGGACCAAGAATAAAGATTGTACCTTCCAAAAGGTATGCTCAAGCAAATGTCGTCACATATGCTCTTACCGTTGCATAATGTTGAACCTACCTTGGAATCTATAAGCTACAACGAAAGCATAAAATCTAAAAACTCTAATGAGTGGATGGTTACCATGCATAACGAGATGAATTCTCTACAAAAAAATGGCAAGTGGGATCTCGTTTCAGTTCCAAAAGGAAATAAGACTGCTAAATGCAAATGGGTTTATACATTAAAAAAATTCATCTGGGTTACAAACCGATGTATAAGGCTTGGTTGGTTGCCAAAGGACATAGTCAGATCCTAGGAATTGATTACACTAGTATT
Organism: Cichorium intybus; assembly: GCA_023525715.1. Taxonomy (NCBI): domain Eukaryota; kingdom Viridiplantae; phylum Streptophyta; class Magnoliopsida; order Asterales; family Asteraceae; genus Cichorium; species Cichorium intybus. The sequence continues at coordinate 29,154,987 of CM042016.1, read as the reverse complement.
TTCTCTTTGGTTATAAAGCACACGTCTATACATATTATATATGATTGATTGATTCTAAGGATTATGACTTAGAAAAAGTTGATGTAACTATAACATTCTTAAATGGTGGGATGAGGAAGAGATTTTTATGTAACCACCTGGGGGATTAAACTATCATTCAGCACACCTTTTGCAACCCACTTTCAACTATCATTCAGCTTTGACTCTGACAATTAAGGAACATAGATCATACATGGCAACAATACCATATTCCTACATTCTAGGATCTTTAATGTATGCTATGATATATATACATCTAGATTTTTCGTATACGGTAAGCATGGTAAGAAGACACACGGCGAACCCAGGAAAGGAGCATTAAAATGCTACCAAATGGATTTTTTGCTATTTGAATGATACATCCTCTATGTGTTTGCATTTTGGCAAAATTGAAAAAAAGGAGCACTTGGGTATGTAGATTTCGATTATGCAAAGGATTTGAACAAGAAAAGATGTATTACAAAGTACGTTTTCACATTTGGGTGGTTGTGTTATTAGCTGGAAAGCATAATTACAATCTACTATTGTGTTATCACCACTAAAGTTGAATACATGGTTGTAAAGAAAGCGATTACGGAAGCTATTTGGTTGAATAAAGAGATTAATAACAAGTTAACAACCAATATGGTATTTTGAGACAATCAAAGTTAAACGTTTTTGACCAGTATAAAATGTTTCATGATTGAGCGAAACATATTTGTAAGATATATGTGGAGCCGAATATTGTCTCTCCAAAATAGCCCTTATGGAGAGAGGGGAGACTCCAACATATATATATATATATATATATATATATATATATATATATATATATATATATATATATATATATATATATATATATATATATATATATATATATATATATATATATATATATATATATATATATATACACACACACACACACACACACACACACAGTTATAAGACTGTGCCGCACCAATGTGTGATACACTAACACTCCCCCTCAGAGAAGGAGGCTCGATGATGATAGACACGGATATGTTAGGCCATGAGGGTGCGGGACACCGACTCTGATACCATGTAAGATATATGTGGAGCAAAGATTGTCTCTCCAAAAGAGCCTTTATGGAGAGAGGGGAGACTTCAACATATATCACACTTATAAGTTAATAAGACCGTGCCACACTAATGTGTGATACACTAATAATATTGAGGTACACTATCATTCATAAAGGAAATAATTGCTAAATGCGAGTTCACTCTAAGCAAAATCAACCCAAATGAAAATCCAGTTGATATGTTTACTAAAGGGATTCCAATAGTTAACTTCGAATTATGTTTGAACTTGGTGGGTGTTCAAAAATGTAAGTGAGCCAATAGGCTTTTGGTGGAGGTGCATTTGTTATTTGAAGGTGCTTTCTATTACTATATTTTCTTTTGGGTTTTCTAAATGCATTCAAGAATCATTGAGGATCTATTGGTGCTTTCCGACTTTAGGAATCAAGGTGGAGATTGTTGTAAGGTATTTCTCCAAAAGTCTAGTTGGAATACATTTTCTTTTTCTTAATAGTTACAGAATTATCTCCTTTACTTAATTGAGAACAATTTCCTTATAAGATAATATAGGTCCCTAAGTTTCTTGGTGATCAAGTCTTAGCCATGATGCTTATCTTAATGTCAAGCCTCTATATTAATAGAGGATTAACTTTCTTGTTTCCATAATCTTTTTCTTAGAAACTCTGTAACCTAAATTGATACAGTAAAGTAATTTTCAGCATCTCCTGTCCATTGTTTTTTCTAGTTGGGTTTCCATGTGAAAGGCTCGGTGTTCTTCTCTTTTTCTTATTTTCTTGCTTTACATTGTTCTTGGTTGTTCGAATAATTAATTGTTCTACTTGGATCATTATTATAAAACTTGGTATAAACGTTTGATCTTGAAGACTATAGACTACTAAATTAGTGGTCAATTTGCCAACAACTATAATTATTTGATTTGATTTTGTAAGAGTTATTTTACAATACATGTATCGAAAAGACAATAAAATAATCCCAAACATAGTAATTTGAGGCATCAAGAAAAAATGTGACATCAACTAAATTTGACTCAATAATTTCAAGATAGACGCAACATGAAATGAAATAGAAATTTAATTCACGTAGATGTAGAGTGTAATCAAGGGAATTTCCTTTTTTTATGCATTGTCAAATTACCTAATGTTTCCTATGATGATAATTTATAAAATCGTTTTGAGATTTATAATCTTTATAAATATTTTGAAGTTTGAGAAAAATTATATATATTGAAATTTATAAACATGTAATTTTATAGATGCAAAACAAGTTTTATAAAACGAGAAAACTTTTGTTAAAAGTTTGACTTTTGAATTATTTTGAAATCTTAAAATTACAAAACTAAAATAAAGTATGAACTATGTTATGCAAATTTTATGATTTGTAGAAATTCTTTTAAGTATACCGAAAAATTTGCTTTAAGATTGTTAAAAAAAGATCAATCGTGCATTCTGATCGGTTCATGTCGAACTTTTACAGACATCTAAATGTGTTGAATGATTTGACTCCAACGATTCATGCTCCATTTGGCCCTTCAAGTAAGTAATTTTTTCTATTAAGTTACACAAATCAAGCATTCTAGCGACAATTTTTAGAAGAATGTGTTGAATGACACACCTGGTCCGAACAACTGCAATGTGTCATATTTGAAAAGCTCTTTCATTTAGATTGATTTACTTTCCAAAATTTTTAGGAACTTTTTGAGAAATTTTGAAAGCCTTTCCATGAATAGAAACTTCATTCTTCTCCCAAACATCTTGTATAGCTTACACAATATCATCACAAGCTTCGTATTCTAATTGTGATTATCATACTAGTGAGATCTCTAACACAAACTAGTGTATTGGTCTAACATTAATCTTGAACTAGAAGGTAGCCCAAGTTGAGTTAACATTAATCTTGAACTAGAATGGCCTAAGTTGAGTGAATCATTATGTGCATCACAGGTTCAATTTTGCATCTCTTTCTCAATTTTATCCATTCTATATTTTCTCTATAATTTATAGCAGTGGAATAAGACATTTCATTCAAGCAATCTTGTGAGTTTTATATAAGACATTTCATTCTAGCTTTAAGTAAAAAACAAAGTATTTTTTTCGAAATTTGCTCATCGGATTTCAGCTTTGTTTTTGGAATTCTCGAATACATTTTTTGTCTAGAATCCTAGATTTTAGTTTGGAACTCAATCCAAAATGTACATTTTTGTCAGAAAAAAATACTTTTAATGTAACATAAAGTCATTCCAAAATGAATCATTTCCAACAAATACGTCATTTTTAAAAAACACAAACATAATGATAATTTCGATTAAACCCTTACATTCTTGATATTCACTTCATCAATATCCCAATAATCTAATCAAAATTATTTTATATAAACACAAATAATAATGATCTAATACTGAAAAGCAAGCACCCAAATGTTATTCCGCAAATGGTGTAAACACATTATTAAAGGATACGAAAACAACATTTATTTATCAAGGGCCAAAATAGCACTTTGAACATAAACTAAAGTACTAAAAATGTTATTAACTAGTTAATGACAAAAAGAGAGTACATTGCTAATATTAAAGCTGCGGAACCACCAAATCTTCGGAACCACCAAACGAGTGTCAGTTACTAGCCACGTTGCAGCTTCAGCCGAGCTCCCTCCACCTATATATACTTCACCCTACCTCTTTATCTTCCCAAACTCATTCATCATCCATTACTTTCTCTCTCTAGAAGACATTAGAGATCTGTTTCTTTCTCACACTCTAGCAGAAAAACACGCACTAATCAGAATCATACAGTTGAATGGATTATGACTCGTCCGTATAGATTGCTATCGACCGTTGTAAACTCATCGTCGAAGGCGGCGGCAGAATCACCTGAGGCAGTCTCAGTCGAGTCAGATTTCGTCGTTATCTTCGCCGCTCTACTATGTGCTCTGGTTTGCATCGTCGGTTTGATCGTTGTAGCTCGGTGCGCGTGGCTCAGACGCAGATCTATCGCCAATGGCTTACCGGGACAACCGTCTGCTAACAAAGGAATCAAGAGGAAATTCATCGAAGCACTCCCGACGGTTAAGTACGATTCAGCGAAAGACGACAACGGCGGAAAGCTTTCCTCCGGCGATTGTGCGATCTGTTTGGCGGAGTACACAGACGGAGACGAGATCCGAGTGCTGCCGCCGTGCGGACACGGATTTCACGTCGGATGTATCGACAAGTGGCTTGGATCTCACTCGTCTTGTCCGTCGTGTAGACAGATTCTGGTAATCACTAGGTGCAAGAAGTGCGGCGAGTTCCCGACGATTTCAACCGGAAAAATTTCGGTGGTGGTGGATCATGAAGGTAGGCAACATAATGATAGTTCTAGTTCTAGTTCAAGTTGACATCAACTTCGATAATTTAATAAATTAGATGAAATTAGTTAACCAATGATGCTTCTTCATAGTCGATGCTTAGTTATTCGGACAATTTATCTCGTATGTGATTCGGCAAAATTATACTAATCCAGCTGTGAGATTGTTGCCAATTTCAGGTGTTTTTGTCTTGTAGCTAAGCAGAGTTGCTTCAGAAACTAGAAATAGCGAAATATGTTATTTTATTTTAATGGATGAAGTCTCTTCCTTATCTTATCCTCTTGGATCTCTATTAGAATTTGTATTTTCATATTAAAAATATTTGAAAAATGAAAACACAAGTTACAATACTCTAATGGCAGTTGCAATTCTGTTTTCTTGTGAACTACTTTATTATTCGCTTTATATGGATTTTGGAGAATTTATGGTTGCAATCAAAGCATTAGAACTAGAATTTTGATTAATTCATTTCAAAATTTGATTGCAAAATTTTGGGTGTCTTGATTATGAAGTTTGCAAGGGGGGATTTATAATTAACTAGTTAAGTATAAATCAAGAAGGAAGATGCAAACGGGAGCAAGTAACCGTAGCAGTCTTGTCGGCTATTTAATAGGTGGTTGTGAGTTCGTTAGGTGTCATGCAACACATTAATACCTTGTGAATATATGAATTGATATAATACATATCACGTAGTATGTGGTTTTGTCGAAATTAAAAGTCGAGATTTTATTTCATGGTATGTTTGGATGACAAATGGACGATTGTTAGATCTTTTGATGTTATTAAATTTCGTCATTTAAAATCCAACCAAAAACACACGCACGTATAGGCTCACGATCATAAACGAAGTAGGATAAATTAGAGAACCAAATAACTTCGTCACAGTCGTTGGGCTATATCATATTTTGATATAAAGATATTTTAACAATTTTATCTCGCAAGTAATTGACCAATTACGAAGATTTTTTTTTTTTAAAAAGCAACTAGTTGAGAGAATCACAATCTTATAATTTAGAAATATGAAACCACCATCCACGACCATCTTTATGCTCACATCAACGCGACCTCCAAAAATCTACTCCATAATCTAATGAAAATCATAATAAAATAAAATAATTTTTTTTGAGTAAATTACAATTTTGGTCTCTGTGGTTGGCTTGGAATTGCAGTCTTGGTCATCGTTTGGGATTTCCACGGTGATGGTCCCTAAACTATCATTTTGCTTTCAATTTTGGTCCCTCTGCCGGTTACCGTCTCCTATATCTCAGTTACATTCCATTCGTGCACCTTACGTGAGGGTATAATGGTACTTTCGCACCTCTGGCTCCTAACTAAATAATTAAGCCTACAAAATCTAATTTGTTTGCCACTTGATCGGATTCACTGACGAAGCAAAAGAAAGTTGCAGCACTTGACTTCGAAAATGGTGGTGTGTAACTACGGGAACGAAGAGACCATCGCAACGTCGTGGACAGACAGAAATCCGGGAAGGCTCTTTTGGCGTTGTGCTAGATGTGGGTTCGCTGGGTGGTCAGATCCTCCAATGTGTCGAAGGGCACTGATGATAATTCCCGGTCTTTTGTTAGCTAGAAGAATCATGGTTGAAGACATAGCACGACTCGAAGCGGAGGTGGAAGCTGCAGGTAGGTATAAAATATGGTTGATCGTTTCTTGGATATTCTTCATTGTTCTAACGATGTTCTTGATGTTCGAGTAAGGAAGTTGTAACTCCGATGGGGGTTAGTTTTGGGGTACAAAGTTAGGGTTTTTTTGGGTATGGGCGGTTTGGAAGATCAAGTTTGGTTATTACGAAATGTGGTTTTTAAGTTAGATTTCTAGACTAGAAAGTAATGTTTTGTAAATCGGATACTATGTAATGCAACTATGGTTATAAAATGTTAACGTTTAACTTTGTGTTACTTTGATTAATTTGTTGTTAGGATGTTTGATTCCAAATGTTTTGTTGGTCTCAAGATATGCAACATCATGTCTATTTTTTTTTTGAATAAAAGTAGGTTGCTAAATTAATGAGACATACCAAAGTATGTTGCTGATTGTTTGTGAACATTTGGTTTACTTTTACAAATGTATACTGTCATTTTGTTTGTGTTGTAAAAAGGTCGAACACTATACCCACACTTTACTTGTAATAGTATGCTGCTATATTACATTCATGTATAAAAGCAGGTTGGTAAAATTTCAACTGTTTAAATTAGTTTATAAGGTCAAATGTTGACTGTTTATATTAGTATATGGCATTACAAGTCAAATTCATGTTATATCACATACATTTTTGATATTATGCTACATAAATTTATATTGGCACAAGTTCAAATGTCGACTGTGTAACTAGTATGTGTACTTTGTGTATCAATTATTTAATTGTGTCAATATTTTGTAAATTTATTATAAATTTTATATATATCTGGTTTAATTAACATACACACATACATATTAACAAACAAAGTAAAATAGACATAACCATAACAGAACATAGTATTAGTCAATAACCCTCATAATATTTTACAATGTTAACTTGTGACAAACACAATAAGTATCCGATTTCAAATGTTGACAGTCAACTGCTTAACAAAATTGGTCAACATTTAGAAAATTATCCAACATGTGCTACTAACTATGACAGCATAGTATAGTTACACATTATTCACTCATGACACACATAGCTACTGATTGTCCCATTACATTTAAAAAACAGAAAACAACTTAACATCATTATACCCCATCACTTCACCAACCTCCTGCTCCACAACAAACTCATCTTCTACTCCATCACTTGACCAAACTCCTGCTCCACAACCAATTCATCTTCCAATATCAAGCACCTCTAACACCTCCTGCTACACCATTAACATCTCTTTCATAATCCATGTTGTTTAAGACCACAGGTAAACTTACTGATGTCATTGTTGCACCTCTTCTAACATTCATAGGAAAACTCATTGGATCACTATTTTGATGTGCTTCATCTGGACCACCTTGTCCCTTACAGGACCTTGCATTATGACCTGGATTGTAACATTTACCACATGTATGTTGGATTAGGTGTCTAAGCCATGACTTATAATTGTATTTATCTTATGAATAAAAGCAAAGTCCATTTGGGTTGCCCTCATAGATGGAGGATAGAAATATAGTTCAGTAGAGAGAATAGTTGATTTATTAATTGTATAATAAATCAATAGAAAATATATATATGGTTTATTAATATATTTAAGTGTTAATATATTAATTAGAAACTATGATAATTAATTAAGATTTAATCTAGAATTAATTAGATTTAATTCAGTGATTAAATTAATTAATTAAAAGGTGCAGAGACTGGTTTGACATTTATTCAATAGTTGAATAACTGGCCAGGTAAAAACCTGGGGAAAAGTTGACGACACCCTGGAGGAGCCTCCAGGGTTTTAGCGAAACCCTATTAGGGTTTTGGGGAGTCTGGTCCAAGTGTCCAAAAGCCTTGTCCACTTGGAGGCTTTCTAGGGTTTTAGGTGTAACCCTAGGAGGCTGTATAAGGAACCCCCTGGGTGCCCTAAATCCTACGCCTCCCTCTCTCTGGAATTACTCTGCTGGACTGATTCTTCCATCACTTGGGTGTGACTTGCATTTGAGGCAGGATTCTTTTGCTGCTTGCTTGAAGGATCATAAGATCAAAGGTTGGTTTTCCTAATTCTTCTTTAGAATTGAATTGTATCCTTTAGGTTTTTAGTTCTAATCTTCATAGAAGAAAACGTAGATTTTATTAGGGTTGCATGTGAACCATAGGAATATTTTGTGTTCATTGATTGCATAGAAACCCTTCAGTGGTATCAGAGCTTAGGCTGTTTTCTTGTGAATTGATTTGAACTGCATGAATTGTTTTGTGCCTAAGGGTTTTTGGCGAAAATTAAACCCTTGGAGATGGCCTTGTCGATTTCAAGGCTAGGGTTTCCTAACCCTAGCCGCCATCCCCTTTGGTCCCCCTTTTGGTTGCTTGATTTGCTTGCCATAAAAGTATGTTGTTATTTTTGGTAATTGGAATAATTGAAATAACTTGAACCCTTTTGTGTGCCTTGCTAATTTCGATCACCATAGGGACCATGATAGATAATTAATTGGGCAAATTTCATAAAAGACACTAACTTTTCAAAAAAATTCGATTTTGACACTGTGTTATTTTTTTTTTCAATTAAGTCACTAAGTTTTCAATTTTTTTCAATTAAGTCACTATGTTTTCAATTTGATTTCAATTTTGACCATTTGACCGGTCAACCCGGTAGTCTGCTGACGTGGCATGATGGCGTGTCAGTCTTTGATGATGCGACGCTGACGTGGTATGCTGACGTGGCACCCGAGTTTCAAAATTGAAACAAAATTAAAAACATAGTGACTTAATTGGAAAAAATTGAAAACTTAGTGTTTTAATTGAAAAATAATAATACAATGTCAAAATCAATTTTTTTGAAAAGTTAGTGTCTTTTTGAAAATTTTCCTATATTTTTTAAATTGTTAAATTCATCTTTTTACGTTTTTGGAACGTATAAAAATAAACAAATGTATAATCTCTTGTGTGTATCTTGGAATAAAATGAATCAAACTTTGCTAATTTGTTATATTTATATATTTTTAAATAAATTCCTTTATAAATTAGGGTCTCCGATAAATCTCCGACTAATCCCCGATTAATCCCTTAACCACACTCGAACGCCAAGCTACCGTCAAGCGATTTTTACAACGTTGATATATACGTATTTATACTTCTAAAGACGTAAAAACGTATTTATACTTCTAAAGACATAAAAAATGTATTTATACTTCTAAAAATGTATTATACTTCTAAAATATAATAATATGTATTTATACTTCTAAAGACGTAAAAAACGTATTTATACTTCTTAAAATGTATTATACTTCTAATCGAACGAACTTAAACCAACATAAAAATATATTTATATTTCTAAAAACATAAAAATATGTATTTATACTTCTAAAGATGTAAAACATATTTATACAACTAAAATGTATTATACTTCTAACCGAACGAACGTAAACCAACATAAAAATATGTATTTATACTTCTCAATGAAAAAACATACAAGGACGAACTTAAACATACATAACGGAACAAATATAAATAAACAAACATAAATTAACGAACAAATACTTATTTTTATGTTTTTAAAAATATAAAATACGTTTGTTTTGCATATAATCACATATCGTATCAATTTTGTAAAAATATAAAATACGTTTGTTTTATATATACTTATGACAATGTATCTATGTTTCTAAAAATATAAAAGTACGTATTTATACTTGTAAAAAAATATATTTATACGTTCTAAAAACATAAAAAGACAAATTTATCATTTTAAAAAATGTAGGAAAAATTTCAAAAAAGACACTAACTTTTCAAAAAAAAATTGATTTTGACACTGTGTTATTTTTTTTAATTAAAACACTAAGTTTTAAATTTTTTCCAATTAAGTCACTATGTTTTCAATTTTGTTTCAATTTTGACACTCGGGTGCCACGTCAGCATGCCACGTCAGCATCGCATCATCAAAGACTGACACGTCATCATGCCACGTCAGCTGACTACCGGGTTGACCGGTCAAATGGTCAAAATTGAAACCAAATTGAAAACCTAGTGACTTAATTGAAAAAAATTTAAAACTTAGTGACTTAATTGAAAAAAAAATAACACAGTGTCAAAATCGAATTTTTTTGAAAAGTTAGTGTCTTTTATGAAATTTGCCCTAATTAATTTGATAATATCTATCCTAGATTTAATTAATTTAATTAATTGATTAATTAAAAGACCAATTAAATCGGTTTAAAGAATTAATTAAAATTTTCAAAAAATTAGTTAAAATTTGCGAAAATTAAGATAAAATTAATTCTAAAATATTTTAATGAGATTAAAATATATCTTATATATATTTATGATTAAAAGTTAATTTAATATATATAAAAAAATTGGTTAGTCTACCATTAGTAGGCCTCATTCACAAAACTGTCCTATAAAGAGGGTATAAGGCGACTGACTATAAAATGTTAGTCTAATGGGTATCTACTCTTACCCACCGCTCTCCTGGTCAGTCGAGTGTCGTTTGCTGAACGGGTATGATAGAACCGCTAAAGCCTCTTAAAAGTATAATGCTATAATTGAAAGTACTAGAACCTTAAAACAAACCCCAATCTAGTTACTTTAGGTTAAAAATGTGAATTGGTGCTAATCCATGAAATTGCACATTGCACTTTGTGGAACGTTGGTGGAGCGTGTGTGGTTTACCGGCATGCCAACTGGGGTCTGCAAAGAGTCGCAATGGGTTTCTTGATTTTGTCATTGTTAACGGAGCATGTGTGGATAACCGGCACGTTAATTTGAGATGACAATTGACTTCAAGAGTACCAAGCAATTTGCATGGTTATTCACACCCGGTTTGTGATCCTCGGTATCCCAGTCACAAACAGCGAGGCATTCCCGAGATTAAAACAGGCTATCGAACAGTTCGGTAAATCTCAAAGAAACTAGGAATTCCATTATAATATGATTATGTTTCCGTGGTGGAATTGGCTGAATCGTCATTCACCTACCTGATAAAATTTACAATATTGATTACGGCATCCATTTTCGGTATTGTAGATTGTTATTGTAGGATCCTAGCCTTATATTTGTTCTTGGGTGAATATAAGCGTTATTATTATTATTATATCTAATTAAAACTACCTTCTTCTTGTTCAGATGTCTTCTGACCAATCCATTCCCCACTCAAATCCCGGTAATGTCACCTCGATTATGTCATTATGCTCAAAGGTGACGTTGGACGACACCAACTATAATGACTATATCCGCAACATCAAAATGGCTTTAAGGTTTGAACATAAAGAGTATGTTCTGGAAACCGAGCTTGTTGATGTGGACACTGAAACCGCTACTCCCGAGGAAATCGCTGCGTACACTAAACACTCTGATGATGCAACCAAAGTGGCTTGCATCATGATCACTACTATGAACCCTGAACTGCAGCGTATCTATGAGGACTATTGGCCTTACGAGATGCACAAAGAGCTCGTGGAAAGGTTCTGCAAGCAAGAGCGCATCGAAAGGCGTGAGGTTGTAAAATCTTTCACTAACAGCAAGCCCAAGGAGGGCGAGTCCATCTGTGCACATGTGCAGAGGATGCATGGTTATGTGGAAAGGCTTAGAAAGCTGGAAATGCCTGTCCATGAGGATTTAGCAGTTGACATAGTGCTAAACTCCTTGCCCAGTTCTTATGACCAGTTCACACTAGCGTATCATTTGAACAACAACCAGGCAAATCTAGCTGAGTTACACTGCATGCTTCGTACGGCTAAGGACGGGATGAAGGGAAAGGCTGTGCTCCCTGTCAACCCGCCTGTCCTGGCTATTGGCTCCGGAAAGGGAAAGAAACGGAAAGGCCCTCCTAAGAAGAACTGGAGGGAAAAGACTCATGTCGGGTCATCTAGCGGTGCCCCGAAAGGTAAGTCTTCCAGAAATCCACATATTCGGAACCCCAAAGAGGCTGACTGCTTTTACTGCAAGCAAAAGGGTCATTGGAAGAGGAGCTGCCCTACGTATCTGCAGGACATCAAGGATGGTAAAGTGAAACCGTCACAGGCAGGTACGTATTCTATATCTAATAACTCATCTTTTTCCCGTTCATGGGTCCTTGATACAGGATGTGGTTTTCATATCTGTTCTGATTTGCAGGGCCTAGAGGAAAGTAGGGAGCTAGAGCATGGCAGACTGAACCTGGTCATGGGGAATAGGCGAACGTCACCTGTTACCAAGATCGGTGTTTATGGACTGATGCTGAGTAGTGGAGTTAGATTAGATTTACATAATTGTTGCTATGCGCCTGATATGGCAAAGAACATAATTTCATTTCATGCATTGTTTAAACAAGGCTTTTATTACGAGTTTAATAAATTGAATGGTTCAATTTCAGTTTTCAAAAATAACGTTTTCATATTTAATGCTATGCCTTGTGATGGAGTGTATGAATCTATTATGTGTGTTGATAATTATGGTAAAAATGTATTAGCTATTGATGCTTCAAGCAGTATAGAAAAGGCATGTCTGTGGCATTGTCGCCTTGACCATATAAACAAGAAATGCATCGCCCAACTCCAAAAGGATGGAGTGTTGGAATCATTCGACCTCGGGTCGGATGATGTATGCGAATCTTGATTACTTGGCAAGATGACAAAATCACCATTCAAAGGTTCCTTTGAAAGAGGTGAAGGTCTGTTGGATATCATACACACAGATGTGTGTGGTCCCTTCAGAACAACCACTAAAGATGGCACGCGGTTCTATGTGACATTTACCGACGATTTTTGTAGATATGGGTATGTCTACTTAATCAAGAATAAGTCGGATACCTTTGAAAAGTTCAAAGAGTTTAAGAATGAAGCGGAAAATCAATTGGGCAGAAAGATAAATATGCTTAGATCCGACAGAGGCGGTGAGTATCTTAGTATCGAGTTTCTCGATTACCTCAAGGAATGTGGAATTGTTTCACAGTTGTCGCCTCCAAGAACACCTCAGCTGAATGGTGTTGCTGAGAGGCGAAACCGAACCTTGTTGGAAATGGTTCGTTCCATGATGAGTCGAGCCTCACTTCCAATCCATTTATGGGGGTATGCCTTAGAGACTGCCGCTTATATCCTAAATCTTGTCCCAACCAAGAAGGTTGCGAAAACACCGCACGAGATGTGGACGGGGAAAGTTCCCTCGTTGGCACACATCAAAGTCTGGGGCTGTGAAGCATTCGTGAGACGAGATACTTCAGATAAGCTTGCAGAAAGAAGTGAGAGGTGTTACTTCATCGGATACCCGAAACAGTCTTTTGGATACTTGTTCTACTGACCGAGCGAGGACGTGGTATTTGTAGCAAGACGGGGGTTCTTTCAAGAGAGAGAACTCATATCCAAAGAGGACAGTGGGAGTACGATCGATCTCGAAGAAATTCAGGAGACGCCTGATGAAACAACCTTGGAAGAAACTAGCAACCAACATAAGGAAGAAGTTCCTGTTGGACCCACCGACATTTCGTTGCCCCTTAGGCGTTCAGGTAGAGTTAGCATGCCGCCCGAGTTCTATGGTTTCCATATTACTTCGGACGGAGACACGTTAGTCAGTGATCGTACATTGACTAATTTGGATGAGCCGGCTAACTACCATGAAGCAGTGGCAGGCCCCGAGTCTGCAAAATGGAAAGAGGCAATGGACAGCGAGATAAAGTCCATGTATGACAATCAAGTTTGGAACTTGGTTGACAATGTACCGGGTCGAAAGACAGTCGGATGCAAGTGGATCTTCAAAAAGAAGACCGACATGGATGGAAAAATGCATACTTATAAAGCTCGGCTGGTTGCGAAGGGATTCACTCAAACCCCGGGGGTTGACTATGATGAAACCTTCTCACCAGTAGCCAAGATTAAGTCAATCAGGATAATGCTTGCCATAGCTGCCTTTCATGATTATGAAATCTGGCAGATGGATGTCAAAACCGCTTTCCTTAACGGGAAACTGACTGAAGATGTTTACATGAGTCAGCCAAAAGGTTTCGTAGACACAAAGCACCCTGATAAAGTATGTAAGCTTGAAAGATCAATCTACTGGTTGAAGCAAGCATCTCGCAGCTAGAATCTTTGCTTCCATGAGAAAGTCAAAGAGTTTGGTTTCTCTAGGAGTGAAGATGAGTCCTGTGTATATGTCAAGGCTAGTGGGAGTATAGTCACTTTGCTGGTGCTGTATGTTGATGACATACTGCTCATGGGAAACGACATTCCGACCTTGCAAAATGTTAAGGCTTGGCTCGGGAAGTGTTTCGCCATGAAAGACCTAGGGGAAGCGGCTTATATTCTCGGGATAAGAATACTTAGAGATAGAAAGAGAAAATTGATAGGTTTAAGCCAGTGTACATATTTGTAAAAGGTGTTAAAGAGATTTAGCATGGAAAATTCCAAAAAGGGAGAGTTACCAATCCAAAGTAATACTAAATTGAGTAAGACTCAACGTCCGAGTACCGATGAGGAAATAGCTGAAATGAGTCGGGTGCCTTATATTTCGGCAATAGGGTCGATCATGTACACTATGACATGTACACTTCCCGACGTATCCTATGCACTAAGCATGGTTAGTAGGTTCCAGGGTAATCCTGGAAAAGCACATTGGATTGCAGTCAAGAACATACTCAAGTATCAGCGAAGGACAAAGAATATGGTATTAGTCCTTGGTGGCATTGATGAGTTAAAAGTGAGTGGATATACAGATGCCAGCTTCCAGACAGATAGGGACAGTGGACGGTCCCAGTCGGGCTGGGTATTTCTTTTGAACGGTGGAGCGGTCACTTGGAAAAGTTCCAAGCAGGAAACGGTGGCTGATTCAACGTGCGAATCAGAGTACATCGCAACAAGTGAAGCGTTTAAGGAAGCGACTTGGCTGAAGAACATCATTGGGGACCTTGGAGTTGTCCCGAGCATTCAGGAGCCGGTGGAACTTTTCTGCGATAATGAAGGAGCGGTCGCCTTGACAAAGGAACCGCGAGACCATGGAAAGTCCAGGCATATCAAAAGAAAGTACCACTACATTCGACATCAAGTAGAAGAAGGGCACTTACTGGTTAAGCGAGTATCATCAGAAGACAATCCTGCAGATCCTTTGACTAAGGCTCTGAATAGGATCAAGCACAATCAACATGCTCGGAGCATTGGATTGAAGGATGATATTAGTTTTAGCAATTAGATAGATTAGAAACTTATAACAGTATAAATGTAATTAACTCGGTGATTTTATAATTGAGATTTATAAATGAGTATTGTTACTGCCTTTGTCAATTGTTTATTTATGTGTTTCTATATTTGAATGTTTAACTTCCTTAATAATTAGATTATTTAAAACTCCATAGTCGATCATACTGTTAGGAAGTAAGTATGAACTAAGACTGTTATGAATTGGTTGCAGACTGTCTAATGAGTTAGACATTGCAGTAAGACTGCTGCAACGTTCATGAGTACTTAGAAAATAGAGATTTGAGTATTGGATAAACTCGCGCTTAACAGATTGCTTCATAGATTATATCACGAGCAATGTTAAGACGATAATATCCGGTGATCTTTAAGTGGAGAGATATGATCTGTTATTTGCGATACAAGTGCTTATTGACAATGCGAAAAACGCGCCAGTAACTCGGTGTTATAAAACGCATTGTTGTATGTATTCGGACCCGCAAAAGATATGGACATATAAGTCAAAACTTATCCGTCCCCTGACCCGATGGAAAACAGATATATGTAGGCCTCTCGATAATTTTGAAGTTGACTGAAAGTGTTGGCCAACCAGGACTAATTGATGTGTTCAATCAGTAGTCTCTAAAGTCATATGCAAATCAGAAATCGAGAAACAGAGTATCAGACCAAGATTGATGTTAGTCCATGTCTTGAGTCTGAAAATATCCTGTTGGACGGAGGATAATCAGATCACTTATCTTTGGACAGAACTGACTGGGTCAGAGTTCAGACAATTAAAGTCATAGACTTATCCAAGTGGGAGACTGTTGGATTATGTGTCTAAGCCATGACTTATAATTGTATTTATCTTATGAATAAAAGCAAAGTCCATTTGGGTTGCCCTCATAGATGGAGGATAGATATATAGTTCAATAGAGAGAATAGTTGATTTATTAATTGTATAATAAATCAATAGAAAATATATATATGGTTTATTAATATATTTAGGTGTTAATATATTAATTAGAAACTATGATAATTAATTAAGATTTAATCTAGAATTAATTGGATTTAATTCAGTGATTAAATTGATTAATTAAAAGGTGCAGGGACTGGTTTGGCATTTATTCAATAGTTGAATAACTGGCCAGGTAAAAACCTGGGGCAAAGTTGGCGCCACCCTGGAAGAGCCTCCAGGGTTTTGGCGAAACCCTATTAGGGTTTTGAGGAGTCTGGTCCAAGTGTCCAAAAGCCTTGTCCACTTGGAGGCTTTCTAGGGTTTCAGGTGTAACCCTAGGAGGCTATATAAAGAACCCCCTGGGTGCCCTAAATCCTACGCCTCCCTCTCTCTGGAATTACTCTGCTGGACTGATTCTTCCATCACTTGGGTGTGACTTGCATTTGAGGCAGGATTCTTTTGCTGCTTGCTTGAAGGATCATAAGATCAAAGGTTGGTTTTCCTAGTTCTTCTTTAGAATTGAATTGTATCCTTTAGGTTTTTAGTTCTAATCTTCATAGAAGAAAACATAGATCTTATTAGGGTTGCATGTGAACCTTAGGAATATTTTGTGTTCATTGATTGCATAGAAACCCTTCAATGTAATGATAATGTACTTTCTAGTCAACTTAGTGGTGCTTTGACTGACATAAGCTTGTTGACTTGAAGCCTCACCTTCACTCCTTCTTCTTTTCACCTTGGGTCTCCCAACCTGTAATTAATTCCAAAACACATTTTTCTTTAAATTATATTGTAGTACATATTTGTTACATATAAACATAAGATAACCACTAATAACTGGATACCTACTTCTTGTGTTTGGGGTGCACCAAAGTCGTAGGACAATCAGAAGTAGGCCATAACTGTGGTCCATTGATTGGTTCAATTGTGAATGAGTACATTTTGGTCCAAGTTGATAACAAATAACAAGGATGGACAAGTTCCTCAGCTAGTTGAACTTGTTGTCCATTCTCCACATGGTCCCAGAGTGCAGCAATAGCATGCTTACATGGAATACCAGTCAAGTCCCAATGTCTACATGAACAAGTCTTCTGTGCCATGTCTACTACATACTGCTCATAATAATCTCCTATGACTTGGAATTTCCAATTACCATTGTACAGGCACTTACACTTAGTAGCATCATCCTTGTTTTTGTCAAGGATTGCTTGAGCAGTGAGAGTGAGTGGACCTGGGCTTTTGGCTATTAAACGTTGTACTGTGACAATCCTTTTCATCATGTACTCTTTTATGAACTCTAGTGCTGAAATTATTGGCATGTCTCTTCCATCTACTATCTTTGCATTAAAAACTTCACACAAGTTGTTCAAAAGTATATCTGAGTGAGCCCTACCTGTTCATAAAAATACATAAAGTAATAACATGTTATTCATACATAACAACTTATAAATCAACTATGAATATAAATGTAATAGAAAAGAACCTGTGAAATGGCTCCTACTCCAATGTTTAGCATGTATGCATTGTAACCAAGTGTATGCCTGTTTGTTATACTTATGAAACTCTGCCATTGCTCTGTTGAATTCAGAAATTGGTGCAGCTCTAGCACATTTCCAAAGATGCTCCTTAAGAGGCTTCCCTTTCCAATACAATTTCATATTGTCCAATATATGTCTGACGTAGTATCGATGCTCAGCTGAGGGGAATACCTTGGTAAGTGCAGGAACCAAACCCTACAAACATAGAAAGTGTTATTCAAATTAATGAAAGTTGTATGACATTTAAATAAAACATTACCTTTTGACGATCACTTATGAATGTGAAGTTTGTGTTGCTACCCATATCTAGATCACCTCCCAAACATTCCAAAAACCATGTCCAGGAGTTTTTTGTTTCAGCTTCAACAATGGCATATGCTAAAGGGTATATACCATTGTTTCCATCTAACCCTACAGCACTCAAAACCTGTCCTGGGTATGGACCTTTCATGAATGCACCATCTAAACCCAAAATCTCCCATTGCCCATACTTAAATCCCTCTTTTAATGCTCCCAAACATATGTAAATTCGTTTAAAAACTCTAGTGGGCAAACTAAAATTAGGTTCAGATTCCACACCAATTTTGACAGTAGTACTTGGGTTTCGAGCTTGAAGTTCAAGAACATACTCTCGCAGAAATGTGTACTGTCTCTCGAAGTCTCCCCTGATGTGATTTAGGGTAAGAACCCTAGCCCTAAAAACCTTCATAAATAAAAGCTGTAGCTTGTACTTTCTCTCCAATTCTTTTTGGAGAGCTGCAACAGGGATTTTAGGGTTTGCTTCCAATTGCTGGTATATCTTCTTCGATAGATATCTTTGGGTGCACTGACCTACTTCGCGTATTTGAATACAGGTGTGTGTGTGTCATTGTATGTCTTAACTATCCAGTCTTCATCCGCCTTCGCATTTGAAATGAGGAGGACCCATGGACATTTTTCATTTGAAATGACAAAATTACCCCTCATTTATGCTTCCAGATTTACAGCTTCTACACCACCAACATGGACAGGTCCTTTGCATATAGCTTTTAATCGGTACTGATCATTCTTTTGTAGGAAAAGTTGTCGTCTTGAAAATACTGCAAGATTGGACAGTGCTTCCTTGACTAGCATTTTGGTGTCAAACCTTTCCCCTAACCTGAAATTCGCCTCATGCGATTGGCCTTGGGAACATTTAGGGTACTTACGTAAGTTTCTCAAATTTTCTTCTCTACAGCTTCCATGTCGACTTTCTATTTCAAATGCATTGCTATCAATTATGTCAACTGCCATGTTATGATCTTTTGATTCGTTGTAAGGTGAACCATCAGGTAGTGGATCAAGGCACCCTTGGAATGCGTCCATGTCTACATCCACATCATTCTTGTTCAACAAATCAGTTGGAAGAAGTGGAAATTCATTATCACTACTTCGATCATCATTTGAGACATCACCTTCATCTGCTACTTCAACAGTCTTTTCCATATTTTCCTCATGTGGTACTCCAAATCTATAGTTAACACCAATTTCATCATCCTCCAATACCTGGTAATCTTGTTCGATATTCCCATCATAAGCCAAGGGAGGTAATGGTTCATCAAATAAAGTGTCATCCCAATCAACAACACTTGGGTCTATTTGTGTTGAAGCAGGGGGTGCTGACTCTATAGGTATGATGTCCATACACCTACCTTGTATAGTCTGTGATTCTGACATTGGTTGAGCAACACAAACAGAGGATTCCCCAATTGTTGATACCCTGTCTTCCTTTGTCTGCACCTCTATATTATTTAAACTACCAGCATTTGATATATTGTCAGGAGCTTTAAGATGTTGATCAAATAACAGTTTTCTAGTACATTGCATGTCTGAAGTACGCTTAAACCTTTTTCTCACGTATTCAGGGGACAGGGGTACTAACGGATCAAGCATGAAATCTGGTAAAGGAGCTTTCCCATATGTTGGGAGTATAGTTTGTCCATGCTCACAAAAGATCTTATGATCCCAACAAAGTTTAACATATCTTCCAAATACGTTCACATCAGCATCACAGATTATTGGAACAAGACCACAACTAAGCTCATATAGAGGAAGTAGAAAATGATAAAATGCAGGCACCTGATCATTGTAACCCAGCTCTTTCAAAATGTGATTGAGTTCTACTATGGAAAACTCATCGATATCAACGGTATCGATGAATGATACTTTGCCATTTACGTAGCTTCGAGTTGGTGATTCGAAAAAATATCCTCCATGGTGCAACTGTATGCAGAAAAGGTTGTTATTTCCTCCTGAAATGAACATATCAAGTTAGATTGGGATTATCTGTTTGAAATACATATAAGAAAACAAGATGCATGTACCGTATAGATGATCCACATCGTCGCTAGCTTCACTATCACGAATCTTCCATATTTTGAACGTCACTGTGGCTCCGATTGAAGCTTCAACCACCTGAAAACCCTACGCGATGAAGACCTGCAAGCTTTTAACGATGACTTTTTCGAGCCAAGCAAACTTAGTTGAGTTGATTGACACTCACCTACATTTAAGGCACCAAATTACCTACGAGATCTTCTGAACAGGTGAGAAAGTACCATTATACCCTCACGTGAGGTGCACGAATGGAATGTAACGGAGATATAGGAGACGGTAACCGGCAGAGGGACCAAAATTGAAAGCAAAATGATAGTTTAGGAACCCTCACCGTGGAAATCCCAAACGATGACCAAGACTGCAATTCCAAGCAAACCACAGGGACCAAAATTGTAATTTACTCTTTTTTTGTTAGAAATGACATAATATTCATAACTAATTAGTTGTATATTCATAAGGGTGTGCGACGTACAAAACTTTGCACCACCACACCAACGCACACCAACTTAGCAACCAATTCCTTTTTTTCTCTAGCTCGGTGTCCGAGCTTTTTTTTATCTCCAACTCGGTGCCCGAACCACATCGAGGCATCGGTGTTCGTGAGCCAGCCTTAAGATCCACGTAGGACCCTAAGCATTCTTGGTGTGTGTATGCCGCACAACCTAAGTGAATATGAGTCTTATGAAAATTCATGTGTTATTTGTTAATGTGTTTGTTGCTTATTAAGGTATTTCTTTTACATGTTGGATGGAAGCCGGAAAAAAACCTCTTGTGAGTCCCAATAGCGTACGAGCAATTGAATCTAATATTTCATGAACTTATAGCACAAGAAAGACAAGCAATATGTCGATAGATGACAAATACTGATATATTTTAGGTGGGTAAGATGGTAATGCTAAAAGTTTCTTTTTGAAAAGGCATAATTTGTTTTGATAAGAGAGAACTAAGTCCAAGATATACTGGACTCTTTAAAGCGTTAAATTTTTTGGGGCCCGTAGCTTACAAACTGGAGCTACTGGAAGAGCTATGAGGGATTCATAGTGTATTTTATGCATCACATTTGAGGAAAACGCTTTTTCAAAACTCTTACAAAGTGTCTCTATTGAAGGTGAGGTTGGATGAGAAATTGTGGTATATGAAGCAACTCAAAGGGATACATGACAGTAATGTAACTAAAATCCAAAACAAGAAGGTGAGTCTAGTTAACATTCAATGGTGACACCATCAAGGTGCAAGCATGACATGGGAACTAAAAGACGACTTTAAGTTGAGATATCCTCACCTACTTTCAAGTGATTTTTGGGACAACATATTTTATTAGGGAGGGTGGATTGTGACACCCTTAAACTTGACATGTTAGCTTTTAGAATACTTAGTAGATTGATAATAAATGTAGGTGTAGTAAATATGTTGTTGTAATGGCATGATATCATGTAATTTAATTTGACAAAGTGGTTAAAGTAGGATGCTATAAGTGTCATATGTTTTTACTTACCTAGACTTGTTGTACAAGTCCAGGTAACGTGTACAATTTGAAATTTTCAATTAGTTTTGGGTGTACCTAAGATCAAAAGGAAGTGAATGCAAAATAATTAAGTGTTATTTAAGACGATAAGTTATACCAAAATCGACTAAGTGATGTACTCGGTGTAACTTGAGCACTATTATACCACCACTCATTTTAGTTCCCTTTTAAAAAGGTCTAGGTTGATTTCAATATTGTTTTTTCAAGTTGAATGATGATACAGATATAAGGTCTCAAATATTAGTTTGTCAAATAAGTTTTAAATTTCAAGTTAGGAGAGTACAATCCGATATCATAACAATAGTTCAATGGAACCACACATAGACCCGAACTTCTAAATATCAATAGAATGCTCCTAACTCTCCCAACTCTTCATTTGTGGATACATTTCAAAATAATAAAGTTGGACTGTAAGACCCTAATCCCGGGAAGTTCAAGTTTCGGGTGTTAAATAGTCAAAGTTCGCGGATTAAAGGAAGCAAAAACTAGAAGTTGGTGGAGCAGAGGATTAGCGGAGCTAACCCTATACATTAGTGTCACTAATGTCAGGCTGGGATAATGGTTTCGCACGATCTCAGTTAGCGACGCTAACTGCTGATTTTGGGCCAAAACCCTAGATTTTGATGCTTGGGCCATATTTAAGGGTTAGAAACCCTAGGGTAGCCGCCAAACACTATCTTTCAGCCCCCAAATTGCCCCTTTCTCTCACTAGACCTTCGTGGATGAGTTTTTGGCATTTTTGGTCATCTTAGATGAGTTTTTGATGCTTGGATGGTGTTAGAAGAAGTGTGGTGATGCTAGAAGTCGTTTCTCTCGGGTGAAGCTTCATAGATCTGCATTTTTGTGGACCATTGTGCGTAAAGTTCCCACCTTTATGCATTTTTAAGACTTGTGTTGTGTTTTAGTGGGATTTTTATTGATTGAAATGATGTAATGGTCCCTTTTGGTGATTGTCCATGGTTGGGAAGAATAAAGTTTGGAACTTTATGTCTTCAAGTCCTGATTTAGAACCATTATGTTGGTTTAGAGAGTAAGTCAGACTCTCTTAGATGGTTTTGTTGAGTTTTGGACCATTTTGGACTTGGGTCTTGTTCATGAGCTGTATGGTCATGTGTGGTTGGTAAAGTTAGAATTTTTATGAATTTAGGAACTATTAGGAAGGTCCCTGGAAGGATTAAGACCTTGGCTGAATATATTAAGAGCTTAATGTACTTTTGAGGCTGTTCATAGTTAGCGACGCTAACTAGGGGAGTTAGCGGCGCTAACTGTGACTGTTGACTTTTGTTGTCTTTAACCTTTGAACGTTGACTTTTGACCACTTTGACTTTTGGTCAAGCTTGAGAGTTCGGGCACCGATTTTAGAGGTTTATCCTGTTTGAGATTTAGTAAGTTCTAAGTGGAGTTTATCTTTGTTAGGAAGTTCGCGCTATCAGACCTGTAAACGTGCATGAGGTGTGTTAACTGGCTTTGTGGATCAGGTGAGTCTTCTCACTATACTATGGGTGAAGTTACATGTGTAGGTAACTTAATTACTGTGTGTAGTTATGTACTGTTTGTACCTTACTTGTTTACCGACGGATCGGGGCAAGCCCGTGAGTCAAAGGATGAGTTGATGATCGGACGGATCGGGGAAAGCTCGAGAGTCCAAAGAATGAGTTGATTTGGTGACGGACGGGACAGGGCAAGCTCGTGAGTTCCTAGCCGAGGCAGATCTGGGCAAGTCGGGAGCCAGGTTGTTTGGGCAAGCCTGAAGACCTTTTTGTGATTGTGTGGTATGGAATGGATCGTGTGGTATTTTGGGGAACTCACCAAGCTTTGTGGTTACTCTTTCACCCTAACTGTTTTTCAGGTCTTTGCTGGTTTAAACGCGACTGTACTGCATTTGAAGATTTGGTATTCGAGTATTTCGCTGGATAATATTTATAAATGTTTTGTTTCAAATGATTTATACGTCTTAAATATTAAGTTTTTAATTTGGGTGGTTTTTATGTGATAACCGTTTTATGAATTTATACTATTTTTAAATGGAAAGTTTTATTACGGAATTTGGGACGTTACAAGTTGGTATCAAAACCTTGGTTTGAGGGATTTGGATGAACATGAACGTGATTCCAAGTATTTGGATGGACATGACTGTGATTCCAAACTCAAACTGGGGATTTGAGGATTTTCTAAAACAATTTTCAAAGGAAAACTGTTTTTAAATAAAGTTTCTAAGTAGTTAGGTGGTGTAACATGTGGAAGATTCCTTATATGTTCTTGTTTGATTGTTTCTTGGGAGTTTGAAACATAGTATGAATACCCGACTCATGGTTTTAAACAAATAAATGGGTTTTGAAAGGAATGAGATGTGATAGTAAAATCGGCCGGAGCTCAAGTAAGTAGTTTAATTCCCAAAACACCAATGATATCATGTGTTCATGACATGATATATGCTAGAAATAGGCTAAGGATCCACTCAGGAAATTGCATGATCGAATTGGCCTAGATCATAGGGATGCCTTTTTTCCTAGATTGCTGCTTACTGTGTGGTGCTTGATATGTGCTGTTTATGTGTGCCTGTTGGACCTATGCTTGTACTGTTAGGAAGTTAAGGGAATGCTTTAGGATTGTATGTGATCGGATCAGATAGCCTTAGAATTCTTGAACCGGCCTTACCGGTTGTTCTTTGTTTGGTTGTGACTTTAAGGTAGGGACATCTATTCGACTGTCTATCTATTCTTCTTGCATACGATTATGCATTCACAAGACGACCTGATGGTATAAGCGAAAGTTCTTCGGTACGGGTGAGATGTGGAAATCCTATGTAGACTAGGAAGAGTTGGGCACTTTGGTGTAGGGTTGTTTGAATGATATTCGAATGCCCTTTAGAAGGGACTGAGGCGACTTAGGGAACTGGGATGATCTTCAGAACAAGTACGAATATGTGTGGAAGGTAGTACAAGGGCTTATACTATTGGAAGCACGTGATTTGTACCTGGAACGAAGGGAGATCCGAGGGACCTAAGGAGTCTGTAGATGAGGAAATCGTGTGAGCGATATGTTATGCGGGTGTTGTAACCCATTTCTTGTTGGAACTCAGAATGAGGAAGGGTGATCAAAGAGGATATGATCCGGGACTCGGGTTGAGTTCGCGAGGCTGGGTTGGTCCTGAGATGAGTGATGAGAATGTTCGAGATTTGGTCGTCGCGGTTGTGACCAGGGCTGTGTTTGAGATTCTCCCTATGATTGATTCAATTATAGGTTGGAGATGTTAGCGCTGTTTGAGAAGCGGTTCGCCGCGAAGGAGGAGGTGATGATGTCTCGGTGCCAGGCTATGCTAACCGTTTTATGATAGCTCGGTGCCATTCTATGGTGCCAGGCTGTGATGACCGTTTATACGTCTTAATTATTAACTTTTTAATTTGGGCGGTTTTTATTTGATAACTGTTTTATGAATTTGTTCTATTTTTAAATCGAAAAATTTATTACATAATTTGGGATGCTAAAAGGACATGGAGAGTCTAGTGAGTAAACCAAAATTTGACTTTTCTTTTAGAATTGGATAATTTCAAAAATCCAACCCTATTCAAATCCCAAAATTAATTCAAAGCATTTACTATAATAATTTTCAGGGAAAAGAGAAGCTTAGATAATCTATAGTCATTTCATAACAACAAGAATACATTATGGATATGTTCCTGGGGGGTTTCAAAATTCACTTGCACCACTTGATGCACAAGTAAAACATATTAATGCATAATTTCTTAAATATAAATTCTTTGTTTACATGTACATCATCCTTGAGTATTAGATGTTGATGTATACTTAGTTTCAAGGATGTTACTAGATAATGACCCAACTTTGTATCTACTACATCATACCATGACATATATGTTGGATTAGGTGTCTAAGCCCATAACTATAATTGGTATACACTTGAATTGATAGTAGCACAATCCTTTTGGGTTGCCCTCAGTACTCCAAACGGTATTAAGGTTAATAGAAAGAGAGAGATAAATAGTTTATTAATTTATTATCTGATGATAAATTAATAAGAAACTAGTTTGGAATTAATTAGAAATAAGTTTGGATTAAATTAAAAGTGTAGCGGCTGAACTGTAATTGTTCAATAGTTGAGGAATAGATAATTACGGGGATAATTATTTGGACGAAATTAAGGGATATAAATCATTAATTTCGAAAATAATAAAAAATATATAAAAGTTATATATGGCAGCTAAAAGGGTTTTGAATTTAAAGATAAAAGATTTATCCGGTTTAAATTCAAATAAGGCTTATCTTTAAGGTTTATCCTTAATCACCCTTGAGGCTATAAATACCCCCTCCTGGAGCCTCATAACTTACGCCAAATCCAGAGTAGACATTCCTCTAGGTTTTTCTCTTCTCTCTTAAGAAGAATCTATAATCATTCTCTAAGGTTTTATAGCGAGCTTTTCTTAATAAGATAATTAAAAAAATAATTAAGAAATAATTAACCTTATCATTGTTATTTGCTATAATAACAATAAGGTATTTGCTATAATAACACTTGTGGTGATTGCTTCCAAAGAAATCTACAAAAAGAGGAATCATTGTTATTTGCTATAATAACACTAAGGTATGTAATCCTAAAACCCTTTGTAATTTTCGATTTTACCTAGGGACAATTAGGGTTTCTTTTTGATGTTCTTAGTCATAGGTTCAATAGAGAAAACATAGATCCTTTTTAGGTTGCATGTGAACTTAAGACTTTGAGTTTATTTTTTTTTGCCTAAAACTTATCAATATAGTAGTGTGATTTTGGGCTTGTGCTTTGTGTCGAGAGTCCGGAGTAGTGATAATAGTAATAGTGCCTCAAATTGATTCTTAGGTTATATCTGTAGTCATGAGTTTTAATGTGTTGACTAGGTCTTTGATGTTGGATCAGATCATGGGCTCAGAAGGGTATTACACCATTTGTTCATCACATATCTTTTTGGATTTGAATAGACTGAATTGAATTAAACCAAAAACTTGTTATTTAATAAAGCTACAACCAAGAATCCAACCAGACATAAGTGCTCCTAACTCGGAGACAAAGTTTTTCTTGGTAGACAGATTATATAGACACTTTTGAAAGACACAATAACATATGTTTGTTGGGGTATAGGATTTTTGTGTTTGTTTTCCTCGTATTTGCCATCATTTTCAAGAAATTAAAAATGACAAATAATCACCAGGAACACTAACCAATCATTGTAGTTACAATATCAATCTCTAAAGTAATTCTTCCAAAATCATACAAAGCATCCTTCTAAGGTAATAAGGTTGAATATATTTATAAATAACAACCAATTTTAAATGTATTAATACCATCATGTTTATCATCTTGATATACATTTGTTATCATTGTATTTATCGATTTAACAGGTGCTCGAAGAGGCTATTAAGCAAACCCAAAAGATGGTGCAACAAGGTCATTATGTTTTAAATTAATTTCCATTAATGTTACTCACTCGACAAACTCATGTGTTCGATATTGAACATTGAGTATGTTGGTTGAAACAGTTTCAATAAAGATTGCAATTCGTTATGCATTCACATTGATGTTAAATATTTGACAAATATATGTTGTTAAGAATGACTATGAGATTGAAATTACTTATAAAATAATAATTCTTATAGTAAGCTGATATATAATATTGTAACCATTTTGAACATTATGAGAATATATTCTTCTATTAGAATCACATTACTTAATGACTTCTACCTTCACTTGCATGTGAGTAAAACAAAATATAATTCTTGATTTTGTGTTCCTTTTTAACAACTTTTATGATTAATTAATTTAAAATTTACGTACTTGGCCATTTTTAATTTTGATCATTGATGTGATATCGTCGATCGGGCGGATGCTTCAGGGGAAGATGATTCCGACCGCCGTGAGGCTGACCTGCGATCAAAATCACAAAGGGACAATAGCGTCAGCCGTTCACCGGGAAAGTATCCCGGGCGAATGCTCCAATGCTTAAGTCAGATCTCCGGCGGTATTAGGGTTTTAGTAAATAGTACAAGTGAGAGTGAGAGTGGCGATCCCCTTACCAGACGGCGCGTGTTGATATGTATACCTGTGGTGCTTGCTACCGTGGCCGACAGGATCCCTGCTGTGGCAGGTGGGGACCAGGCCGGTGATTGGGCGCACGATCCTCGTCCTTTGCCTCGCCTCTTATTGGTCCAGGCGAGTTGTGTGGGGGACGCACGATCTTCGTCAAGTAAGGACGTCATGCGCGAATGACAAGGCAAAGGATCGAGTCTCATCCAGGCCGGACATCCCGGCGGAAGCGCTGTTTGTGATCCAGGCCGGAATTCCCCTGGAAATAAGCTTTCCAGGGAGGTCTTCTAGGAGCGCGCCAGCAGGTGCCAGATGGCACGCTATCAATCATGATTGTTATTTAAAATATCATTCATGTTTTGTATGATAACATAATTTAATTTGATAGAACAATATTTTAATAAGCAAGTAATGCGGAATTGATAAAAGAACACAACGATGTAAATATTAATATATAAGCTCTTTGATTGATCAATGAATCAAATTTCAATAAGAAGTTCAATTAACAGAAGTCTTAGGAGTTGTGTGAAATCCCATAATATAATCTTGGAGTCTAACACCTGTATATAAACTTACAAAAAGCGATGTTGACATGGGCAACCATAATATTACATGTAGACATACACATGCGAATACACTAATATCCTGCTCACACTAAACTACATGTACATTTATGGCATAATAGTCCATGTACACATTAACTACCAAAGGAGCATCATATGCGCTCAACAATTACTTTGGTAAACAAAACTTCTTCTGTAAACTAGCTTATTCGATATTAGTAACTTCAAAAGACTTCATCTGCTTCAAACATCGTCACAAAAAATTGTTCCCAACATTATCCCCTTTTGTGACAAGTCGCCAAACGTCCAAAGTTACATGCACAAATGTGCAACACTGAGTAGCCTTTCGAACAACAATCCACCACGTCAGATGGTCTTTGGTTTTCTTGATGTCTTTTTGTTTGTTTTCTTTGCATGTGGTTATCCAAATCATGAGACTCTGAATAAGTGCATTCAAATATCTATTTTTGAGGTCTGCATTAAAGAATGTCTTCCTGACTGGACCATTGTATTTCTTTGAAAAATAGACGATTCCCGTAAGTTTCAACACAATCTCTTTATCTGTGTATATTAAGAGTCCTTCTAACTTCGTATCAGGTGGAGATATTGTCTTGTTAAATCCCTTCCCCAAGACAAGATCAGTAAAGGAAACTTAAGCATGGTATAATGAAAGGAAAGACATCAGATGTTGATAACCAACTTCATAAGTGTGTTGTTGCATGGCAGAGATTGCTTTTGTATCCATCTTGCTCATAAGCATCTAAAGCACCACAAACTTGTGTGGATTTATCAGTAGGAAATATGCAATGGTGAATTCTGAAAATTCTTTGTTACCACCCTTGGAAACCTTGTACTTTTAATTTTGAAGGGTTCAAACAAAACATTTTTTCAATAGAAATTAGACTTATTATCTTCTTTAGACTCCAAATTTATTCCCTAACACATCATGAAATATTATCTTCATTTTGGAGCAGCATCCTTCCCAACCCTGAAGGTAAATTAAGTATGTGATAAAGTCGTTGGGTTGAAAGGAAGTCAAGTTGGCATTTGTTTGTATTACAACATACAAACTATGCATTGATAGTCCTTCAAAATATTCCACTTTGCTAAATCCAAATGATTCAACCAGTTCAACATTCCATACCTTCTCAATCTCTTCCATATCATGAAATTTTCTAATTTGTTGCATGGCTACATAATTCAATTGCCTAAACCTTTCCATTTTCTATTCATCTGCCTTTTCCTTTTCTTCCTTGACGAGTTCTTCAAAAATACCTTTCCCCTTGTTTGGTCTAACAAAAGAAGTTATAACTAAAGCTGGTATCATAATAGTTGTGACTGATAGCGAAATGATAACTAGCCTTAACCTGAAGTATCAAGTGGTCTTTGAAGAATTTGACAAGAAGGACCTTATTATTATAATTTTATGATATTGTTAACTATTATTATTGTTAATTAATTTTAAAACCATTTATTATAATAAAAAGGTTATAAAAGATTATATAGATAGAAAGTTTAAACCACTTGTTATTATTCATTATAAAACAACTTATTATTAACTATTATTACTGCTAACTAATTTCAAAAGGTACCATTTTATGTCTAGGTAGAAAGTTTTATTTTCTTTGCACTTATATAACATCAATTAAATAATTGGTAATCATTATTACAAAAAAAATTGAAAAGTCGTGAGAGTCTTAAATTAATGTGGTGAACGGAAGATGACCTCTATTATATAATTTATGAGATGATCATTTTAATATATTAAACATAATGAAAACTATTAAGTTACTCTAATAATATATTATAAATATCTAAATTGAAAAGCTTTAGTATCATAAACCACCTTTAAATATGCCTAAAAACCCTTTAACCTATGCAAAAGTTGTTTAGTTAGTCTGTTGTTGCTGTTTTATATAATATTTTTTCTCTGAATATTATATGTGATTCATATGTGTGTTTTACTCAAGTTATTGGCCTTTATATATTAATAGCAAACGTGCAATTATTAAACTGTAAACTTTTCATTGGTGCTTAATTGATTAACTTAAATAGGTTAAAACCTATACAACTATCATCTTTTGATAATAATAAATTATATTATATTCAATTTACATTTAATAATAATAATAATATGTAAGATTAAAACTCTTGAAAGGTTGTGATTGATTAGCTAAAGTTAAACGGGTTGAGAAGTTTCAAGTAAATATGGTACAAGTATGATGACCTATCTTGAATTATATTCATTTGGATGACATATATTATAATATTTATAAATATGATCCTTTTAATACATTTCATATGAACACTATTAAGTTACTTTAATAATATATAACAAATTTCCAAATTAAAAGCTTTAATATCGTAACTTACCTTGAAAGATGCCCAAAAAACCTTTAACCAACACAAAATTGTTTAGTTTTTTATTGCTACTTTATACTTATTTTCTCTGAATATAGTATGTGATTCAAAATTTCAAATGTGTGTTAACTCAAATGACCAACCTTTACATAGTAATAAAAAAGTATAATTAATTATAACGTAAAGTTGTCATTAAGTGTGTAATTGATTAACTTAAATAAGTTAAAACCAATTCAACTATCATAATTTGCTAATAAAAAATTAAACCATATTAAATTGACGTGTTGATAATAATAATAATAATAATAATAATAATAATAATAATAATAATAATAATAATATTATTATTATTATTATGTAAGTTCAAAAACTCTTGAAATATTGTAATTAATTAGTGGAAAGTTGAAAGGTTTTGAAAGTTTCTAATAAATATGGTGCAAATATGATTACCTATCTTGAACCACATTTATTTGTATTATCTCTGTTATAAGATCTATAAATATGATCCTTTTAATATATTTAATATAATGAATACTATTAAGCTACTCTAATAATATATAACAAATGTCCAAATTAAAAGCTTTAATATCGTAACTTACCTTGAAATATGCAGAAAAAATCTTTAACTAACACAGAATTTCTTTAATTTTTTGTTGTTGCTTTATATTTGTTTTTCTCTTAATATTTTATGTGATTCATATATGTGTCATACTCATTTTTCATGATCGACCTTTATATATCAATAAAAAAATATAATTAAATAAAATGTAAACTTTTCATTAAATGCTTAATTGATAAACTTAAATAAGTTAAAATATATTGAACTACCATTATTTGATAATCATAAATTATACAATATTATTTAGACCATTATATATATATATATATATATATATATATATATATATATATATATATATATATATATATATATATATATATATATATATATATATATATATATATATATATTAATTTGCAAAATCAGAGTTGTGAGACCTTTATACTGTTCAATTGGTTTTGTTTTTTCCAGACTTATAATTAGTAAATTTAGATTATAGTATAATTTCTAATACATGTGATACAAATCCAAATAAGCCACTATTTGAAAATAGCAATTTTTTATTCTTCTTTTAACAAACTTTTATATTTACGTTTTTTCCCCTCAACTAATTTCGAATTAATTGTTTTCATCTCTATTTATTATAAAGTTATATTAATGGTATTTCATAAGTTGCGATTCCGGTCCCTTATTATATTTTAAAGTTACATTTTTTGTCCCATATATAATTTGTTTTTGTGTCGAGCTGCATTTTTCAATATACCGGGCTTCCGCAGCATCGCGCAGACAGTCCAAATACTAGTATATATTAATTACCAAAATCTCTTCTCCTCATATATTTACTATTCATTTGGTCTTAAATTAAAATCATGTAATACCTTAATTTTAAATTATAGAATAATTATGTTAAATATATATTTATACGAGATTAGATGAGTTAAAACGTGAGTTACGATGTTTAAAAGTTAATCAAAGAAAAGTAGGATGTTAAAAGAGATAATAGAAACAAAGGAAAATGGAAATCAAGTAAACCCGGGTCGAGTTTAGCAACCCGGGTCGTGTTCGAAGGGAACCCGGGTCGGGTCAAGGAGGCCGGGTCGTGTTGCACCAAAAACCAAAACGAGAAGTTGCGTAACAAAACCCGGGGCGGGTTTCACAGCCCGGGTCGGGTCCGAGCAAAACCCGGTGCGGGTCTGACAGCCCGAGTCGGGTTACGGGTGTAGGGCACTTTAAATTGTAAAATTTCCTTTCATTTGGTTTAAAACGCATCCGAACCAAAACTCCCTTTAAACCCTAGAACTTGATTTCTACCCATCTAAGTCGAGATTAAGGCCTTTTATTCGTAAATTGAAGTTAGGGATTTGCATTTGGAGCTTGAAAGGTAACTTCCCTTGAATTTGACTTTGTTTCAACCGTGGAATACTTGTGTTGGAGTGATTTTAGGTGGTCTTGAGGATCACCTGCGAAATTGATGAAGTTAGAGTTCAATTAATAGTGTAGCAAGTCTATAAGAGTCTAAATTCTAGCTTTGAAGTTGGTGATTTGTGGTTTTAGGGTTTTAAACCCTAGATTCTTAAACCCTAGAGTCTTGAACCCGAAAATATGCTTTAAATTAGCCCATGTGTTGTTAGTAGGTTGTTATTATAAGTTATATGAAGTCTTTGATATGATTATTGTGGAGTTTTAACGGTTGATTTGATAAAAAACCGCTAAATTGGAGGTTTTTAACCTTATAATGTATGATGTTCATAGATGGTGATCTTGTTAGCTTTTAATTCTTGGTTTAAAGAGTTAGAAATGGTTAAATTGATATGAGAATGTTGAAGTCACTACTAGAAAAATGGCTTTTCATGACTTACGAATAATGACATACATCTTTTTATGACAGAGAAAAGCGTCAGTCATTAAAAGTATGTCATCTTTTGTAAAATTTTAAAGATTTATGACTAACAAAAATGTAAGTCATAAAAAGACGTCATCTTTTGTTAAAAAAAAAGTGTATGCGTGTATGCGTGTTTCAATCCATTACGTTTCCCCCCATAGTCCCCAAATATTTTTGAAATCCATTACATTTCCCTCCTATCTTCCCCAATTTTTTTTAAACTAGCATTGATTCCCCTTTATCATTTACCCCATCCTAAAAAAATCTTAGATTGTCTTTTTTTTTTCTCTCTCTCTATCGCACCTTCCATCCATCGTAAACAATTAACCTCCAATACCAATCCGATCTGCGATCAGTGAGAGGGACATAGATCAATCGAATTTGAGACTTCAACACCTATTCGAACTTCATCAGCGAGAGAAACAGGTATGATCGATTCAGTGTGCAGACTTTTCGATTGTATATGTTGCAATCGTTCTGCGCAGCTTCAACAAGATTGAGCTTTAATTGTTTTTATTGTATATGCTTCAATCGTTCTGCTTGTGGTTATTCGATTTTTGCTTGTGGTTATTCGATTTCAAGCCTATTCGTTTTCAGTTGATTGCTTGAACTGCATGTTGTTATAATTTTTGTGAATGAATTTGTCTAGGTGTAAGAATCGGTGTGTTGTTCTACAATCTTTCGAAGGTTTTCTTTCTCTGATTTGATTTTTTGTCAAGGGCTTATGAATTTTATAGTAAACAAAAGCTTGAAGCTCATTTGATAATACGCCTATCAAGTGTTTGTTAATATGTCAGAGGCCATTTCTGATTTGGGCATATTATTTCATGCTTTTCGATGTTTCTCCCACATTCAAAATCAGTTTTTTTCACTCACCTACCAGAGAAATCACTTTGATTCATCTCACTCTTTGAGCTAGGCTCATAAGCATAATTGTTGTAGGATTCAAAGTGGTAGTGGTGATGTTTGTGGACTAAATCTGTATCTTGGACTCATTCAATAGTGCTAAATTACTATCAATATCAAGGTATTGTTAGCCATTCGATGGTACTGTTTTGTGTCATACATCTTTTTTATTTACATCTTATGAGATATCAATTTAAGGTATTAAAGACATTTTTCATCCTACATTGATTTTTTTGTAACTTTTAAAGTCTTGTCACTAAAAGTATATAAAAAATGCAGTCTTTATTACTTCTGTTCTATAAACTTCCTGTCAACAAGCTGTACCACTCACATTGATGCCATATGCAGGAAAAAGTTACTGGTTTTTTCTTCTTGGTGCTCTTAACTCTTCTTTTGAAAAGGGTAATTTTGGAAATATAAAAATTATCATGAAATTGCTGTCATTTGCACCTAACCGATGGTAGGGGTTTGTTTTAAAGTGAAGTGGTGATTTTGGTTAAATGTGGTCAGAATCTTGAAATGTGAAGCAGCAAATGAGGACCATATCTGGAAATTTGATATATATATATATATATATATATATATATATATATATATATATATATATATATATATATATATATATATATGTGAATAAATTGAATCTACTTTTTGTGGGTGTTTTTAATGACTCAATGTTGATTCATGATTGATAATAGTTTTACTTTTACAGGTGCAGATGAAAGGTCGGTTAATGTCTTAAATAAGTTGATATAACATTTGTTTATGTTTTTTAAGATCTGGTGGGCCAATCCAACGATTCATATCATATTGTTGGTATATTTGTGCATAATATTGTGCAGAATACTATGTTCCCAATTATTAAAGTTTAGGATAACTATTGAAGTTACTAAGTACATTTTGAGTTTGTAATATAGCTTGGAGTGATATCTATGCAAAACAATACATACTCAATGTGGATAGTCCTTGTCAGCCCTTCCTAGATTGGAATTGGAACATCCTCTACAACACGAGGGATCACAGTTTTTAATGGTTTCCATGCTTGCTGAAATTTGGGATGGAACACAGAAACCTCATTCCCTTGGAAGAGAAGGCCAAACCAACTTCCCTCCATGCTTGCTGAAATTTGAAATTTGGGATGGAACACAAAAACCTCATTCCCTTGGAAGAGAATGCCAAACCAATTTTAATGGTTAAGTTATATAGTTTTGGATTATCAGGTTGTTATTTTAAGATTTAGTTTTGGGTACAGATAGTTAGTTGATCATTTGATGTGTTGATGTATGAATCGGATGTTGTACATATCTTAAACTTGAAGACTTTTCATAATATCAATGTATTACTTTGATTTACCATTGGAATGAATATTTGTATTTGACATAGTTTATTTATGAAATAAATTGTCTTTTTTATGTAATATGTTTTATTTTGCATTATGAGAAGTTTAAAAAATATCAAAAATTACGACTTACAAATGGTCAGTCGTAAATGAATGTCATAAACGTATATCATAATTTTCAGTCATAAACGTATGTCATAAATTTATGACACACAAATGTCTGTCATCTTTAATTTATGACTGGGCTTTCAATGACAGACATTTGTCTGTCATCTATACCCTTTAATGACTGACAATGTCAGTCATTAAAAGCCTTTTTTCTAGTAGTGAGTATGATATGTGATGTCGTTTTGAGCAGATACACATAGGAGGGAAGGAGATACACGAGGCACGGGTGGACCACGGACTGATCAGACATCAGGTGAGTAGTTATAATTCAATATAAATAGTTTGATTATAACTAAATTGACTTATTGCACATCTTAATTGGTTGAGATAACCAATTAACATGAATTAAACAAGATTGAGAATTTCTTGTTAATGTGATTGGTGAGCTTGATTGACTACACCAAATGACTGAGATAGTCATTGAAATAGAGATCAGTGATTTGAATTGTGGAAATTATGATAATTATTAACTAAATTGACTTATTGCACATCTTAATTGGTTGAGATAACCAATTAACATGAATTAAACAAGATTGAGAATTTCTTGTTAATGTGATTGCTGAGCTTGATTGAGTACACCAAATGACTGAGATAGTCATTGAAATAGAGATCAGTGATTTGAATTGTGGAAATTATGATAATTATTAGATTGATTTCTAAACTTTGATAATTTTCTCACTGAGCTTAATTAGCTCATGTAAATAGTTATATGTTGTGTTATAGGTGACAGAGGTAAGAAGATTGCTGAGGGATGATTCATCTGGACATGGGACTTGCCTTTTGAACTAGTTGTAGACCTTAATACACTTTTGTATAGTTTTGTAAACGGTATTTTGTAACCTAGTTCTTGGAACATGTTTGTTACATACTTGTTCTTTTGATATGTACTTGTACTTCTGTTGCTTAACTTTGATTACACCATAAACCCTTGTGGTTATTTTGAGTGATTATTGGTGTAATCCAGAGATAAAAGAAACTGGGTGTTACAAGTTGGTATCAGAGCAAAGGTTTTAGTGAATTAGACTTTAAAGGGTAAACTCTAAACTCAAACTAATAGAGAGAGAGGTCCCATATTGTCTCTATGCAATTATCCCTTTTAGCACACATAATGAGTATGTGTGTTATTTTGAGAATTTTGATGAGAAACGCGATGCGAAAAAGAGTATTGAGATAAATGAGATTATAATGAGTTAAATTTCTTTTCAGCCTCATTATGAGTTCTGGAAAGGAGAAAGAAGGAGGTGATCACCGAGATGAGCATTCGGGATCAGAAGATTCAAGACTGGGGTGCCAGTCTGAAGGCGAGAGGCCGCCTGAGTTAACATCATCTTTACAAGAGTTGATTGCTGCGGAGGTAGCAAAGGCAGTTAAAAGCTTATTGCCTACCTTAGTGAGACCTCAGACGGAGGTGACGAATAAAGATGATCGAGACAGACCTCCTATCACACCTGTGGTTGGGAAGGGACAGAGAGAGCTGGTTACTATACATACTGAAGTTGGAGGGTCGGGCGAACCAAAAGGTTGTAGTTATGAGACATTCCGCAAGTGTAAACCGAATGATTTCTTCGGTACTGATGATCCTATTATTGCACGAAATTGGCTGACACATATCGAGAAAGTCTTTCGTTCGAGTAAGTGTGCGGAAAAAGACAAAGTTGAATATGCTACAAATTGTCTACACAAAGATGCCCAATTCTGGTGGGAGAATATAAATCTGGATATAGAGAAAGGGTTGGAATCAGAACCGACATGGGAGGAGTTTAAAACTAAATTTATGAAAGAATATTGTTCAAATACTGCAATGAAAAGTCTGGAGGAGAATTTTCTGAGATTACAGCAGGGAACACGGTCGGTGCAAGAATATACGACAGAGTTCAATGAGAAAGCCAGATTTGCTGCTCATCAGGTGGATACTGAAGAAAGGAAGATTGACAGGTATCTGTGGGGACTGAGGACCCAGATAAGAGAGTTCTTACAGAGTTCCAGTTTTACAAATTATCAGCAGATTGTCGAGGCAGCCAAATCTCGAGAAAAAGAACTGCGGAGGCAAGATAATGAAAGGAAAAGGGACCAAGGAAGCGGAGGCCAGAAGAGAAAATGGGAAGGAAAACCGGAGGGTAATTCTCAAAAACAACCAGTTCCGAGTTATCAATATCGAGGTGATTCAAGAAAGATTGAGAGTAAATGGTGTGAAAAATGCCGCCGAAAACACGCTGGAAACTGTGATACGAATACCCCGTCTCTTATGTGTTATCAGTGCGGGAAGACAGGGCATATGGCTCGAGATTGTTTGGAGAAAAATCGTGTGTGTTTTAATTGCGGGGAAAGCGGTCATATTCGCCCGGATTGCCCAAAGCCGAGAGCTGATTCGCGTCGCGAGACTCCGAGGGCGAGACGAGGTGATAATCGAGGCGATAGACGAGATAGAGGCGGTGGGAATATTAGAACTCGAGCTTTTCAGATGACCGTGGAGGAGGCTAGAGAGCGACTAGATGTGATTATAGGTATCTTTTGCCTAAATTCTCTTCGAGCTCGTATGGTGTTTGATTCTGGTGCATCGATTTCTTTCATATCTGTACCTTTCGCGTCTCGAATTAATGTACCGGTGTCTAAGATGAGTGAGAGTCTGATAGTTGATGTTGCTGACGGAAGAGATGTTATAGTAAATACTCAGTATATAAATTGTCGGCTTGAAATCAATGGAATTTCTTTCCTCATTGATTTGAAGCTGATGACTACTCGTGCGTTTGATGTAATAGTTGGAATGGACAGGTTAGATAATAATAGGGCAAATATGGATTGTCACGGAAAGATTATTTCCGTGAGAACTCCGAGCGGGTCTCAGACGTTAATACGAGGTGAACGCCGTTTTCAACATATTCCGGTTGTAAGCGCGAAGGTATACCGAAAGAGGTGCTCTTTTATTTATGGCACATGTTGCCCCAATTGAAACCGAACACTCCACTGTGAAGGATGTTGAGATAGTGAGAGATTTTGCTGATGTTTTTCCTGACGATCTTCCGGGCTTACCACCAAATCGTCAATTGGAGTTTGTTATCGATTTAATTCCTGGAGCAAAACTGATAGCTCGAGCACCCTATCGATTGGCGCCGTCCGAGATGGAGGAGTTAAAGAAACAACTACAAGAACTTTTGGATCGCGGTTTTATTCGTCTGAGCTCGTGTCCATGGGGTGCGCCGATACTGTTTGTTCGAAAGAAGGATGGTTCTATGCGTATGTGCATAGACTATCGCGAGTTAAACAAAATTACTGTGAAGAATCGTTATCCCCTACCGAGAATAGACGATTTGTTTGATCAGTTGGAAGGAGCGGTGTATTTTTCGAAGATTGATTTGAGATCGGGATATCACCAGCTAAGAGTAAGAGAATCTGACGTCCCGAAGACAGCATTTCGCACCCGATACGGTCATTATGAGTTTCTAGTAATGCCGTTCGGTTTGACGAATGCCTCGGCGGCTTTTATGGATCTGATGAATCGAGCTTGTTATCCATTCTTAGACAAGTTCGTAATAGTGTTTATTGACGATATCTTAATTTATTCCAAGAGCCGGGAGGAGCATAAGCAACATTTACAGTTAGTTTTAAACCTTCTTCGTAAAGAAAAATTGTATGCAAAATTGTCGAAGTGCAAGTTTTGGATGCAAGAGATCTAGTTTCTTGGTCATGTGATAAACAGAGAAGGAGTTAAAGTGGACCCTGCCAAGATAGAAGCAGTGATGAGTTGGGCACCACCAAAAAATCCGACTGAGGTTCGGAGCTTTTTGGGACTAGCTGGCTATTACCGACGATTTATTGAGAAATTTTCGAGTATCGCATTGCCTTTAACAAAGCTGACTAGAAAGACAGAGAAGTTTATCTGGGCTGAAGCACAACAAGAAGCTTTTGAAAAACTAAGACGGGCGTTATGCGAAGCTCCGGTGTTAGCTTTGCCTCAAGGTGTGGAAGACTTTGTCCTTTTTACCGATGCTTCACAAATCGGTCTTGGATGTGTATTAATGCAAAAGGGGCGAGTAATTCCGTATTCGTCTCGACAGCTGAAGCCTCATGAGCAAACTTATCCAGTACATGATTTGGAGTTGGCCGCTATTATTTTTGCACTAAAAATTTGGCGACATTACCTTTATGGTGTGAAGTTCCAGATATATTCAGATCATAAGAGTTTAAAGTATTTGTTTGATCAAAAAGAGTTGAATATGAGACAACGAAGATGGATGGACCTTTTGAAAGATTATGAGTGCGAAATACTTTACCATCCTGGTAAAGCAAATGTAGTGGCAGATGCGTTAAGTCGAAAAGAACCACCTATTCGAGTTGTTTCAGCTCGAATGGGAGTGGTTAGTAAATTGCCAGAAATGATTCAACGTGCCCAGAGAGAAGCCAATGACATGAAGAGTGAGAGAATGGTTGGCTATGTAGATAAACTGGTTGAAAATGCACAAGGAGTGAAGACTTTTCAAGGACGAGTGTGGGTTCCAAGACACGGAGAAACGAGACAGCTGTTACTTGAATATGCACATTGTACACGGTATTCAATCTATCCAGGTAGTACGAAGATGTATAGAAGTTTAAAGCCGTTTTACTGGTGGCCGGGAATGAAACGTGATGTTGGGAGATATGTGGAGAAGTGTCTGACTTGTTTACAAGTCAAGGCAAATCATCAGAGACCATACAGGTTAGTTCAACCACTACCTGTATCGATGAAAAAGTGAGATGAAATTTCAATAGACTTTATCACCAAGTTACCCCGAAAACCACGAGGGTTCGATTCTATATGGGTAATTGTTGATAGATTGACCAAATCAGCACAGTTCATTCCCATACGAGAAGATTATCAAGCGTCCAAATTAGCAGAGATCTACGTTAAGGAGGTGATGAGACGACACAGAGTACCTACCTCTATAGTCTCCGATCGTGACAGTCGTTTTACTTCTCATTTTTGGCAAAGTTTTCAAAAACATTTGGGAACTAAAGTCTTAATGAGTACTGCTTATCATCCGCAGACTGATGGTCAAACCGAGAGAACTATTCAGACGTTAGAAGATATGCTTAGAGCTTCGGTGATTGATTTTGGAGGTAGTTGGGACGATCATCTACCTTTAGCCGAATTTACATATAACAACTCATATCATTATAGTATTCAAATGGCACCCTTCGAAGCGTTATATGGGTCAATGTGTAGAACACCATCATGTTGGTCAGAAGCGGGAGAGAAGCCACTAGCGGGTCCCGAGATTATAACAGAAACTGAGGCAAAGATAAAAAGCATTCGCGAACATATGAGAGTTGCTCAGCAGCGTCAGAAACAATATGCAGATAAACGAAGAAAACCATTGGAGTTTCAAATTGGAGATATGGTAATGTTAAAAGTGTCTCCCTGGAAGGGAATTATTCGCTTTGGTAAACGTGGCAAGCTAAGTCCATGGTTTATCGGACCATTTCGTATAATTCAACGAGTAGGAGCAGTAGCATATAAACTCGAGCTTCCTGACGAGCTGCAGGGAATTCATAATGTATTTCATATTTCACATCTTCGTAAAACCTTACATGATGAGTCAACACGAATTTCTTTGAAAGAAGTTCAGTTAGATCGTAAACTTCAATATCAAGAGCAACCGGAGAAAATTTTAGACAAAAAGATCAAGAAGTTGAGAAATAAAGAGATTGCAATAGTTAAAGTACAGTGGCAACATCATAGAGGAACAGATGTTACTTGGGAAGGCGAAGAAGAGATGCGGTCAAAGTATCCCTTTCTGTTTCAAGAGATTCCGAGGACGGAATCTTCTGAAAGGGGTAAGAATTTGTAATACCTTAATTTTAAATTATAGAATAATTATGTTAAATATATATTTATACGAGATTAGATGAGTTAAAACGTGAGTTACGATGTTTAAAAGTTAATCAAAGAAAAGTAGGATGTTAAAAGAGATAAAGAAACAAAGGAAAATGGAAATCAAGTAAACCCGGGTCGAGTTTAGCAACCCGGGTCGTGTTCGAAGGGAACCCGGGTTGGGTCAAGCAGGCCGGGTCGTGCTGCACCAAAAACCAAAACGAGAAGTTGCGTAACAAAACCCAGGGCGGGTTTCACAGCCCAGGTCGGGTCCGAGCAAAACCCGGTGCGGGTCTGACAGCCCGGGTCGGGTTACGGGTGCAAGGCACTTTAAATTGTAAAATTTCCTTTCATTTGGTTTAAAACGCATCCGAACCAAAACTCCCTTTAAACCCTAGAACTTGATTTCTACCCATCTAAGTCGAGATTAAGGCCTTCTATTCGTAAATTGAAGTTAGGGATTTGCATTTGGAGCTTGAAAGGTAACTTCCCTTGAATTTGACTTTGTTTCAACCGTGAAATACTTGTGTTGGAGTGATTTTAGGTGGTCTTGAGGACCACCTGCGAAATTGATGAAGTTAGAGTTCAATTAATAGTGTAGCAAGTCTATAAGAGTCTAAATTCTAGCTTTGAAGTTGGTGATTTGTGGTTTTAGGGTTTTAAACCCTAGAGTCTTGAACCCGAAAATATGCTTTAAATTAGCCCATGTGTTGTTAGTAGGTTGTTATTATAAGTTATATGAAGTCTTTGATATGATTATTGTGGAGTTTTAACGATTGATTTGATAAAAAACCGCTAAATTGGAGGTTTTGAACCTTATAATGTATGATGCTCATAGATGGTGATCTTGTTAGCTTTTAATTCTTGGTTTAAAGAGTTAGAAATGGTTAAATTGATATGAGAATGTTGAAGTATGATATGTGATGTCGTTTTGAGCAGATACACATAGGAGGGAAGGAGATACACGAGGCACGGGTGGACCACGGACTGATCAGACATCAAGTGAGTAGTTATAATTCAATATAAATAGTTTGATTATAACTAAATTGACTTATTGCACATCTTAATTGGTTGAGATAACCAATTAACATGAATTAAACAAGATTGAGAATTTCTTGTTAATGTGATTGCTAAGCTTGATTGAGTACACCAAATGACTGAGATAGTCATTGAAATAGAGATCAGTGATTTGAATTGTGGAAATTATGATAATTATTAAGTAAATTGACTTATTGCACATCTTAATTGGTTGAGATAACCAATTAACATGAATTAAACAAGATTGAGAATTTCTTGTTAATGTGATTGCTGAGCTTGATTGAGTACACCAAATGACTGAGATAATCATTGAAATAGAGATCAGTGATTTGAATTGTTGAAATTATGATAATTATTAGATTGATTTCTAAACTTTGATAATTTTTCTCACTGAGCTTAATTAGCTCATGTAAATAGTTATATGTTGTGTTATAGGTGACAGAGGTAAGAAGATTGCTGAGGGATGATTCATCTGGACATGGGACTTGACTTTTGAACTAGTTGTAGACCTTAATACACTTTTGTATAGTTTTGTAAACGGACTTTTGTAACCCAGTTCTTGGAACATGTTTGTTACATACTTGTTCTTTTGATATGTACTTGTACTTCTGTTGCTTAACTTTGATTACACCATAAACCCTTGTGGTTATTTTGAGTGATTATTGGTGTAATCCAGAGATAAAAGAAACTGGGTGTTACAAATCATAGTATAATTATTAAAACATTTGATACAAAATGCAAATAACCTTCTATTTAAAAATAATAATTTTAATTTTTTTATAGCAAATTTTTATATTTACGTTTTCCCCTTCAACTAATTTCGAATTAATTGTTTTAATCCCTATTTATTATAAAATTATATTATTGGTATTTCGTAAGTTACGATATCGGTCCCTTATTATATTTTAAAGTTACATTTTTCGTCCCTTACATAAATTTTTTTGGTTGAGCTGCGTTTTTCAATATACCGGGCTTCCGTTGCATCGCGCGGATAGTCGAAATACTAGTGTAATAATAATAATATGTAAGTTCAAAAAATCTTGAAAATTTGTGATTCATTAATTGAAAGTTGAAAGGTTTTGAAAGTTTAAGCAAATACGGTGCAAGTACCACGATCTATCTTGAACCATATTTATTTGTATGACATTTATTATAAGATTTATAAGATGATCCCTTTGATATATCAAACATAATGAAACTATTAAGTTACTCTAATATATAACGAATATTCTCCATTATAAAATCTAAAAATTTATAAAATCTAAAAAAAAATTATAGATGAGATAAATACACAACTTTATTAATTTTTATTTATATAAACTTGATTCAATTCACCAACATTCCACTCACTTCGGCTTGCAACTTTCACAAAAAGATCTTCATTAATATATTAAATCTTTAAACGTTTAGCATATGGTGTACTATCCTTTTGGAAATCATTAAAAATTAACAATGAGTAAAAATGTAATTTTATCAAGAATCTAAGAAAGAAATATATCTTATAACATGTCAGAATGGAACGTGTT
Source organism: Cichorium intybus (assembly GCA_023525715.1). Classification (NCBI taxonomy): domain Eukaryota; kingdom Viridiplantae; phylum Streptophyta; class Magnoliopsida; order Asterales; family Asteraceae; genus Cichorium; species Cichorium intybus. Next base: position 29,111,156 of record CM042016.1, on the reverse strand, counting down.
CTAATTTCTATTATACAAAGAGTCAGAGAGTAATTAACTATACAATACATATACATTTGATCTTTACCTTGAAATGTTTAGATTATGGGAAAATTGTACGTAAATAAAGAACTCGATTGCCAATCATTCTAATACGTATAAATAAGTTTTTTATGTAACCAAAAACTTATTTCATTTAAACGTATAATTTTGATTTTTTAAAATAAAAGTTAACTGAAATGGTAAATTTATTTAAATGATTGCAACTTTCTCTTTTCCGTACATTTTCATTCCAGCATTGCATAGTCGTAGATAATCATTATTACTAGATGTAATTGATAGAGAAAATGACTTATAAGGGTATTTATGTTTTAAAAATGTTTAAAAAACATTCCAAGTTTGGTTTGTTCAAAAAACACCATCCAAGTAAAGCCTTTGTACAAAAAACACCATCCAAGTAAGACCTTTGTACAAAAAACACCAACAAACTACATGTTTTGTTTAAATTTTACTCGATGGTAACCGGCTCTTGCAGGTTAAACTGTTCATCTGTTATTATGCCATGTCACTAAATATTAGGCCAAGTCATCCTTTAACCTGCAAGAGCGGGTTACCATCAGGTAAAATTTGAACAAAACATGTAGTTCGTTGGTGTTTTTTATACAAAAGTCTTACTTGGATGGTGTTTTTTGTACAAAGATCTTACTCGGATGGTGTTTTTTGAACAGACCAAACTTGGATGGTGTTTTTTGAACAGTTTTGAAACATAATTACCCTTACAAGTCATTTTCCCTAATTGATAGTGTGTGTGGTCCACTTTCTCTTTTGTTCTTATAGAAACAAAAAGTATAATTGATACTGTGTATGATTTCCGCATTCTTCTTCCAACAACTCAACAAGCATACATAAATTTATAAGTTATGTTTTAATTTTAAGTTTGAGTAATATATACAGAAACATTTTAATTTTTCTTTTCTGTATTGACCACAAACTTGATGAGGACACCCAAGAATAGCCTTTACAAATTTTTTTCGAACTGAAGCACATTCTAAATATCGACCACCGAGTAACATTTTTTTTTTTTGATAACCGAGGACCCCACCCGACCCATCCTTTGGATGACCCTGATGAAGCAACCTCGGGGCCCACGCACACCTGGCAGCAGGGTGGTCCGGATCAATCACATACGGGGGTAGAGAGGTGGCCAATGGCCATCCCCTGATTGAAACCTAACACTCCCTATGGGGAAAGGGAGGGAGTGAGATTAGAACTCGGAACCTCCTTATGGGGGAAGAGAATGAGTCCTAAGCCTTATCCACTAGACCATCGGGGTGATTGTTACGAGTAACATTTTTCTCACTATATTAGCTAGTTATCTACATTAGATTTATTTTAAAACCAAACAATTTATTAACTTGACTAAAATTCGGCTTAGGGATAAGTGGGTTCGAGTCTAAATGGTCAATTGACATACATGGTCAGCCCATTTCTCACCTTCCAACCCTGAGTTATCACTTAGAATATAGAAATTGCAAAATAATAAAACATAAAGTATTATAACAAACGGATTCGGGTTTATTTAATTAATTTTATATATAAAGTTTTGTATTCTACATTTAAACCACATCAATTCAACAACCAATAATAACTTTTTAAGAGACGAAAATCAAGATTTTAGCAACAAATAATTAGTTTTTAAGAGTCCAAAATCAAAATGCAGCAACAATTAACTTTGAACAACAAATAAACACCTTTCAGCTATATATAATGAGGTTATAAGTGTGACATCCGCCTAAAATGGATTCGGGTCAACCCAACCCAATTGGGAAGTTTAATAAACCCTACTCAAGATTTACTTGACGCTAATAGGATCAAAACCTATACAATACGATATAAATTGACGTTAATAGCAAAATAGCATAGTATAACGTTATAACTATAATCAAATTAAATTATGATACCATATTAAAATCAAATCAAAGTATGATACTCTAATTAAATTAAAAGAGTCAAACTTGAATACTATAATTAAACTTCAAATCAAAGTAGATTGTTATAATCAAATAATAACCTATTTTTTTATAAAACTCTATTTTTATAAACTCTACATTAAATTTTATAAAATTCTTATATTAATTAGTGTATTACATAGAGATGCTTGTACTAGTGGGAAATTATGAAGACCACCTAAAGTCAAAAGTTATTCCCATGGTCTCCCACTCACACCTCCTATCATCTTTCCTTTTATTTTTCTCCCAACACATTATTCTCATCACCACTCAAACCCTCTCTATTCTTTCTCTCACTCTCAATCTCGAAATTCTTCCAAGAAATATCAATTTTCCAGCCAAGAACAATCCCTCATACTCAAATCTCCATCCCTCTTGAAGCATTCATCAAGGTATGTTGTTAAAAGTTCCAAATTCATACATGAAACAAATTAAATCCACCAAAATATCTAAAACTCATTTTATGCATAAACCTGATTTTTCTCAGACTCTCATAAATAAAATAAGAAGTTCTGGAAATTTTCAGAAAATAACTTATTTTTATTGAATTACTATAATTATTGCAATAAAATATGGCAATAATTCTCATAAAATACTTTTTGCAGTCAATAAATTCTGGGAAACTTTTGGAACAACCCTTATATTGAGTAAAGTGGATTTAAAAAGTTTCATGCATTTATATTACTGTTTGATGCTTATTTTGTATTTTATTTTGTTGTAGATAAATAAATTGCAAAATATAGTTATGTATGTTAAAAACTAGATTTTATATTTTTCGCACCTTATTAACATATTAGAGACTCCATGAAAACATTTACAGATTTTTGTAATAATTTTTGCTTATTTTTCCTGATTTAATGATTATTTAATGGTTTAAATAGATAATAAATAGCTACACATGTCCAAACCTTATAAAACCTTATCAGAATATCTTATATAACATGTTAATCATAAATAAAAAGTCTAATGAATTTCTCTTAATATTTTCCTATTATTTATGATTTTAGTGATTAGTTAATAATGAATAACATAAGAAATACTTCCCTTAGTCCAAAATATCCAAAATATTTACAGTAGGCTCAATATAATGTTAGCAAACTATGGTTAATTTACCAGAATTTTTGGGAATCATTTATTATTTTTCCCGAATTTTGTTGTGGTTTAATTATTAAAATACTAAATAAATACTAAAGCAGTTAAGAAAAATATGAAAATTTTACAGTAATTACCATTTTATGAAATAATGATTTGCTGAAAATTTCAGAATGTTTTATTACTGTTTAGTATTTAAAACCATTTTCCTAAATATCTAAGCATGTAAAAATGCATTTTTAATGATTATTTCATATAAATAATTGTTTATAATATATAAAATCTGTAAATACTTATAATTTGACTAGTTATTATTTTAATAAGAAATTATTAAAATCTTGTCTAAAGTGAAAATATAAATTAATTAAGCAAAGTAATTAATTCAATTTAAAATTCATTTAACATATAAATACATTAATATTCAAAACAAAATTTGGATAATTGTCAATCCATCTAATATAAGAATATGTGTCTAATTATTCTTATTAATACTATATTCCCATTTATCGATTCCTAAACCAAAACTATTAATTATAATAGGTTCCACGTCGTTTTGACCCGAGCCGTCTATCGTACAACACGCGTATTCCGTTTGGACTAATGTGAGTAATCTACCCCATATTTTATAATTTTCAATACTTTTGGGGTGTATCATGTGGTTCTAATATGTTTTCAACTTCATTTTATTATTTTATCACAATTGAGACATTGTTGGGACATTTATACTTGAATCATTATTTGTATAATTATTGTTTGTTTACGCTACATGTACTTGTAGTGCATTATCATTTTTAGTCTAATCTCCATGACTATGCCCGTATTCTTGAGGTACGTTATGGACAATAATAGCGCTATTGGGTTGACCACCCCGCCTTGGGACGCTAAGGTGATTGATTGCACGTGGTTGAGTGTGTATGATGATTAGATGCTCCATCCTATATATATACATCTATATATGTATATATAGGGTGAGGACTTATTGTTGTTGTTATCATTTGTTAATCAATTTTTGATTTATAAACCGTTATCTCAATAATACTTACTTGTCGAATTCCAAAGAAAACAAGTTTCAAATTATAAATATTTCAAACTCACAATTTTCTTTAATAAAACTAGATTACTCACCAACTCTCGTAGTTGACCTGTTTTTACCCATGATGCAGATTTGAAGAATGAAGTTGATGAAAAGTAGGGTGTACCTTAGAAACCCACAAGAGTATTTAAATTTGATGTAATAAATGTTGTTTGTATTGGAATTTGTATTTGTATGTTGTGGATCTTGTTTGCCTACTTAGTACTTAATTGAATCTAATCATATTATAACATAGTTGTCATGAGACTTTGAACAATATATCACGCCTTGATCGATTCCGCCAAGGATCGGGGTGTGACAGATTGGTATCAGAGCCCTTGACTATAGGGAATTAGGTTAATTGCCTTGACCTAGTCTATAGCCTCTAGGGTCCTCTCGTATGCTAGTTTATAAAATGCACACACAACTGCATGCAATTCGCACTTAGAAAATCCTAGGAATACCTTTGTGTGCTAATTGCTCCCTTATGTGCTTACGTATTATTCCTGACACTTATATGTGTGCTTACATTTGTGAATTTTCTCCTCTTTCTCTTAAAATCACACACATACTCAAATGGTTTCAAAATAAAAAAAAATTATATACATATATATTCCTTAGAGCTCATAGGAAATTAAAAGTCATCCACTCTAGTTGGGTAGGATCAAAGTAATGGACGCGTAGTAACTGGAAGGGGGAGGTGCCGGTAGCCCGAAAGTCCTGACTAGGTAAGCATTCGTATACATCCCAATCAACCGAGGGACCAGTTTGCTTACCTGGGGACCAAAGGCGAGAGTTCCCAAACCTATAGGCCAAAGCGCGTCGTTCACATTACTTTTGAGCCATCAAAATACCCGACCTTATCAAACGTATCCGAAAGGATACACTCCAAAATGGCCAACTCATTGGACTATTAAGTTCCCTAATGGGCCTTGAAGTGGGAAAAACATGTGAAAACTTAGTATTGTGGGGGCCCACGCAATTGCTACATGCTTCACATTTAGTACCCATGGAAAGCCCAAAAGGTGCCCAACACTCCTAACCATGGCCCAACAAGTGTTTTACAATCATTTTACCCAACAATGTCTACAAACTTAATTTCCATAATCAATTTACAAATAACTCACAAGTCCATATGCGTGTTTCTCATAGATGGCATTACGACCCCCATACGCTGCTCGTAACAACCGAAGGCTAGCTGCCCTTATCGCTAAGGAGGTAGCGAATGTCATCCCAACAATTGCAACCCATCTTCAAACTCTTCAGCCGCAAGCTCCAGCAACCACTCATCGTTGCTCGTTTAAGCATTTTCGTAGCTGTAATCCGCCTTACTTCAAAGGCATAGATGGTGCCACCGCACTCCTCACATGGATAGAAGAAATGGAGAGTACTTTCATCCACAGCGAGTGCCCTGAGGACCTGATGGTCCGTCACGCTACAGGGTGCCTCCAAGGTCATGCTCTCTCATGGTGGAACCTAGAAAAACGGGCAAAAGGAGAGGGTGTTGCCTTGGGAATGACCTGGTCAAAACTAAAGGAACGCATGATAGAAAAGTTCTGCCCGGACAGCGAATTGCAAACTCTCGAGGAGGAATTCTGGAATCTGAAACAGGTGGGAGGAGACAACGCGACCTACACTAATAGATTCTATGATCTTTCAAGACTCCTACCTCACATGGTTCAACCTATGAAAACTGCAATACGTCGCTACATCAAAGGGTTACCACGCCAGATCCGTGATTCGGTGACCAGCAGCAGGCCATCTACTTTGGAATCTGCTATTGAAATAGCAGGTCAACTCAACGAGGATAATATGAACGATGGTGTCCTCCCACGCAAGGGTTCAAAGATGACAACTGAAAAGCCGACCCCTGAGACCCCCTTAATTGTCAAGTCCGAGTCCTCACACCGACACGACAAAAAGAAGCGGAAAAGCCATCACCATAACCATGCTGTTATTACCCCTACTGCTCCTATCACCCAAGTCACCCAACCAAACAAAAAGCCGTATACCGGACCTCACCCCCTCTGTAACCATTGTAACTATCACCATATGTCCACCAGCCCGTGTCGCCTTTGTACGACTTGTGGTCGCTATGGCCACTTGGCGGACACATGCCGTGCACCAAAAACTCAGCGACCATTCGCTCTACCCTCAAATCAGCAAACACAAACCCGGTATCCAACTGGAACATGCTTCAACTGTGGTGACCCCACCCATTTCAGAAACGCGTGTCCTAGGCTTGTCAATATCATTAACACTCAAGCCCAGGCAAATCCAACAATGCAGGTTCCAGCTCCCAAAGGCCGAGCATTTGTCATTACCGCAACCCAAGCACAGACCGATAACAAGGTCGTAAATGGTACGTTTCTCATAAATGACTGCTACGCATCAGTACTTTTTGATTCAGGTGCCGATAAAAGTTTTGTGTCTTTGGAATTTGAACCCATACTTCACACACCTCGCACGATACTTGATGAACACTTTACCGTAGAAGTCGCCAATGGAAAAAACATTTCACTCAATGCAGTCATCCAAGATTGCACTTTCGATTTTTGCGGTCATAAATTTTCTGTCAATTTAGTTCCTATGGAACTTGGTAGCTTCGACATCATCGTGGGAATGGATTGGCTATCCCAAAACCATGCTGAAATAGTGTGTTACGAGAAGTTTATTCGTATTCCTCTTGCCGACGGTCAAAGTCTTCGTATTTATGGCGAGACTCGTTCAAAAAAGCTTAGTCTTATGTCATGTACTCAAGCTCGATCGTATCTACGTAAAGAATACATGGCTTTCTTAGCCCATGTGGTGGAAACAAAGGTCAAAGAAAAGAAGATCGAAGATATTCCGATTGTACGAGACTTTCCCGACATCTTTCCCGATGACGTATCTGGACTCCCTCCAGTACGTGAGCTAGAGTTCCGCATCGATCTCGTTCCTGAGGCTGCTCCCATAGCCAAGTCTCCATATCGGTTGGCTCCAACCGAGATGCAAGAATTGGCAAGTCAGCTCCAAGAATTAACCGATAAGGGATTTATCCGCCCTAGTACTTCACCCTGGGGAGCCCCGGTTCTCTTCATCAAAAAGAAAGATGGTTCGTTTCGTATGTGTATCGATTATCGGGAGTTAAATAAATTGACCATCAAGAACCGATATCCGTTACCTCGGATCGACGACCTTTTTGATCAGCTTCAAGGAGCTTCATGTTTCTCAAAAATCGACCTCCGCTCGGGTTATCACCAACTTCGAGTACGGGAAGAAGACATCCCCAAAACCGCTTTCTGAACCCGCTATGGTCATTACGAGTTCACCGTTATGCCTTTTGGCCTAACGAATGCCCCTGCCGCATTCATGGACTTGATGAATCGGGTATTTAAACCTTATCTCGACCGTTTTGTTATCGTCTTTATTGATGACATCCTCATTTACTCCAAGACAAAGGCAGACCATGAAAGACACCTTCGTCTAACTCTCCAAACATTGCAAGGAAATCAGCTCTATGCCAAATTTTCGAAATGCGAGTTTTGGTTAAATGAGGTACAATTCCTCGGTCATATTGTAAGTGACAAGGGTATTTTAGTCGATCCCGCAAAAGTTGAAGCAGTTAAGAATTGGAAAGCCCCACGTAACCCCAAGGAAATTCGGTCATTCCTCGGTTTAGCTGGCTATTACCGGCGTTTCATTTCAAATTTCTCAAAGATCGCTTTACCGCTTACTTTTCTCACTTGTAAGGGTACGCCATTTGATTGGGGACCCAAGCAAGAAGACGCTTTCCAAACCCTTAAACAAAGATTGTGTGACGCTCCGATTCTTACACTTCCTGAAGGATCCGAAGATTTCGTGGTATACTGCGATGCCTCCAATCTCGGTCTAGGTTGTGTTTTGATGCAAAGGGGAAAGGTTATAGCTTACGCATCGCGACAACTCAAAATCCACGAAAGGAATTATACGACTCATGATTTGGAGCTCGGTGCCGTGGTTTTCGCTCTTAAAATTTGGAGGCATTACCTTTACGGCACTAAATGCGTAATTTTCACCGACCATAAGAGCTTGCAACATATTCTTAATCAAAAGGAACTCAATATGAGGCAAACACGATGGGTCGAACTCCTAAATGATTACGAGTGCGAAATACGCTATCATCCGGGCAAGGCGAACGTCGTAGCCGACGCGTTAAGCCGAAAAGAACATGCCAAAGCATTTCATCTAATATGTTCTCCTATCTTGTCCAATCTCAGTGACCGAATTCGAGGAGCCCAACACTCGGCAATTACCGAAAATGACATGCCCACGGGAATTGATGGGGAGTTGGAAAGTAAATCTGATGGTATTTTCTATTATCGAGATCGCATCTGGATCCCAGATCGCGACAATCTTCGTACATTCCTGATGGAAGAAATCCATAAAACTCGATATTCCATTCATCCGGGCGCTGACAAGATGTATCATGGCTTGAGAACCAATTATTGGTGGTCGGGAATGAAAAAGGATATTGCTTTATTCGTAGCCAAATGTCTTACATGTTCCAGGGTCAAAGCAGAACATCAACGACCCTCTGGACTATTGGTCCAACCGGTAATCCCCGAGTGGAAATGGGAAGCGATCACCATGGATTTCGTAACCAAACTTCCCCGTACCAGAAAGGGACATGACAGCATTTGGGTAATCGTTGACCGTTTGACTAAATCTGCTCACTTCCTTCCCTTCCGTGAAGATTTCAAGGTCGAACAACTTGCTCAGATTTACGTCGACGAGATAGTTACTCGGCATGGCATCCCTCTCAGCATCATTTCAGATCGTGATGGGAGATTTCTCTCTCGGTTCTGGCAATCACTTCAAGAAGCCATGGGAACCCGCCTCGATCTCAGTACCGCCTATCATCCTCAGACCGATGGTCAATCTGAGAGGACAATTCAAACACTCGAAGATATGTTGAGGGCGTGTGTCTTAGATTTCGGAGGAAACTGGGACTCTCATTTACCGTTGGTGGAATTCTCCTATAATAACAGTTATCATTCTAGCATCGGGATGCCACCATTTGAGGCATTGTATGGCCGTAAATGCCGATCTCCTATTTGCTGGCATGAAATTGGCGAGTCCCACGTGATTCGCGCAACAGTGGATTCTCCAATCGTTGGTCCTGAGCTTATCCAGGAAACAACTGACAAAATCACTCAGATTCGCAATAACCTTCTCGCAGCTCGTAGCCGACAAAAGAGTTACGCCGACAAGCGACGCAAACCGCTTGAATTTACCGTGGGTGACATGGTCATGTTAAAAGTGTCCCCATGGAAAGGTGTGGTTCGATTTGGACGCAAGGGTAAATTGGCACCACGCTATGTTGGCCCGTTCAAAATCCTGAAAAGGATCGGACCAGTAGCCTACGAGTTGGATCTACCAATAGAGCTTAATAAAGTACACCCAATATTTCATATAGCCAACCTCAAGAAGTGTTTAGCAGACGAAAACCTTCATGTTCCTCTCGAGGATATCCAAATCGACGAGACAATGCAATTTATCGAGAAACCCTTGGAAATTGCCGACCGAAAGGAAAAACAACTCAAAAGAAGTCGCATTCCCCTGGTCAAGGTAAGGTGGCAGTCAGCACGTGGACCTGAGTATACATGGGAGCGTGAGGATCAAATGCGTACCAAATACCCCCAACTTTTCTCTTAAGGTACTCTCTTCTTAAATTTCGGGACGAAATTTCCTAAAGTAGGGGAGACTGTGACATCCGCCTAAAATGGATTCGGGTCAACCCAACCCAATTGGGAAGTTTAATAAACCCTACTCAAGATTTACTTGACGCTAATAGGATCAAAACCTATACAATACGATATAAATTGACGTTAATAGCAAAATAGCATAGTATAACGTTATAACTATAATCAAATTAAATTATGATACCATATTAAAATCAAATCAAAGTATGATACTCTAATTAAATTAAAAGAGTCAAACTTGAATACTATAATTAAACTTCAAATCAAAGTAGATTGTTATAATCAAATAATAACCTATTTTTTATAAAACTCTATTTTTATAAACTCTACATTAAATTTTATAAAATTCTTATATTAATTAGTGTATTACATAGAGATGCTTGTACTAGTGGGAAATTATGAAGACCACCTAAAGTCAAAAGTTATTCCCATGGTCTCCCACTCACACCTCCTATCATCTTTCCTTTTATTTTTCTCCCAACACATTATTCTCATCACCACTCAAACCCTCTCTATTCTTTCTCTCACTCTCAATCTCGAAATTCTTCCAAGAAATATCAATTTTCCAGCCAAGAACAATCCCTCATACTCAAATCTCCATCCCTCTTGAAGCATTCATCAAGGTATGTTGTTAAAAGTTCCAAATTCATACATGAAACAAATTAAATCCACCAAAATATCTAAAACTCATTTTATGCATAAACCTGATTTTTCTCAGACTCTCATAAATAAAATAAGAAGTTCTGGAAATTTTCAGAAAATAACTTATTTTTATTGAATTACTATAATTATTGCAATAAAATATGGCAATAATTCTCATAAAATACTTTTTGCAGTCAATAAATTCTGGGAAACTTTTGGAACAACCCTTATATTGAGTAAAGTGGATTTAAAAAGTTTCATGCATTTATATTACTGTTTGATGCTTATTTTGTATTTTATTTTGTTGTAGATAAATAAATTGCAAAATATAGTTATGTATGTTAAAAACTAGATTTTATATTTTTCGCACCTTATTAACATATTAGAGACTCCATGAAAACATTTACAGATTTTTGTAATAATGTTTGCTTATTTTTCCTGATTTAATGATTATTTAATGGTTTAAATAGATAATAAATAGCTACACATGTCCAAACCTTATAAAACCTTATCAGAATATCTTATATAACATGTTAATCATAAATAAAAAGTCTAATGAATTTCTCTTAATATTTTCCTATTATTTATGATTTTAGTGATTAGTTAATAATGAATAACATAAGAAATACTTCCCTTAGTCCAAAATATCCAAAATATTTACAGTAGGCTCAATATACTGTTAGCAAACTATGGTTAATTTACCAGAATTTTTGGGAATCATTTATTATTTTTCCCGAATTTTGTTGTGGTTTAATTATTAAAATACTAAATAAATACTAAAGCAGTTAAGAAAAATATGAAAATTTTACAGTAATTACCATTTTATGAAATAATGATTTGCTGAAAATTTCAGAATGTTTTATTACTGTTTAGTATTTAAAACCATTTTCCTAAATATCTAAGCATGTAAAAATGCATTTTTAATGATTATTTCATATAAATAATTGTTTATAATATATAAAATCTGTAAATACTTATAATTTGACTAGTTATTATTTTAATAAGAAATTATTAAAATCTTGTCTAAAGTGAAAATATAAATTAATTAAGCAAAGTAATTAATTCAATTTAAAATTCATTTAACATATAAATACATTAATATTCAAAACAAAATTTGGATAATTGTCAATCCATCTAATATAAGAATATGTGTCTAATTATTCTTATTAATACTATATTCCCATTTATCGATTCCTAAACCAAAACTATTAATTATAATAGGTTCCACGTCGTTTTGACCCGAGCCGTCTATCGTACAACACGCGTATTCCGTTTGGACTAATGTGAGTAATCTACCCCATATTTTATAATTTTCAATACTTTTGGGGTGTATCATGTGGTTCTAATATGTTTTCAACTTCATTTTATTATTTTATCACAATTGAGACATTGTTGGGACATTTATACTTGAATCATTATTTGTATAATTATTGTTTGTTTACGCTACATGTACTTGTAGTGCATTATCATTTTTAGTCTAATCTCCATGACTATGCCCGTATTCTTGAGGTACGTTATGGACAATAATAGCGCTATTGGGTTGACCACCCCGCCTTGGGACGCTAAGGTGATTGATTGCACGTGGTTGAGTGTGTATGATGATTAGATGCTCCATCCTATATATATACATCTATATATGTATATATAGGGTGAGGACTTATTGTTGTTGTTATCATTTGTTAATCAATTTTTGATTTATAAACCGTTATCTCAATAATACTTACTTGTCGAATTCCAAAGAAAACAAGTTTCAAATTATAAATATTTCAAACTCACAATTTTCTTTAATAAAACTAGATTACTCACCAACTCTCGTAGTTGACCTGTTTTTACCCATGATGCAGATTTGAAGAATGAAGTTGATGAAAAGTAGGGTGTACCTTAGAAACCCACAAGAGTATTTAAATTTGATGTAATAAATGTTGTTTGTATTGGAATTTGTATTTGTATGTTGTGGATCTTGTTTGCCTACTTAGTACTTAATTGAATCTAATCATATTATAACATAGTTGTCATGAGACTTTGAACAATATATCACGCCTTGATCGATTCCGCCAAGGATCGGGGTGTGACAATAAGAGCCTCAAATCAGATTTCAATAACAAATAATCGGTTTTTAAGATCCCAAAATCAAAATTCAGCAACAAACAATCAACTTTCAACAACAACTAATCAGGTTTTTGTGCCTAAAACCACATTTCAGCAACAAATAATGAACTTTGAGCAACAATTAAGCAAAATTCTGCAACAAAACAAGCACAAACCAGCAACAAATCAACAGTTTTTTGTATTGAAAATCAAATTTCAACAACAAATAATGAACGTTGAGCAACAATTAAACACAAATAAACACAAACCAACAACAAATCAGCAAATGTGATTTCCATATAAAAAAGAAAATGCAATTTCCACAAACAAGCACAAATCAGCTTTCAAGTGCTCAAAATCAAGATTTCTGAAATCAATAGATAGAAGGATTTCTGAAACAAGCACAAATCAATTTTTTGTGCCCAAAATCGCAACTTTTAAAACCCTAGACTAGTCACAATTTCTGAAACGAAAATATTAATATAACAATTACTCACATAGAAAATAATATTTTATCTTGTATCGATCAACATCTACATATAAAAAATCTAGCATCGTATTAAAGGACACATAGGGGCTGTTTGTTTTTTATAAAAAGTGATTCTAAACTCTTTTGTCTTCAGCCTTGCAGACGCATGCAGACGTTTTTAATCCGCACACTATTTGTTATTGGGCAGCCCGCAGACCTTAAAACGTCTGCGCGTCCTCGTTTGCTAGAAGTGAAGAAACAGGCTCTTTTAACTTCTTCTAAATAAACACAGTTCTTTTGTGCCCTAAAAAAACATGACTGCTCCTTATTCCTCCCGTTCCCAATCAAGCAACTGGTCCGCCATCGTCCCTCCTCCTTCCGGCATGCCACCGATGCATCATTCCTCCGGCGTTGCAGCTTCCGTCGGTCGCTGCTTCTCCAATCGTAGGTATCTCCGACACCTGCTGCTTCTCCAATCGCAGCTATCTCCGATTGGTTTTCTCCGATCGCTTCCATCCCTGACACCTGCTTCTTTCTGACATCTGCAGGTATGCTACTGAACTCTGTATCCCGATTTTGGGGCTGCTTCTTACTGTTTTCCCGATTTGTTGGAGGTTGATCCCGTTTTCTGATTTCTTGGTTAATATTAGGGCTGAAATTATTGTTGGTTATTGTTGATTATCGATGGTTAATATTAGGGCTGATTATGATATATTTTTTCCGATTTCTTGCTGATTATTGTTGAAAGGTAGAAATTATTGTTGGTTATGGTTTTTTTTCTTGCTGCTTTTGCTTAAATGTGGGTTTATTATGTTGATTTTGCTGGAATGTATGCAAAATAGGGAATGTATACTTTCAAAAAAATGATTTTTATGATTTATATTTCGATGTTCTAAAACTAGAATTATTTAAATTTCAATGTTGAAAACTCTTATGTTTAAAAAAATTCAGTTTATTTTACAGTTTGAAGACTTTAAAAAACAAACAGTTTTCTTTTTGCAGACTGCAAACATTTGATCCACCTCTTCTGCTATAGATGTCTGCAGATGTGGTCCGTAGCCTACAGACATTTAACCTCTTCAAAAACAAACAGCACCATAACAATTATTTTTATTTCTATAATATTCTTAATCTAAATAAATATCTTGTAAATTTCTTCTAGTAACCTCATAAAGTGCGAGATGGATATTTATTTATTTATAATATCTAAGTTCTTAAAATACTATGTTAGCATGCGTTGAACCACAAATACTCCTCTCAATTGGTTGGCGAGAAGATCAGATAACTATGCTATTTATTCTTTAATCAATTATAATTACAAAATTTCCAACAAACATCATGCATTTAGATCGAACAAATATCTTTTCTATGAAAATCTTGTGTTATCTACAATAAAATATAATTATATCAAGATTGTCGAATATGGATATATTACTTTTTGATAAAATAATGCAAGTTGTTTTGTCAACATCGACAACCTTTGATGTTAAAATCATCCTTTTATAAGAACTAACAAGAACTAATTCGGCATCCAAGCACGAGATTCAAATTAAAATGTTTTTGAAAATTTTTAACAAGTATATTCATTCTAAGAAACTCAATGGGGCTAGTAGTCTAGATTATTTCCATAATTCCGTAACAGTTTGTCATTGGGTTTAAGTTCTGAGATCATTGGGCATCGTTGATGTAATAATATTTATGTTATCAAACTGGCTATTTCAGTTTTTTTCGGCATCTTATAACATAGAAAAAAATAAGTTTTAAATAATAGATGTATTTATCAAATGTTTTTAAAGACATTTATAAAAACTATAACTAAAAGATCTTATGAAAATATGAAAGGAAAATAGCATAAAAGCCCTCATATTTACATATTTTTAATGATGTTAATTTAACATCAATTTTATTTTTCTATAGTAGTCTAAACGTTGCAAATGTTTTTTTTTTTTTACATATGACATTTATCTGATAACATCATTTTTAGTATGTTACTACGACACACGGAAGTTACAACGGTTGTGATTTGGGTTGCCAGCAAAGACCACTTGCTATTCAACAAATCTTCATGCACGTTAAAGATTGTCCAAACAGAAATTTGGTCCTCATCAAAGATACTAATGATATCGTCTAGCTAACCAACATGACATCATCAGACATGAGTGTAACTATACAACTTGACGACATTAGAAATCTAGTAATCAGAGACGGAATTAACAATTAGATTCTCTAATAGAGTTTTGAATGGTATACTATGAAATCATAATTCTTATAGTAAGTTGATACATAAAATTGTATTTATTATGAATGATGAAAATCAAATCACTTAATAATATACGCACTTGCTATGTTTGTAAAATAACATAATATAATTTATAGTTTTATGTTACTTTTAACTATTATTGTTAGTTGATTTAGCACCCACTTTAAAAGTTTTCAATTATTATAAAAATACGATTTTTGAATATCTTTTTAGTTAATTGGATATTTAGATTTCAGTTGCATATTTAACATATTTAAACTTTAAAATTATTTAGAAAAAAGTATTATTTTTTAAGTTTATTTTATATTTTATTTAAGTTTTATATTTCAATATCATATTTAAATTCATAAATTAAATATATTATATTGATACATCAAAGTTTAATTTAGATTACGCATCATATTTAAATTAATAAATTAAGTATTTTATATTAGTAATTCAAACAGTCTATTATTAACCAAATAATATTTTCTATTTGATAAATTAAATAAACTTAAAAGTTTAAAAATTAAAGATTTCAAATCAATATAATTAATAAAAATATATATATATTAGAGGCTTTATGGCACATTTGGAATTTTCTTCTATGGCCGAGCTGATTTCGTGAATGGATGATCTCAAGGTTTGGAAGGGCATTAAAGGTTGTTTGGATGTCGTGTGTTTAACAGTTTTATGACACATTTGGAATTTTCGCAACAAGATTCTCTTCAATTTGGTGAAACCTCTTAAGGCTGAACGGAGTGGTCCTATGTGGTGCCGGCGGCATCCAATGTGGCATACAATGTTGCCAAGGAACACCACCCCGCTACCCAAACGTTTTTGGGAGGCATGCCTTCAACGGCATGTATTTGCCGCTGCACTCTCTCCTCTTTAAATCTAGATCTCTCTCACATACTCTCTCTCTCTCTCTCTCTCTCTATATATATATATATATATATATATATATATATATATATATATATATATATATATATATATATATATATATACATACATACATACATACATACATACATACATACATACATACATACATACATACATACATACACACATACATACACACACACACACACACATATATATATATATATATATATATATATATATATATATATTATGTTGCCAACAACCACTCCTTGATCACACCGCCACTCAACAACAAAAACGTTTTTCCAATGGCGCCTACGTGGCGGGCTTGCCTCCCAAATATTGGAGGCACCACTCCCTTCAGCCTAAGGCGATGCTTTGGGATGAGATTCAATCCCAATTGTTTTTGTGGTTATGTTCCAGATCTTCTAAGTTTAAATTATTGTGGGTGTCTTGGTTATGTAATCTTACTATAGCCATAACTTCTTTGTAATTTTTTTAGCTTATTGCTAGTTTTTTAATCTTATACCGACGTTAAAAAAAAAATTAGAGGCTTTATGGTATTTTCCGAAAAATCAAATATAATAATTCTTGCTTATTAAAATGATAATATTATAGGAACCGGTCCTCGTAACATCAAGTACAACATTCAACTTGGACCATTCACAAATGTTCGGATGGCATGGACGTGGAATGTCGTGACATCACCTACTCGAAATTCAATTTATTTTTATACTTTTTATTTTTTAATGTGCTAGTTGTTAATTAAAGTACATGTCGTCGTCTTCGATGATACGCCTCTAATATTTAAACTCACAAATTAATTATATAATTGCGTAAAGTCTATTCGTTTGTGTTGTGTATGGCGGCTTAACCATTAAATTTCTATATAATACTTCTTTATATTAACAAGTATTAAATCAGTAACATTTATTTAAAATAATCTATTTCCAGAAAGTTATAGTTCGCTTAACACTTTCTATTAGTAAGATATTATCTAGATAAATATACATTATAAATTGAACTGAAGTCTCATGATATGTCAGATATGAGGCCTGAGTATGGTCTTGATTTCTTGTTTCAGGAAAATCTTGACACTCAAAGTTAATAACGAAGTTGTACTCATACTATAAGGGCCTACTTCTTATTATTAAATATCGAGGGACGTAAAGTATAAAATTTGATGTCTTTTAAAAAGTTTGCATTTACACGAACACACAACACATTTGGAAGCAATTGGCCTATTAGGAGACGTTGTTCAATAGTCATCCTGATGCAAGATCGACGGACTTAAAATAGTCACAAAATAAAAATATAAAAAATGATTAAAAAATCCCAATTAATGATAGATTTTATCATAAATGTTAAAAAAATAGAAAAACAAAACGTATACTTATATTAGAAAATAGTGTTAGTAGTATTGTTGCTCATCAAACTACTACTTTTGATCTTATTAGGTAATTATATGTGTTTTTTTGTAGTCTAAGTTCCTAAAATGTCGTTTTACCTATCAAAAAAGCTATTTTTGGAACGAAGAATATATATCCCGGGTGACGTAACATGTCACAGGATGATTTGGTCAGCACTTGCCCATATGACTTGACATGACGTCCACATGTATGTTTTAATATATATTTTTTCAGGGGAAGTGATCCGTACACAACAGATTTTAACAATACACAACAATTTAATGTATTTTCTATATAATGTACAACCCCTCTAATACATAAATTGTTATGTATGGTTACAAACTGTTGTGTACAGATCACCTCCATTTTTTCAATAATCTTATTATTATTATTATTATTATTATTATTATTATTATTATTATTATTATTATTATTATTATTCATACAAATCCAAGAACACATTACCTTCCACCTCCAACCACCACCACCAACATCATCAACTTCTTATCACCATCATTCATATCCCACCACCTCCACCATTATCTACCTCCTAACACAACTATCAACCTCTCACATTAATAGAAAAACTTTCTGTAATGATACACATTGCGTATAATTAAAAGATATAAATGACACGGAAATGTGTATCATTGAAACATCAGTCATAAATAAAAGATGACATACATTTATGTGTCATAAATTTATGACACACATTTACGGCATATATTTACGACACATATTTACGACACACATTTACGACATACATTAACGACACAATCTGTATATCATGATTTCAAAAGTTTTAAAAAAATAATTTTCTGTAGATTTAATAAATTTCCAATTAAATTACATAAGGGTGTGTATGAGTCTGTTTGGGTCGTTTTGACCTATACTGAACACAAACCAAATAACATCGATTTCCAAACATTTAAAGCATAACCCAAACTTAAACTGATTGATTCTTGATTTTTCAGTTTTTCCCCAGTTCGGCTCTGAGTTTGTTGGTTTTAAACTGTAAAATTTTAAGCTCTCCTATTCACCCACCAACCAAATCATTGCTTGGTTACTAAGACTACTCTAAGAATATTGAGAAATCAATATATAGAGGATTTAAGTGGATAGATTTTTCTTCTTAATTCGATGTGGGACTCCCACAAGGTTAGAGTTAGAGTTAAAAGGCGTGTAGGTATCTCTTATATAAGAGGTAAGAGGGATTAAATCCCATCATCTATGTGGGATCAAGATAGAGCAAGCAAAATAAAATTCAACACTATTAATAGTGAATTAAACTAGAGATCTCCAGTTCAAAGGTCCAAAGGCTTAACCACTCAACCAAGATGCTTCCTATGCTTCTAATTCATAGAATTTATTTATAATATATGTACGTAAAAATGTATTTTAAGCATTTTTATATAAATCGGTTCGGTTTGGGGTTTTTTCCCCTAGTTTTAACACTTCCACAACCGAACTTAAACCAAAGTTTTCAGTTTTTGAAAATATAGAAACTGAACCGTCGGTTTTATGTTCGGTTTCAAATTTTCATTTTTTTAGTTTTCTAGTTTACAACTTGTTTTTTGCTCACCCCTAAAATTATAATTAATGCCTCATAATACAAAACATATCATATATAAAAAATTTTCAAAGTCATCAAAAATATCGTAGTCATATGTCAAATACTAAGAAACATTTGAAAGTTATCAAAAATATCGTAGTCATATGTCAAATACAAACTATTACTGGAGAATAAGGTTTACTACAAAAGATACTCATTCTTTGCATGCATCATCGATATCAACATCTGTGTAATTCTCCTTGCCACCCCAACATGAGAAAATAATGGTAGAATGCTATAATTAACAAATCAATAATTTAATAGCACTACAAAAAGTTTACTTGCTTTCTTATTGATCAACACTTCATCTCCTTCCTCAACAATCTCTTTCATGAACTTAAGCAAATAATAGCTACACTCGGTACCTGCCGGTTAACGGGGACACTACACAATTACATAATAAATGAATAGTCAAAATGAAGTTAAAGTTGTAATTTCTATAAATGAGTTAAGTGCTCACCATAACATTGACTAGTTGAGTTTAACGCTTCTATTAGATCCACTTTGTGCAGTGTACAATAACATTGCACTACAAAAACTGATGACAAATATCAAAGAATATAACATTAGGTTTCGATAATTTATATTACTTACACGTCAATAATTTTCCTCAAATGCATATTGACATTGCTAGTCTTCAGGGAATCTCTAAGATAAAAGCAAGTAGTTGTTTTCATATCTAGTACGACCACCACTCAATGTCTTCAATAGAAATCAAAAACCAAACCAAACCACGTCAAACAAATTAGTAACTAATATGGATTGATAATTATTGTATTTCCAATCAAATAGAAATCGATCCAGGGATTGTAGGGCAATAGAATGATGCCATTGTCATTTATTGTAATCAACTGATTTGCAACACTTCTACTTGCCTCGTCGGTATTCTTGAATTTATCCTTACGTCTATCTGGCGAGATTCCAGTTGGGCTCACAGAACAAACTCCATGATCTTATTTTGGCTCATTCTCGATTTTCTCAAACAAGTACCTATTGACATACAAAAACTAAATTGATTAAACAGAATGTGTTTTACAAAACACTTATTTAAATACACTACTACAAAATGAGTGTAACACAACAATTTAGAAGCAACACTTAATAAATCTGTTGGTTTTTTTCTAAAACAACATTTTTAAAATAATTGTTGCATTATAGTATTTAATCTCACACTTCTTTTAAAGTGTTGGATTTTTTTTACTGAAAGACCAACATATTAGAGAATTGTTGTATTTATTAACATTTAAAACCAACACTTAATTAAAATGGTTGTATTCTCAATAAAAACCCAACACCTATTTAAAAGCGTTGTATTCATATAGTTTTATATAAAATATATAGTAATTTTCTATAATTAAATTTAAATGTTAATTCCTTTAATATTTTAATTTCACCTGAACTTATAATTGTAAGTTGATATATGAATTTATAATACAAATTAATTTATTGATAAATGTTAGTTTTAAAATTACAAATAAATTAAACTATTGATTGTATAATTTCTTTAAGTCTTATATTACTTAATATATAAATTTTTTATTTTACATTATCATTTCTTTTAAGAAAATTTCTTAAAAATTAAATAACAATAAATTAAACTATTGATTGGATTTTATTTTTAATTTTAAGTTCATATGTGAATTAATAAATAAAGTTAATAGAAAAAATTTAACTTTTTTTCAAAAATAAATTAAAAAATAAATTATATAATCTAGTCATCAACTATGTATATAATTTATATACTTAATCTTTTGTAAAACAATACATACACATAGTATTTTTTATTATTCTTAAATTTTTATATTGATAAATCATACACATATAATAATAAATATACATAAATAAAAATAATTAAAAATTAAAAATTAAATTTTATTTAATTTACATATAAGGAGAGGGGTTTCGAAAATTTTGTTTCCCTCTCAAGTCACAACGAACTTTTTTCATTTCCCCCTCCCCATACTTATTCCCCTCCTCCCGGCCGTGTTTAGAACATGAAAAGTGAAATTGAACAGGCTGACTCTTGCCTCTTGTTTCAGTCAAGCAGCTTCATGTATATCAAAAAGAGTAACCCTTAACATCAAATATTATGATTCACCGCTCGTGTAAAAGTTAAGTTCAAATATTGTCCATATAATGTGATTCTTAATATATAAATTAATCCATGTGACCTGTATTTCCAAGCTCTTTTGTGTGTGTGAAGGCGTGTTTTGGTTTTGTCATTGGGATAAAACGGTTGGGACATGGCCACATGGGGTTCATTGTCTATGTTCAATCGATGGAGTAAAGTTAATTAGTTTTCCTATGATGCTAATGTTCAGTTGTTTACCACCTCGTAACATCCTTTTTTGCTAGCGAACTGCATGAAATTGTTGTATTATTTGGAATGTAAAAAGAGACAGGTCTCATATGTTGACTAATCGGTCGAAACGGATAATTTTTGTTGGGTAGGTTAGATAGGTTGGGGCTAAAGTCAGGTCGAGTGACTTGCAATTTTTTCAATCCATCTTAAACATTTTATAATTAATTAACGTGTATAATTTTATTCGAAAATAACTATTTATCTACGATTTAAACAAGAGTAAGTAGGCCAGCATGTGAATGCTTCTCCATTCCATACTACTCATTTCTTTAGGTAAATCTTTGAAATGTATTATGAACATAGTGGTAATACCAAGACCAAATCAAAGTTTCTATAACGAGTATGCACGTTGTACCACAAAAGTCCATCCATTTTAAGCACACAACTGAATAATATTTGAAATCGAAACAAGACATACATGTAAAATAACAAACATGAATTAATCAACTTTCTGACAAAACACAAAACTAAATCCCGATCTCAAGTTTGTAACCTCAATGAAATAAACTTAAAGTGCAAAAATTCAATACAAACTAAGAGGTGAACCATAACAAATTTATTTGATTCTTTTCGACACAGTTTCTTGATCTTGAGCCCTACCACACCATCGCAAGGTTTCCATTCTTATCTAAACCTTCATAATCTCATCAATTTGACTTCTTATTTGCACCCATGGCAAAGAATTCTGTAATGACTTCAAGTGGCATACCCTTTGTTTCAGGCACTCTGAAGTAAACAAAAAACCACGAGATAGTACACACAACCGCATAGATTCCAAAAGCACCTTGAAGGCCGATGGTGGTGAGGAGCACTGGAAGTGTGTAAGTGACGATAATGTCACCTACCCAAAATGTAAGTGCACAAATGGCGATACAAAGGCCTCTCACACGTGTAGGGAAAATCTCTGAGCAAAGTGTGTTGGGGATTGGTCCAAAACCCATCACGAATGTGCAAAAGTAAACTACAACACTAACGGTAGAGACAATTGCATGGGTAACTGAATCCATCTCAATCATATTGCTCAAAACTAGCACAATGAGTGATGTAAGAAGAACCGGTAGTGTAGCTAAGAGCAGCATCCTAGGGAAAAAATGATAAAAAATATACATTTTAGTAAAAACAAAATGTGTAAACTTGTGTCGGTATACTCACAACACTATAGGATCTATTCATTTAGCTAGTTTTCATTATTTCAATGATTCTTATCTCCTATTATTCTCGAGTCAAGAAAATCAAAGTTAGAAGATCATTAATACAAGGGATAGATGCAAAAATGCAAGAAACAAAGGCTAAAGGTAACTTCTAAATTTCTAAGGAAGTTTTAAAGTTTTTTCATATATATTTTATGCTAAATGCAAGAAACATCGTACTTTCATTTATTTGTGAATTATAATATCGTACTTTCATTTCAGTATTGTTAGCGGATTGTATGGGATTGCATATTTATTGTATAGATTTGTTAGCCCACTTTGTATATACACTAGGCACCACGGCACATGGGCCGGATATAATACAATATATAAGCCCTTTGTATATACAAAGTGGGCTAACAAATCTATACAATAAATATGCAATCCCATACAATCCCCTAACAAGTATATTATAGCATTGTACATCCAATTTATTTC
This sequence comes from Cichorium intybus, assembly GCA_023525715.1. Taxonomy (NCBI): domain Eukaryota; kingdom Viridiplantae; phylum Streptophyta; class Magnoliopsida; order Asterales; family Asteraceae; genus Cichorium; species Cichorium intybus. The sequence goes on along the minus strand of CM042016.1, from coordinate 29,087,941 downwards.
TTTTAAGGTATTGTAGTATAAAATTTTTATTTAATCATAATTGGAAAAGCTGAAATCTAGATGTTGTAATAAATAAATAAATGGAAGTACATTGTTATTTTTTTCATTTACCCATTTTCTTAAAAAGAAAGAACTTACCTTCGGCCTGCTACATCTATAAGCCTCATGGCGACACCAATGCTAGGAAGCATCAATAAGGTTGTGACACCGCTAATGAGGAAAGAAGCCGATTCAGAACCAATGCCCATGCTAGACAAAAGAATTCCTACCCCAGCTTGTTCAAGAATTTGAGGGGTGTAGTACAAAACTCCATTAATGCCAGAAAACTGTTTCGATTAAAAAGGACGAAAAAAGAAACCCGTTAATAAAAACATATTACAAAACTAATCAAAGATGAAACATATCGATACACCTGTTGAAGTATTTGAATCCCGACACCAACAATCAACGCTTGTTTAACACCAGGCTCAGAAAGATCTGACCAACCTGGCCCCTTTTTAGCAGACGGCGGCGGTTTGATCGTACCGGTCTGAATCGGGATCTCACCAGTTACGTTGTCTAGACAAAGAACCGATCGACTCACAAGAGCCGATGCGCGAACCGGATCACCCTCACCACCGACAGCAAGTGAAGCAATGGACCCACGTCTAGATTCAAGGGCGGCGCCACCCTCCTGGTGCAGGTAAATCCTCTTAAGCCCACCGGCTTTATTCCCATCGTCCGTCTTTTTGTAAGCCAACTGCCACCCACCGCCAATCCCCATGGCGGCGGTTGTCTCAGTAGTGTTTGCCATACTGCCCTTCGAAGGGGCACCCACGTCTCTTTCGGTTGCTTCACGCGATAACAATGGACTCTTCAAGTTATGATCGTCATCGTCGTCTGATAAGTTACCCTTTTCGTGATTGCTCTCGACATCCCAGTTATCGGTTTTATGGTGTTCTTGCGCGAACATGCTTCCGAAATTTGGAATAAGCATACTTTTCATACTTCCGTTTTCGTTTTGTTTCTCGTGGACACTTCCGAATAGAGTAACCATCGGGTCCATCATGTGTGACATACTTCCTTGACGTGAAGCTAGAGCCAACGAACTTTGGCCCCTAACCGGCTTAGCCACCCATGACTGACCCTCTTCGGCCCCATATAACTTGATCTGGTCTTTCTCTTCATGAACGTGCTCTTCACTAAGCTCATTGTCAGCACCGATAACGTACTCTTCCACTGACGTTTCAGTACCTCCCACTTCTAGACCTTCAACTAGTAACGCCATTTCACCTGGAAAAACCGTCCACATGAATGCTTACTGTTTTTTCAATCCGAACTTTTAGTAACAAAGCCAACGAGGGCAATTCTTTCCCCCACCCCCTGTCCCTCCAATTTTCAGAATTAGTAAATGGGGCAAATGCAAAAGATAAGTTGTATCATAGCATCATGTTTTCATTTATTTCTATTGGAGTATCATCTTGCTACTTTTTTCCTATTAAAGGATTCTCCCTTATAAAATCAACCTAATTATAACATACTTCAAAAAATTTAATAGCAGTACATTATATACATTATACTTTGATAAATATCCCTATTTATGGGAAATTTGATTTGTATTTTAATGACATAGTCTCATTGTTATACTTGGGTAGATTTTTCAAAATACACTATTGTGATAAGAAGAAATGAAGGTATAATATTATAATAAACAAATCTATTAAAATATGTTGTTATTTCGTTTATACAAATTAAAAGGGTTATCTGAGTTAGTCCACACTGTCCTATAATATTTAAATTAGTTACATAGTGGCTACAAAGAAGCCTAATCCATATTGCACACTAGTGTTAGTGTCCCGCTAGGTAGTTCGCCTGAGTGCTAACATGGAGACTAATCCACATTGGATTTAACACTCATATTGTGACTGCTGAGACTCTAACCCTTGATCTTTTCTGCAAGTATACCACCCCGGGACCAACTATGTTACACATTGGGTCGTTGCTATTTCTTGCATTCAACCTTTAATGTAAGTGTTCTAAATTTTTAGTATAAGGTCTTACATTAGATAATTTTCACGGTCAAATACTTTTTTGTATATTTTTCCCCTTAATTGCATATTTTTTTGGCTCTACTACTGTCCAATCATGATGAAATGAGTTCAAGAAACGAACCTGAGACATCCTCTTTGCCACGAAGCGCCTGAAGGACAATTTTAGCCTCATCCATCTTCCCTTTACTCACCAACCATCGTGGAGATTCAGGCAAGAAAAAAATCGTTAAAATAAAGTACGCGACCGAGGGTAATGAGAGGACCCCGAGCATCATTCTCCAACTAGCATTGGATTTTAATGACATAAAGAACACCATAGTGTACGCTAAACACATTCCAATACTACCCGTGAACTGCGGAAATGTATTTAACAGCCCCCTAATGTCTGAAGGGGCTGTTTCAGATATATAAAGGGGTACAAGTGTCACAGCCAGGCCTATACCGAATCCATCAAGAAGTCTTGCTATTAGCAAAACATAAACATTTGGAGACCAAAACATTACTAGACCGCTAGTGAAGTAAAACATTGAAGAAATTATGAGCATGGGACGCCTTCCAATGGCATCTGATACAGGTCCTGAGAATGTTGTGATAACTGTTGCACCGATTAGTGACATGGCTACGATTAGCCCTTCGATTGTTGGTTGTGTTTCTAAATGGAATTCCTTTTTAATGTAAAGAACGGCTCCTGCATGCATGCACCATTAGATTATGTGTAGGATGAACATCATGGATTTATGAAGGAGATTGTGAAGCTAATACGTATGTACCTGCAATTGTGGCATTATCCCATCCTTGCAACATGTTGCCAATGGCAGCCGCAAGGGCTACATACACAGCTCCCTTCGACATCTTCGCTTTTTTACACGATAAAGAATGGTGTCTTCGAAGATTTGATTTTACTAAAGAAACATAAATCAGAAGTACAATCAAACAATTCCACAATAAACATTAAATTCTTTAATAGAGTAAAGTCTCAAAAGGGTACCTCAAGAACAGGTGAACGATAGATTCAGCAAGTTATACATAGCATCCCCATGGTGATCTTTGGACGAAAATGCAATGAAAGGTTTTTTAGGGTTGTTTGAATTGCATCAAACTCATCTGTGAACGATCATATTTAAACAAATATTCATAAAGATTCGAAGAAGAGGCAATGCAGGTGATGTATTACTGAAACACATGAAGGAGAAGTCCCATCAAAGATCTACCCACATGATCATGAAGAAAGATACAAAAATGGAAATTTCGGTATGAAAACTTGAGCTTTTTTGATTTGTTAAGAGTGAAGAGAGAGAAAGTGAGAGAGATATAGGGGGAGAAAGAAGAGGGATGAACTTCTGGTCCCTGGTCATAACAAATACCAGTTCTTGAGGGTTTACATGTGGAATCCGAAGAACATGGTATGTATTGGTGAATGATGACCTGTCAATTTCATGGAGGTTAAAAGGGTCCTACCTTTTTCGTATGAAGATCCTAAATTTAATCATACCTCTACCACAAACATGGAAATGGGACACGCTCATGGGGTATTAAGTACAAACGTCCAATTTGTCCTTTCGCGTTATCTTATCTTAACTAAATTATGCTCCTTCAAATTAAGTGATTTTATGTACCGTCATTAAATCTGACAAAATTGACAATTTAGTTGATAATAAAACTATAAACTCGCAAATGATTTTTGGTAAAAATTAAGGAATCGATATCATTTTAGTAAAGATAAGTATTAGGTTACACTGAGGTAAATTACAATGTTCATACAAGTAAAGTGGTGCCCACTGCCCAAGCTTGAATCGGAGACCTCAATTATAGATTCTCACTTTATTGCGGCAAGGGAAAGCATGCAAAGATTGTTGAGTTATGGAGTATGATTGTCCTTGACCGAATAGCCAATATTGTAACTAAATATATATGGTACGGTATGTTGTCCTTGAGATTGATCATTGGTACTAAGAATCCAACATATATGCATACCACAGTGTTGACGATAGAGAAGTTGAAGCTTTTCATAACTTCAAATGGTCTTAGATGATTAAAGAGAAGACGTTATACAAAAGAGAGGAGGTTTATGAGAGGTACATGTCTTGGAAGGCAGTTGATTTGGGATCAGTCTCTAAGAAGGAAATTGTTGAGTTGTGGAATCTGATTGTACAAAAGACTTGATCGCCACTATTATGACTTATCAACTCTATAAATTGATTTCCATAAGGGGATTTCAGATGGGTTTGAAAGTCATTCATCACAAGACTCTAGAGCCTACTAATGTTGACTTTGGGTACTGGTGATCTTGGCATGTTGGTTATGTTAGACCCGATATTCTTCTTTGTAAATCCTTTCAAAGTAATAAACACCTCTTTGGTTCGACTGCATGCAAGATTACACGGATTATGTGAACCATGTAAATTCTTGTATGCTCTTTGTTTTCTTTGCAACCTTTAATTGTGCATGTTTTGTTTGAAACTCTAACAAAGATGTTGTTGTTGGGGAAAACAAAGTCAAGTGATTATGGTCAATGTTGAATCACAAGCCGAAATACCCAAACCCCATGTCCCAAACATAAGTTTCACCGGACAACCAAAACGTAACAATAGGACGTGGAAAACAAAGATAACAAATGAAATAGAAACAATCTAAAAAATAATGAGACACGGGATTTAATTTGGTTCCCCAAGTTCGAAATTGTGTGCATCTACGTGAGAGAAATGTGATATTGTATATTGCAATAACAATTAGGATAACAATACTTACTAATGTACAATAATTGATCAAAAAATATAAAAGAACACTTGCAACCGCGCCTAAGTAGAATGGAAAAGAATAGGGCATCAAATGGTTAGAAGTGTTGATTTAAACCGAAACAACAACCTATACATCTTCAGCATACGTTTGTGAGGTCACAAAAAGGTCATCTAGGATGATTATTTGGTTGACACAAAATCCTATTGGACACTTATAAAATCATCTAGGATGACTTCCACATCTTTAAAATGTTGCAAAACATGTGAGGTTGTGAGGCCCATTTTCTTCTCGAGATACTTATAAAGGTATGTAGAATTGTTACCTTATAGTTGGTGTGGTTTTAGGTATTGAGTAGTTCAGGGTAGAGGTGTGGCGATCTTTTGTGATTGCCTTCGAGTTTTGAGTTGTTTGATGAGTAAGAAGAGATTAACGTTTTTTCTTACGTACTAATATTGGTGTGAATAAGATTAGTTAGGTTGTTATATGTGTTAATGCGATCAGAAACCCTTTTGGGAAGAGTTTGAGCTTGAATAATGCCAAAAGGAGGTCACACGAATCGTGCAAGACGAAACGGGGCTCAAGGCCACAGTTAGCGACACTAAGAGTGAGCTTAGCGATGCTATGCTGCGTGACCAGTCCCCTTTTTATCCCGTAATTGCTCATTTCGGGAGAAAAACTTTCCCAAACACCTCCAATTGAGATAAAACCCAATTTTCACCAAATTGATCGAGGGGAAACGTATGGGATCTAAGGAAGATCGAATCTAACACCATGAATGCGTTCTTGATCCATAAATCAATGAGGTAAACTGATTTATTTGAGTTTTGGGGTTTTTGAAACCTTAGATGTCTAAATTCGTGAAATTGAGATGTTATATTGATATATGAAGTTAGTATATCATAGTAGAGAACTTTCATTAGCACTTGGTATGAAAATTATTGAGTTTTTGTTACTGAAACCATTAAGTCGCGATTATGGGCTAAACCAGACAGGTTAGCGGCGCTAACTGTAGCTTTTGGGGGTTTTCACCCTTTTTTAATGGTTAAGCTTGAGTATTAGTAGTTGGGATGTTTGGGAGTAATTGAGACCTGACATGTGATTTTTTTACCCCAGCTAATAGATTTAGGAATGAGTCTAATACGAGAAGCTCGGGTGTAATACGTCCTGATCTACCACCAGGTGAGTACTCTCTAGTAGTTGAGTAGAGATATACTTTAAGGTATGTTGAGATACATGTGATATATATATTTGTGTGCTATGTTGTTGTTATTGTTGTGACCACTCGAGGAGTGAATTGTTATCTGTGAATAACAATAGTCGAGTCAAATATACATATTGATTGTATAAGCAAAGTAGATGCTAAAGTGGTTGCGTTAAAGAGCCTTTGAGTCTGATTGTTACAACCATGAGGGTTGTTATAATTTAGTATAGTTGATTGTGGAATGAGTACATGCGAGTGTGCGATTGAGTTTATGAGCAGTACTGGTTGTGGTACTTACTGATGAGTTGATGTTTGCTAATAAGTAGCTGGTGCTTGTAAAGCTAATGTGACTACAGGATTCAAATATAAGGAAGAGATATATACTTGCTAATGAGATTACCAAGAGTGAGATATGAGAATGTGTATTGAGAGAGATTTGTGGAGTGTGTTGTAAGATTTGGTTGATACCATGTCTTTATATATCTATATACCAACACATTTTGTGTTGTTGACCAGTAGGGATATTACTCGCTAAGCTTTTATAAGCTTACATGTTTGTGTGTGTATGTGTTTTGCAGGTATCTGTAGCAGTGATAGGGGAAGGCATGTGAATCAGTGATGGACAACTTAGAGCCTATCCTTGAGTAGACAACCTTGTAATTGATATTTGTAATGCCTGGTGTGTATTGTGAGGACCTTTTTATGTAATTAATTTTTATAACATATTGTTTTCACGGTTTGATACTAGTATACCCATTTTGATGTGTTTTATGTTTAAATTTTTTTGGTATACTTTGTATGAGAAACCGGGCGTTACAGAGGTATTGCCCAAAATTGTCCAGGACGTTCATAAAATTGTCTATGACAATTTTTGATGGGCCAAAATTATCACTCGGGGATATAAATCATTTAGTACATTATTGATAATGCCTAGGATGATTTTCTTCGGTATAGTTGTCTATGAATGCTTATTTTCCTTTCGTTTCATTCATCCACATGTTTAAAGCTCAATTTTTATACTATATTTCTTCAAATTCCTTCCATGGATACATTGAGATAGAACCAATCAGTCTGCTCTTTTGAATATGAATTCGATGCATATATTTTATCACTTAGTGTGCATTTAAGCAATATAGATAATGCCAATCAAACCTCCAAATGAATTCTTTTGCATCCCAATAAAACCTTCAACATAGCCACAATTGTTAGTACATTAATTAGATCATTACAAAGAACAAATTCGACATAGAGGGACAATATATGCATTTATGTGCAAAAAAATGTTAACTCGGAAAATTAATACAAAATATAAACATATGCAAACTAAACACTTCTTTTTTTGCATACTTTACCTTAGATTTTCAAATTATCCATCTTTGAAATCATTTTTCTAAAATACCCACCTAGTAACCGGTTAGACTTAAAGCCCTTTGGAACTTCTCCCCGATTTATTAGCATGTTAACTTGGTCGAACTAAAGCGTTGACCCAAACATCTCTGATGTTCGAGGCTGTCCCTTGTTATTCTAAATTTTTCCCTAAAGCTATGTTCTACACCTCTGTTGTTTTCCTTTCTCTTTTGGTCCCTATTGCTTTTCCATCTTTCTTTCTTTTCTTCCTATAGTAGGTTCATTTATTTCTTTTTCATCTGACATATTATGATGTAAATTATGATATTTAGAATCAGGAAAGACAAGGGGCAAAATAGACTAACTCTGGAGTCCCTTATACAATATAAGATGTTGAGGAGGTAGTAAGCTCAAGTATTAATAACATCCAAGGACATGTGGTGTCTATTGGATCCCCAATTAAACTATATGTTCAAGGTTTAATTTTAACACTGAATCGCCAATTTGGACCGGTTTGATATTCTAGCTGCTAAAACCAATTTAGGTCCGGTTTTGCAGAAAGCGGTTTGAAAAACCAGTTGAACCAGTTTAAAAATGGTTCATGCAGTTACAGTTAGAAATGTTTTTACTCAAACGATGTTATATAGTCAGGTTTTTTTTCATAAATGAACCATATGACCTTCATTTACTAGTATAAATGTGTATTGGATGTGTTAGTTTTGATCACACCACTAAAAAACTACTTATTAACTTTCTTTATTTCTCTTTGCAACTAATGGCATTCAAAGGTGGTTAATCATAATCTTTCATTGGTGTTGGCGGTTTGTCAACCAATGAGACAGTTGTTGCAATCAAAGTTACAAAAAGAAAACCGGAAGTTTAGCACACATGAGTATACAAGAACTTGAAATTTTAGATATTTCGGCTTAGTAGATAGAGAATGAATCCTAATTTCTGATTTTAGTTGTTATGATTCGTGATCTACTAACTGTTCAAACTTCTACAATAGTTTCAAAATCCACTTTTTCTCTTAGTGGCAAGGTTATATCTCCAAGAAGAAATAAACTCATCCTCGTATCGTTGGAAGTATGTATTTCCTTGAAAGACTACTTAGATAGCGTGGAACGAATATAACATATTTCACCACTTGAAGTCAAACTTGAGGATGACGAAGAAAAAATACACAAGCAAAAATTAGCTATGGAATCGTTGGTACCACTTACCACGCAAGAACTCACGTATGGATCACTATTAAGCAATAACATTGACGAGTAAACTATAAATAACGGACAATCAATAAATGAGGAACGACCACCACTACTACTACAAAAAAAAAAAAAAAAAAAAAAAAAAAAAAAAAAAAAAAAAAAAAAAAAAAAACCGAACCGGGCCAGTAGCTTAAGAGGCATTAAGTTTTTCAAGATTTCCTAATCCAAATTACGTATTGTGATTTCCATTGAAGGTTCACTGTCTCGTTACAATTTAACACCAAAAACAAAAGTCGTGAACATATGGCAACATCACGACCGCATACAAGAAAAAAGATAAAGACGACATAATACAAATCAAAAACCAGAATAACAAGCGTTCGAGTTCGAAATCATTCAAACATATGTATCAATCAATGATTTCTTCATCTCATTAGCAATAGCCTCAGGTCGAGCTTCCCTCAACTTAAAAACATTCTCAATCACTGACAACTCGGTTGCAGTAGTGTCTGAACCGCAAAATGCGGTCCAGTCATTAACGGTTAACCCACCGGCAATCACTTCACTGCCGCGGTTAACCGTCCCTGCAACCAAAGGAACCTGAAGAAGAGTTGACAGCTCATCAAGATCTTCAACCGATGTGTGAGGGTGCACCAGACCACCTTTATTTGAAAACGCACAATAACTGCCCACAAGTGTATTCCCTGCAATTGTCTGCCTAAAAACTTCCACACCAAGTACATCCGCTATCATTTCCTCTGTTTCCTGATGATGACGTCACAATTTATAAGTGATGTCAGTATTAGTTTTACACTAAAAAGACAAAATTTTGCAGCTTTTGTACCTTGTCAAGATCGGTATGGGTAAGAGCGACATGATCATTACATGCCATGCAATTACCAAGAGCAGATAACTTTTCATTGATTCGTTGAACAACAACTGTGTCAGGCAGACTGTTCCTCAAGTGTTCGAGCTCTATGAAAGAATCAAATTAAGGTAAAGTCCAGAAGGTTGAAATGGCCATTTACTAACATTCAGACGGATTATGAAGTTACCTTGATCGGTGGTAGTATGAGGTAAGAGAAGGCCTTTCTTGTTTCCTACAAAAGATTGTCTAATATCAGTCTTCAAATTCGTGATACAGATTGGAAAAAAAAAAATTTGGAGTATTTACCGATGCAAAGTCTTCCAACTATTCTTGTACCGCCAATGGTGGTTCTAACAACGGGAATAACATCAGCCAGCTCAGACTCAAAGATGCTGCAAATCCAAATCCAAATTCTTGTGAATTTTTGTTTATGGATAGCATAGTACAACACCAATCATAAGAGCAAACCTGTAGAAACTTTCTGATCCTTCATTTGCTACCAAGCAGTAAGCATTTGTAAGCTTTGTGAACACCCCAATTTCACATGAGTTTTCAAACCGTAGCCCTGAAAAAAATACACACACGGAGGAATTGGAATGACAGAAGGAATAGAATGGATATAGTAATCGAATAAGCAAATAAGCAATGTTTGTATAGTGAAAGAAATCAGGACATAGCATATACAACATCATTGACATGAAGTGGTACAGAGGTGCAAGTTAGCTTACTTGTGGCCATGGTAAATGAGAAGGAGATGTATGGGAAATTCCTTCAGGAGCAAGAAGTCTGTCACAAATTATAACATCCAATTGTTTATGCATTAGCGAATTATTATGCCTCGCATATTTTTATTTGAAAATGAAAAATGAAGATCTCAATTTAGTAGAAGACAAAGAATCTGATCAGTATCCTCGATCTCTAAACAAGAAGCAAGTCGGTACGTATGTTGATCGCTTCTTTGATCTTATAATTAGATAGAAGGCTTTCTAAGCTTCAATATTCGAGAATTTAGAAGTTAAAGGTCGGTCTTAATCCAATAGCGCGTATCTCGGAAATAAAAGCTTCAAGAACAATAGGAAGTTAAGATTGCAGTGGAAATAGAGAATAGACCTGTGAATACGACGAAGATCGAGAAATCTGAAGCAATCGCGATAAATTCAAATACAGAAAGTAAGCAGGAGTTGCGTGGATCAAATTAGGGCTTTGAAAAGTATGAATCAAAACGGGATATTTTGGGTGAAATGATATAATAGTTGTCGAGATTTTTGTTTTGGGTAACCCGTTGTTGACTTTGCTTCCGGAACTTGATAGCCAAGCCACAAATGTACTTGAACCGCAAGGTTTTTTGGGGTAAAGGGACGAACTTGAGGCGCAAGGTCATGCCCCGACGTCGTATTTCTAAAGGCCTCCACACAATTCCTAGTGTTGTTATGGAATGCTTAAAACGACGTGGTTTTATATTAGAATTGTTCATCCAAAGAAATGCTCACAAGCACCTTGGGAAACGAGTATTTTTGAAAAATAGTTATATTTCGTAGTGTTGAAAACCATATTTATGCTAATTCACATGTACAAGAGTTTTTATGGAAAAATAATAGCTAAAAATGATCAAATACTAAGCAAAAACATTTCTCGAACCACCCTGTGAAATGGCTAAAAACATTTCTTGGGGTGCTTTGAGAAATGTTCCAGGCACCATACGAAATATCTACTAATCTCTACTTGCTTCAATCTATATCTTTTTTCAGAGTAAGATCAAGATTATCACTATTGTTAGTGTTTGAGCATCGTGTGAAGAGATCCATTGTCTCTGGTTAAGTTAGTGCTAAGAAGTTGAGATAGGAAATCTTCTACATACATTTCGAATCTACTTTTAAAAGTTTGAGTTTTCTGTGGATCATCAGCGGTAACCAAGGCTAATGAAGAGAGAGAGAGAGAGAGAGAGAGAGAGAGAGAGAGAGAGAGAGAGAGAGAGATAAAGAGAGAGACAGAGAGAGAGATCCCTCATCAAAAAGGATTAACCTCTCGATATGGATGTCAATCATTATAAATAATTGTGCTTGAATTTTCTATCGCATAAGTAATAACTTTAGTTTTAGTAAACTGTTATTTTAAAAATTCTTATTATCTATAAACAATTCCATAAGCACCTTCCCCCAACCCCAAGGATGCACTTACAATTTTCGCTCACCAAAACATATAACAATTAAGATAACTAGCTCGTTTAGGCTTGCTAGGTTGTCCTTTAATATAGGGATGCTAGATGTAACCTAAACGATAACTGTATCGAATATTCTTATTACAATTCTTAAAGTTTGTTCTTTAAGTACATTACATCTTTTTACAGTTAAATGTAAGCTACAACCTCTTTTGTCAACTAATTCGACAATAGGGACTTTTTACATATGTTAACTCTTAATCACACTAACTAAATTCACAACTAAGCTTATTCAAATTATGAAGCTACATAGTCAAGACTTCCGCGCTTTTGTTTGCTAGACCTCGAACACATGAAAAATCGTGTCCAAGATTTCTTGTGTTTAAAAGGTTGCACCTTCAAATCCTTCTTCTCATGGACTTCACTCATATACCGAACAACAGCCTAGAAAATAGAAAGCATAGAAATTAGTCATTAGACTTGAAGCTATTCCTATAAAAGATTATTCTTCCAGCAACCCTAGAGCTGGCCCACAGTGCCTTAAAAGTAAATCTGGTCAACAACAGTCAGAATCCACATTGGAATTGAAACTCTCACACTGCCTGACATAAGAGCCAACCCAACCATGCCAATTTGAAACTATTTGATCCTACAAAAAGACGAAAATGATATTTCACCTGCGCGCCATTGTCAAGTACATTACGTGGCGGTACTTCTAAAGGATTTCCTTCAACTTTCAACACCCGTAACTTCAATAGCATCCTAAACGAATCCGGAAGTACCCGTATTTGATTATTACTCATATCCAACTCTTCAAGATTCTCAAGGTTACCAATTGATCTTGGTAGTGATCTCAAATCCGCAAAGTTGTTACTAATATTGATCTTTAAAAGAGTGGTAGCAAAACATAAGCTCTCAGGGACCGAATCAAGCTCATTAAAACTTAAATCGAGTTGTTTTATATTTTTTAAAGATGACATTGTGGTTGGTAATCTACCGATGTTATTATAACGAACAGATAGTGTTTCTAACGACTCGATTCTTCCTAATGCTTCTGGTAAAGCTTTAAGCTTGTTATAATCCGCAAGGAGTTCTTTGAGTGATGAACATTGACCAATTGCATGTGGGATTTCTTCAATATCGTTTGTTTCAATGTTTAGTTTTTGTAAATTGAAAAGAGACCCAATTGGATCAGGGAGAAATTGAAGGTTGTTTGAACTCAAATCGAGTTCTTGAAGATGGATTAATTTACCAAAAGTTGTTGGGAGAGATGTTAACATGTTTCCATGAAGATCAAGTGAGATTAAGTTGATGAGATTTGATATGGAGTCTGGGAGTTCGATGATTTTGTTGGAATGTAAGTTTAGTTTTTTTAAAGATGAAAGATTCCCGATTGAAGATGGTAAAGCAAGAAGACGGTTTTCTGAGAGATTTAATGTGAGTAAATTGGATAACTTCCCGATTGAATCTGGTAGCCATTCGATTTGATCCATGAGTTTGTTATGAAGATCAAGATCTTTTGTTCCTTTCTTTGATGACACTTCTATCAAACTAGCAAGCTTTATAAGACTCAGTTTATCACCATCTTGGCCTACAAAATGACAGATTAAAGTAGTTGAAATTTACAATGATCTAATTAATGTAAAAGTATAGAGTTTTGAAATTTTGAACTCACCAGAAGTGATACCAGGTTTTAGAGTTGAATCAACAATCTGGGGCCTGGAAAATTTACTAATTGAATCGCCATAAAACTTGGATTTATTCACATAGCTATCATCTTTAGCGAACAACTGAGAATTTTTGACATGATCCTTGTCAAAGGACAGGCTAGAAGTGGATGAAGTGGTGAGAGTACTGTGATGGGAACTTGTAGTAGAGAAGGAAGTTGGAGTTGTTGAAGGTGAAGAACTGCTTGAAGTTGATGCAACAGATTGGGTGGTATTGGATGGAGTACAACACTTGGAGGCTTTCTGAATCATTTCATCGAACAGTTGGTGGCAGTTTTCGAGGTCCAGCAGTTTAACAGCTTCCCTCTTCTGTTCTTTACTTTGGAATTGGACTAATTGTTTCTGCATCTCTATCAAGACGTTGAAGAGTTCTTCAGGGATGTATTTTCGTTTCTTTTGTTTGGAAATACCTTCGATCCTCGATTGTTCTTCATTGTCTGCGTTTCGGATTAGTATTATTGCAGCTTCAACGTCATCGATTCCTGGTCTTGGAGGAAGAGATCTGTGAATTCTCATTATCTCTTCCACTACCTCGTCTACTGATTTGGCAGAAGAATCCATCTCCTTCTTCTATATTCTAAAAAATGATCAGGAAACCTATACAATTAACAATTTATAAACCACTTTTAAAGTCTACTAAACAAGACGTCCATGGTGATTTTCCTTAATATGTACTGTCAAACCATAATCACCCTAGTTAAGAAGGGAATATGAATCAATAAGTACGAGAAAATCAAACAACACAGCCATAGAATCCGAATTCTGTTCCTCTAAAAAGCGAATTAGTATCTGATTCCAAATTATTAATCCATACAAACATTAAAACCTCCAAGTCGAATTAGAAATCTTACAAACTGACCTTGGAATCGGTCTTGAGAACTGGATCAGCAAACAGACGATGAAATTGAACGCCGTGTTATGGTGAGAAATTAACAGACAGAGCGTAAGTGCTTGCTTGTGTGTGTGTTTTATGTATTGTATAATGTGTAAATGCTACAGAGCTCCAGTATTTAAAGCACCCTCGACGGAGCTCCGGTTGTCCACCATTTTCGGTTAAATCTTGTCCCTTGGTTTATTTTTTTTTAACTAACCATTCAGATCTTGACAAAAACAAAAGTAACTGACGTTTGACTGCTAGATAATTTAAATTAAGTACATAAATAGCAATGTAATGTATTGTAATATTTCATTTCTATTTTTTAATGTTACAATTGTTAGTGTGTTATAAACATCTCAAATAGTATAGGATCTTTTTAGTCGTGTTACAATTAGGTATATATGTAGTTTGCGTGTACATGTTGTTTGAATATTATCTCCTATTTTCTCATTCGAATTGTACTTTATGTTTCCCTTCAATGGAAATCAAGCCTATGGCCTATTCCGTTCTTTTTTATTTATTATTTAATCAAAGCTTTAGGTATTTGTTCTTGTTTCCTATTTCATTGATAACTTTGAAAACCTTAAATGCTTGATTTCAGTTTTTATTCTTCAATTTTTTATCATCATAGTTTCTTATATGTCATTTCCACCTTAAACTCGTGATTATCATAGTTTCAATCTTTGATTATCATAGATTACTTGTGGCCATGGCAAATTAAGGTTTTAACATAAGTTCTCAATTAGTTGGTTTTTTCGTTAGTTGATTCTGTTGTTGAAAATATTCCGTACGACTTGTTAACTATTTATCATAATGATTGTACGAGGTCAAACACTCAAACTCCAACGTTTAAATTCCACATTAGTTGATCAATATATTTCGTTAGCCATAGATCACCATGTGCATTCAATAGTATGGAAGGGCACATTGGTTATCAAGAAATGTTATCAACACGTGGAATGTAGGACACGTGGTGCAACGTGACAAGCTTACCCGTGCTACCCAGCTGGCTTTCATACTCACGCCAAAACCGTCGGCTTTCCACCTTTTTTGGGTAAAAGAGACAATGGCCTTTTCTTCACGATCACAGTGCCTTCTATCCACAAGCTCCACCCCTTTACAATAAAATCATTAAGTTTATCACAAGTATAGGTTACACTGATATATAGTTTCCAATTAAAACATAAAAAATGACCTTTGTGTATTTATAGCCACCGACACCTCACCATAAAAACTCATTCCTTTTGTTACACCAATATATAAATAACTTGGTAATTCCCCTGAGAGTAAACTATGCTTACATGATCCTTTTGGTCTTTATTTAACTTTATTATTTGATTGCTTCAGTAACTTTAAACATTGTCAAACATAAAATATGATTTCAATTTCAAGTACAAAAACGAATTTAGGAGTAATATTAACCACCTTTTGGTCTCTATTACTTTATTATTTGATGCAATATTTATAATCTTTTTAATATTTTTTTATAATTTTTACATCTTTTTTTTCCGATCTAAAAGTATTTTTTAACGACAACAATTTTATTAAGCTAGCAAGGAGTTAGACCAAAAAATGATATATCACAGAAATGGCAATCTTGGGATCCCAATTTAAGTTGCCTCTTCTATAGCTATTGTTAACCCAAAATGATATATCACATAAATGGCAATCTTCAGCTGCATAGTAATCTGTTTATCCAACTCTAAAGCCAAAATCTGATGAAAGGTTCAAAATGAATACAATTTTTTTCTGGAAACAAATTTTCTTCAAATAATTTTTCAAACAAGTCTGGAAAGGTTAAAGTTGAATCGCAATAGAAAGCTAAAGAGAATGAGAAGAAATCTGGTGGAGAGAATAAAGAGAATAAGTATATTGGCGACTCAGGCTATGATTGTCACTACTGCTTTGGTAAAAATCATTTGGCTGCTAACTGTATGTTGAAGTAGGTACAAGAGAAAGATCAGAATGTCTCCCTCATGTCTTAAGGTGAAACTGACGAATATGGACTCACTAGGTCTAGTCGTCAGGATCTGATGACATAGAGATGAAACATCCTACACATGGAAATTTTTTAATAGCGAGAAGAGAGTTCGTTAGTGCTAAGAAAAATGAAAAGATGGTTGGTCAGTCTCGTGGCACTATCATTGAACAGATAATCTATATACTCGAATTCAATAATATTTATGTAGTTGCTAAAAAATTTGTACCTGATGAAATTCAAAGTGATTGCATAGAGATATTTATAGAATTAGTGGCGTGTGTAAAGGAATATGAGAAAGCAAAGTGCAGAGACAATTGAGTTGATGATAAAAGTAGAAAACAAGAATCTTAAAATAGAGAAATTGATGTTAATAATCAATAATGTTTCTAAGGTTATATTTCATAAAAAACCCCTATATTTTTAAGTTTTCTATTTAAACCTAAAACCTTAACTTTTTTTTCAAAAAAGATCTAAATTTTGGAGAAACTTTTTAATTTAGCTCATTTACCTGATTTTGCAGGTTATGTATACTTTTTTTTTCAGAAAAGACCCTAATTTCTTCTTTTTTCGGAAAAGACCCTAAATTTTCCTTTTTAGAAAACTTTTTAATTTAGCTTATTTACAGGACAGGGTTTATCCGGAAGTTAAACGATTTTTGGGATATTTTTTTCACAAAAAAAATGATTTTACTTCATTTTTTAATATGCATAACTTTCATATACGATGTCCATATTCTACTAACTTCATATCTTCGTAAAGGTCGTAAGTAATAGTACACTTTTGTTTTGATGACTTTTGTTTGAATATGTTCAGATCTTTCATTATAGTTCCTTAAACATGAGTAGGGGTGAGCGTTAATCGAATTAAACCGCGAAACCGCCCGAACCGAACCTTATACGGTTTACGGGTTCGGGTTAAACGGTTAACGGTTCGGTTAGCGGGTTAATTGGTCTGGTTAGGCGGTTTGCGGTTTCGGTTTACGGTTTGATAAAAATAATACGGTGCCCGCCCGTAAACCGTTTAAATATATTAGTAATAAATATTTATAAAATATATTATATATTAAATTACCTAACTTACCCTAACTATAATTTATAGTTACTACCGACATGGAACTAATTGGTGGTCATATAATGACGATGTAATCGACACGAATTCTGAATATGATGAAGAAATATGTTTGAGCTTGGACCTCTGGTTTTCTGTCTTGACTTGCAATTTATTAATATAAAAGGTTAATAACATAAAAACCATTGTAGTTTGCTTAAAATTCTGGTTTAACCACTATATTTTTTTTGTTCCATAAAAACCACCCATACTTTCAAAAAATTCCAAATTGACCACTGTTCATTTTATTTTATAACTTTTAACGATTATTTTCATCGAAATATTATGTGAAAAGTTTCATATCAACATTTGTAGCAAATATTGGAACTTCATTGCAGTGAAATGATACATAAAGTTTTCTACATGTGATTTTGGTCTTCGTAAGTACAGCTTTTCGGCCACGTTGTGAATGCATAGGGTGTCCAAGTGAATCCACTAATTTTTGAATGCGACGGGGGTATGAAGTGTTCCGAGTTGGCGACATAAAATCTTGACTTTTATTTGTTATAGTGGTCGCAATGTATCTTTTTGAAAATATGAGTGGTTTTTACGAATTTTTTTGAAAGTATGAGTGATTTTTTAGAACAAAAAAAATATAGTGCTTAAATCAGATTTTGACCAAAGTACAGTGTTTTTTATGTTATTAAAACAAAAAATTCATGTAAAGGTTGCTAAACTCAAAATTTTTAGTTTCATGGTATGAAGGAATTATTGGTGTACGATGGTTTTCTCGAAATCACAGTGGAAGCAAAACAATAAAACTTAAACCATCATATTGCACCATTGATAATGTTCTACAAACATTTAGCAATAAAACAGATAAAATGAATAAGGGTAAAAACAATATCTCAACAGTGAATTTGAATATATTTTTGAAGAATTTTGTTAAGGCGTTCTCAGATATCACATTGTAAAAATTCTTGGGCCTAAAATATTGGAGTAGAATCACTATTATTAGATAGACTTTGCTTAAATGGGTTAAACCAAACCGAACCGCCTAAACCGAAACCCGCCCAAACCGCAAACCGCCTAAACCGTTTTTAAACGGTCCGGTTTACGGTCGGTTTGGTCTTCGTCCCCAAACCGCCTAACCCGCGAAACCGCAAAACCGCCCGTTGCTCACCCCTAAACATGAGCATAAACTCATTTAGATAATTTTATTGCCATTTTCGAACCTTCATATCTCTTTCATTATAACTCTAATTGAGAAACTTTTTAATTTAGCCCCTTACCTGGTTTTGTAGTGTAAATTTCTTTTTCAGAATAGTGACTTTACTCGAATTCCTTATTACTTCAAATACTATAATTTTCATAATAGACTTTTTCCGAATTCATTATAGATTTTGAGAGATATAACTATATACATATCCGTTTCACATTATTCTTTTTCCTATGTTCTCTTTGAAATATACACTACAACTTTAATTTAGAAAATTTCTTTTTAGTAGTTTCAGATCTTGACTTATGCATCTCGAAATATGACCTCTTGATAACACTTATTTTCCATCAACATTTACTTGAATTTTTATTCTAATTTTACAAACCAAATGCTACTCCTTTTGTTAAGAAATAGGTTACTAAAGGATAACAAAATCATATGTGGCAAAACATTCAAGTTCGATTTTCAATTGTAACCCAAATTTGAGTCACATAATACTTCCATTGCTTCTACTTCCAAATTTGTTCATCCCAAAATCTCACAAGTGCCCAAACTTATTAGGTACTTAAATATGTAGGTTGATTGCAGATAATTGGTGACGAGCAGTACGACAATGAATGGTATATTGATAGTGTGTGTTCTCGTCATATGATAGGAAAGAAAGAACATTTGAGAGATTATTATGCACTAACAGAAGTTGGAGTTGTTAGATTTGTAAATAATGGAAAAGCTAAAATTAGAGGATATCGTCTTATCAAAAATGGACATTTTACAGTAAAACATGTAGCATACGTTGAAGGATTGAAACATAATTTGATAAGTGTATCTCAATGGTGTGTAGGTAGTAGAAATCAAATAATATCTGGTGAAAATGGAAGTGGCATCATGGATAAAAATACAATGAAGGTTCTTTTAAAGTCAAAATGAAAGGTGAATTGCACCCATTTGATATGAAACTGATTGTTGGTGCTCTTTCTATTTGCTTACTGTCCAAAACAACAAATAATGTAAGCTGGTTATGGCATAAAAGGCTTTCACACTTGAATTGCAAGAATCTCAAAAAAATTAGTCATTTATGACTTAGTGTGAGGTTTGCCAGTTCTTAAATCCTATAATAACCATTTATATGTTGCTTGCGAACAGGATTAACAACATCGTCAAGATTATTCAATAATCATTGATACTAAATTTGTAGAACTACTTGAATTAATTCATATTGATTTATCTGGTCCTTCTGCATTTGAGAGTATTAATGGAAAAAAGTATATTCTTGTTCTTGTTGATGATTTCTCACATTTTACATAGGTATACTTTGTAATCTAACACGACTCAGGAGATGACAAATTTCACTAAGTACATTGGCTTATAGCTGAAGAGATCAGTAAGGAGATGATAAATTCCTATTAATATGAGAATAGTTTAATAATTAATAATTCTATAAATATTTCCCTATTTGGTATCCAAACCCTAGCCACCGATCAAAAAAGAGAGAGAGATAGAGGTCAACGGATACAAAAATCAAAACGAAATGAGAGTTACCGTCATTTTTTTCACGTGGCTACATGACCACCAGATCGTCATCTTCTCCACACCACTTTCATCATCATCGCAACACCTGCTCACCAACAATCAAATACGAATATCAAGGGAAAAATGAGAGTTACCATGTTCTTAGGTTTTATTTTACACCCACAAATCAGATTCAATGAGCCTGCGAATAAGGCTTTTTAGACCTGTAATCAGATTTGAGTGGGTGCTGGTAAGGGACGTAAACACGAACAACAAAGAGAGTCTAGGGTATGCCCTTGTTCTTCATTTTTTTGCCACCCCCAGATGTATAAATCAATATTAAAGGAAGGAGGATGCATGTAATTTTTTTTCTAATTCTTGTTAACCTATCAAATTTATGTAAATTTGTTTTTCAGGAAAGAACACTAGGTCAATTATTAAGTTATAAAATTTTAGATTAATGAATGGAAACTGTTTTCATTTAATTCTTTTTGAAATATGTTGATGTTATTCATATTGGAATGCTTTTGAGGTTATTAATATTAGGATGATACTTATCACATTGAGCTAAAATTTATTTTTTATAGAGTAAATTACAATTTTGGTCCTGGTGGTTGACACATTTTTACACAAATAGTCATCTTTTTTAAATTTCATGCTGACGGTCCCTGTGGTGGCAAAATTGTTACAGATTTGGTCTCTGGTCCAAGTGAAAAGACCACACTACCTTTTTGAATTTCTTTTTCATTTTTTCTTTCAACTTATTCTAATTTAAACCATTAAAAAAAGAGATATAAACAAAGGAAAAGCCTGATTTGCAGCCAGCCCTAGATCTATCGGAAGCAGCGTTTCTAAACCCAATTACACATGAAGTTATTCTCAATGCGGTTAACGGTGGCGCCGCCGCTACCGCCGCCGCCGATAGGCCTACTTTGGTGTGTACATTGATGCCTGGTCCTGGTGGTCATCCAACAATGCATACTTTCAAGAATCATCGAACAACTACAAGAAGAACGGTTTCATCATCAGATGGGAATGGAATCGGGAATTGCGGTAATTTTACAGGAAAGAATGGAATCCTACAAAAACCTAGACCTTTTTTGGAAACAGAATCTCATGGGTCGTCTGGTGCAGTCGCGTGCCATATGTGTGGCAAACAGTTTGGAAAGTGGGAAAATCTTGAAGCCCATCATCTCTCAAAACACGCCAGTAGTTTTCTAACTCAATTAATCTATCAAAGATTCGATCTTTATGTTCTTGAATTGGCATTTTTATATGAATCTTGAGAAAAGTACAAAGCTTTAATGTAAAATTTTCTTATTTTTTCTTTTGTTTTTGTAACTATTTCCGTACGTTTCATAGCTGCACTACAGACTGACGATCATCTTGTATCCAGAACAAGGTCGGATGGTGCCGAGAGGATCCAAAGTTGAGGTACTTCGTGGAAGTGGACTCGTACTCAGTGATTTTTGATACAGGTAACTTCATGATTTTTTATAGCAATTCTCGCAAGATATGGGCCACTTTTGATTTTCCTGCAATACGCTGTTTAATACTCAGGTCATGTCGAAAGGTGGATTGATGAATTCAACAATGAGCAAAACAAACTTCTCCGATGGACGATTCCAGTTACGTCTGCTTCAAGACGGGAATCTTGCTCTCAACACTCGAGATATCTTTTCGGCAATGCTTACGATGCTTATAGAGAGGCGTAGTGCGGGGTAGGGGTGAGGGTGGGGTGTGCGGTAAGGAGGGGGTTGGGGTATTTTTTTTTAATGTTTGAATTAGAATAAGTTGAAATAAAAAATGAAAAAGAAAATCAAAAGGGTAGTGTGGTCTTTTCACATGGACCAGGGACCAAATCTGTAATAATTTTGCCACCACAGGGACCGTGAGCATGAAATTTGAAAATGATGACTATTTGTGTAAAAACGTGTCAACCACAGGGACCAAAATTGTAATTTACTCTTTTTTATATTATTAATGAATTATATTGATATTATTCATATTCAAATGTTTCTGACGTCATTTTATATTGAATTGTTATTCATATTGGAATGTTTTACTTCACGGGTGATATTCTATCGAGAATATTGTTTGACAATTAGCGTCATTTTTATTTTATCAATTATATTGATATTCTAGCATTCATATTGTTTACAATTAGTTTTTTTAATTTACTTATTATAGTGATCTTCTAGCATTCAGAGGCGGACATAGAGGGTGGTTGGGGTAGCAAGTGACACCCCTCAAATTTTTTGATGTAGTGTAAAATTTTTGGAAAATTTGTATCGTAGTGTAAAACTGTAAATGTTTCGGTGTACTACCCCTGAGATTTTGTTCTGCGTCCGCCACTGCTAGCATTGATATTGTTTGATAGTTAGTAACTTTTTTTACTTTAGTGAAAAAATTTGTTTTAAAATTTCTACAGACATCATATTGTTTTGTATTATTATTATGTTATGAATTTCTACATACAACTTATTGTTTATATTTCTTTGTGTTCTTAAAGCTTAAAATAACTCAAAAGAAAAAGACATAGTCAAGGACAATAAGGAAACACAATCAAAAAAACAGAAGAAAGTTAGTTGAATACGTAAAGCATATGTAAATATTTGTTTTGAAATTGCAATGTATACTTTTTTGTATATTCATATTTCTATTTATATTATTATTTTGTCGTGAATTTATATATATATATATATATATATATATATATATATATATATATATATATATATTCTCGAGATCAAGAAAGAACCTAAAAAATGTGAAGATCTTAGAACTACTTTGAAAAAAAATTTCTACACAATATTTTTCGAAAAAATTATACTCAAAGTTTTTAAAACCTATGACTAAGACATTTAAAAACATTCAGAAAAAACCAATTTTTTAATATTTATATTTATATGCATATGCATATGCATATGCATATTCTATGCATATGTCTTTGCATATATGTATATAATATACATATAAGTTTTTTTCAAAATAAAATATTTCTAAATATTATAAAGGTTGTATTTTGTAGATTTTATGAAAAAAACACAAAAATAAAGGCTTTTTTTTTTTTTTGGCATATGTATATATAGGTATGCATATTGGAATGCAAAACAAATTATTTTTTGGGAACTTCTTTTAAAAACTTTAAACCGCACCATTTAAGAAATTTGGGTATAATTTTTTTTCAAAAATATTGTGTAGAAAAAAAATTTATAAAAAGAGTTTTATAGGAGTTGTCGACATTTTGACATCGATGTTTGAAGAAAGTATATATATATATATATATATATATATATATATATATATATATATATATATATATATATATATATATATATATATATATATATATATATATATATATATATATATATATATATTGATGAATAATTTACAGTTTTGGTTCCTGTTGTTGACAGTTTTTTACAGTAATAGTCCTCCTTTTGAAATCCCACATTCTTGGTCCTTGTGGTGGCAAAAAAATAACATATTTGGTCCCTATTCATATAAAAAGACCAAACTACCCTTTTAGCTTTCTTTTTTCTTTTTCTTAATCTATTTTTTGTTTAATTAAAAAAAGAAAAAGAAATTTGCCCCACCCCCGGTCCCTCTCTTTCTTTCCTTTGGTTCTTTTAATCTCCGGTCTAATTCAGACGGCCCAAAACACCACGAGAGTTTGCTTTTGACTTCCTAGGGAACGCCACGGGTGAACCTTACATTCTTTAGAGGAAGGCGGCCATTGGGTTTTTGAGAGAACAAAATTTGAACCTCTATACCCCATTGTGACCATCTTTGAGGCGAAGGCGGTGGAAAATTAGGTCTACTGCAAATCTGCAATGGAAGATAGACGAAGGCGGCGATTGGGTTTTTGTTTGCGACTGCATCCCCAAGAAACCATCGGCGACGTAATCAATAATGGAGTCGTGGGTGTGGGTCTTTCCGATCTGGAAACGCCAGAACCTTGTTGTGTTTTTGTTAAGGAAACACGAGAACCTTTGCAGTATTTTCGAAAAGTTTCATAGATGATGATGTTCTGATGTTGATACCTATGTTATGTAGCCCAATTCGATCCTTAATCGAATCAGGATTCAGTCCAGATAAGAGATCAGATGTGAGATTATATTACGGTGCAAGAAACCTTCAAAGAATAGCTTACCAGGTTCATTATAACCTTTTAGCTTTTTAATTTCCAACATCTTCCAATCCTCAAACGATTCTAAATCTGATCTTCCACTTTGAAATCACCTACCAGGTATCTCACTTCACACATCGTTGTCGTCGAAAATCAAGATTTTAGAGGTATGATGCAAGAGAACATTGGGGATGTAGTTTAGTTGCAGGGTCTTTGCTAGGAATTTCATAGCCTTTCAATTTGATTTCATTTGGTATCATTAAAATTTTTCTAGATGTGATTATTATCAATATATAGGTTGTGGATTTGGTCATCAATGGAGTTTTCTGATTTTTCTGGAAATCTTCATGGGAGATGATGAAACGATAATCAGATCCCGAGTTCTTCTTCTTCTGACGACCTGCTCCAACCGACATGCTCCTCTGTAAAATCAACCGTGATTTATTTGCTGGGTAGGTGGGTTTTACCTAGCTAGGTATATGTCCTCGAGCAGTGGGTACAAGCTGTCGTCGTGGGATCCGTAATAGTGAGCATTGTAACTAGTCAAACCACAAGGGAGAGAGAGAGAGAGACTGGGTAATGAGAGAGACTGGGTAATGGGGGTAGGAAGGCCGGGGGGGGGGGGGGGGGTTGGGGTATTATTTTCTTTTAATTTTAATTGCTTAAAATTAGGATAAATTAAAAAAAAAAGGGTTATTGACCTAAAGGCCCTACGAAGTATTCCAAATTATTTTAAAAGGTGCTTAAACTTAAATATCGCCGTTTAAAGACATTAAACTCAAAAATTAACTGTGAACTTAGTCACTTGTTTACAAATTCATCGGTTACCCAGTTAAAAAGTTAAATTTAATTTAAATATTAAGAACATAACCAAGTAAGCACCATGTTGACAGGTCATCCGCATACAGAAAATTCTCAATACAGTTAAAACTAATCACCTAATCTGTAAACTCAACCGAGTGAAAACTAAAATACAGCTGCCCCGAATTAATATGTAATGCAATCGATTTGAAATTGGAGAACCCCAATTGGGGATCGACGAGTCGAGTATGAATGAAGTGGAATTAAATTGGGGATTTGGGAGGTTACCAAAGAATCGGTGATCTAACTCGTCTTCTCCCGTGAAGAAATCATCCTCCAGAGTCCCGACGCGCACAACGATGAACTACGATTACTGGTAATGGATCTCGGCCACTGCTGCAATCAGTGCGGACGAATTCCCCCCGTTCTCCCATAAACCTTTACCAATTATCTTATCAATCATCTTCACCTATTGCATTGATGTTTTTCTTATTTTTTCGTTTTCCTCCGCATCCCCATCGGTGTCGGTGGCTAATACAGTGGAATGACACGAGCCAATTGTGTGCGCTGAGGTTGATGACCCTTATAATGATGGTGTGACTGAGAAGGACCATGGTGTGTCTGAGAAGGACCTTAAACCTTCGATTCTCGTCCGAGCTTATTTCTTCTCTACTAGGTATGAACATAGTCGTCCTAAAAATTGCAGTGTTCCACCTTTATATTGTTTGGGCGTTATCAAATTGCGTATTTACGAGTAGTTTTTGATCAGCCAAGGGTCTATAATGGCTGTGTAATATCCATTTCATTGCTGTGGTGATTTTGTGCAGTGTGGATTTGAGAAGTTTAGTGGACCAATACAAACCTAATTTCATCCCGACTACATCACGCATGACCAACTATGTCGTCTTAATATTTGGCAGCACGAAGCCTGAGCTTATTGTAAGTCCAGTCACTGTAGCTATTATAAAAGAATATTTCGAGCTTGCTTTCTAATTCAATTAAACGAGGGGATGAATCTAAAGAATCGGGGTAGGTGGCAGAGGGAGCGGTGTCTGTGGCGGGGAGAGACGGTGGCGGTGGAGTAGGGTTTGTTCCATTACTTCACAAATTCTCAATTTGGGGAAGAATGGGTTGTCGAGAAGCTGTATGGTCTTATTCTTCTCCAAAGAGAGGTCAATGTTTACTTTTTTGTGTTGTCAATTATATCACGACTGTTTTTAATATATAAATATAAATTTTCTCCAATTCTTTGAGAGGTGTAATTCCACGTCAGCTTTTTTACCGGCTCAACTAGTAACCCTTCCAAAAATGACTAAATAGACACGATTTTTTTCAATTTAATGGCTTCAAACAACGAAAATAAAGTTAAGGAACCTTTTAAAATATTTTTAGATATTTTGTTGGGCCATTAGGTCAATAACCCTTTAGAAAATCAAAAAAGAAATTGAAAAAGGCATTTTAGTCTTTTCAAATGGACCATGTTATCTTTTGGCTACCACAGGGACCAAATCTGTTATTTTTTTGTCACCACATAGACCATAAATATGGGATTTCAAAAGGATGACTGTCAGTGTAATTTCATGTCAACCACAGGGACTAAAACTGTAATTTACTCTATATTGATAGTTACATTTTTAAGAATAAATCAGTTTTTAAGCGTGAAAATACAATGCAAAAGAATTAATTATAATCATGATGGTGGTCATTTCTTGCTACAAAAGTCAATATTTTGACAATCCCATTTGAAAGCGCCATTAATTATAATCGTGATGGTGGTCATTTTTTGGCTAGAAAAGTCAATCTTTTCACAATACCATTTGAAATAGTCATTAATTACAATCGTGATGGTGGTCAATTCTTGTTAGAAAAAACAATATTTTGACAATACTATTTGAAAGAGCAATAAATGAAGAAGACAACACTAGAAATTAGTCCCTCTTTGCAACGTCTCATATTCTCAAAAATAGGCATGCGAAAAACGACGTTGGGGGAAGTTTAATAATTGTAATTGGCATGTATGGGTTTGTAACCCTTTTGACATTTTGTAGTTGTTTTGTTTTGCTGCGTTTTGCCCTGCCTTTGCCTCGCTGTGGCTTTAATAAAATTTCCCGCCAGTTCAAAAAAAAAATCCCATAACCAAAAAGTCAAACCTTTTTCGAAAGATGATCTTTGATTTTAAGAATGATTTTTGGATAGTGTTTGGTTTTTTATATCTAAAACTAAATCAAAACACGCAAACTAATGCCATTTTATATACAAGTTTAATTGATTAAAATGGTGTTTGTTTTTTAATAGGCAAAAAATTTGTAGTTCATGGATTACATCCGCAGAATAATAAATAAATCAAATGTTTGCAGTCAGAAAATAATTGTTTATTTTTTAAAGTTTGGAAGCTGCTAAAATAAACTTTTATATATATATATATATATATATATATATATATATATATATATATATATATATATATATATATATATATATATATATATATATATATATATATAAGTTTATTTTAGCATAAGTGAATCAAATGTCTGTAGTCAGAAAATAATTGTTTGTTTTTTTCATGAGATCATGAGAACCTTTTTACTGAATTTTTTTTAAAAAGACTTAATACATTAAGTCGCTTATATTTAAGACATTTTGCCAAAAAAATATGCACACACGAAATGTGCATATGTGCATTTTTTGCAAATGTTCATATGTTCACGTTTTGTGCATATATGCACATTTCGTATATGTATATTTTTTCAATTTTTTTTGACAAAAGGTCTTAAATATAAACGACTTAGTGTGTTAAATCATTTTTTTGAAAAAAAATTCAGTCAAAAGGTTCTAATGATCTCACGAAAAAAAGGGTTCTCATTTGATCATATGACTCTCTCTCTCTCTCTCTCTCTCTCTCTCTCTCTCTCTCTCTATATATATATATATATATATATATATATATATATATATATATATATATATATATATATATATATATATATATATATATGACTTGGTTTTTTTGCTTTAATAAAATATAAAATAAAGTAATAAAAATACAATATTATAAAAAAGAAAATTTAAATGTTCAATCTGTTATTTTGTCTTATGTTTAATTTTGAGTGTAATATTATTTTCGTATATCTTATTGATTATAAATTAAGTTAATAAATAATAATAATAATAATAATAATAATAATAATAATAATTTGTTTTGGTTTTGTAAGTCTATAGATCCAAGAAGATCCATAAAGACCTCTATCCAAGTTTTTTCTAAGAAGAACGGTCGAAAGATATTTTTGGTTTACAATGTTCTAAAAAAACAAACAATATACGATGCAAATGTTTGTATGTTCACAGTGCCGAAGAAGATTTTGAAGAAGAAACAAAAACCCCCTAATTATAAAACATAAAATAAATACAATGAGAGAAATACAAATATAACATTTCTTATATTTACAGTCGGGTACAACATTAGACTATACTAAGGTCAAAAAAAGTAAATTGAACGAAAAATTTATCATACTTTTAACTATTTCTAGTTTCACCTATGTCTCTTGTGAGACTCGAACCCTCAAACTTAATGAGGAAGGCCGAAGTCTTTACCACTTGGCTAAGAGACCATTGCCACTAAGATAAAATAAAATTAGATTGTACAATCAGACAATTCAGATTAGAAATATGATTTGGATATTTTGATTTTTAAATTGAAATATGATTTCGCATTTATTTATTTTTATTAAGATTATGAATTTTAAGTCCAAGAAAAACCCAAGTTGACTCCATTTTTTGTCTAAACATTTAATAATTAAGTGAAGTTTTTTAGAGAGGTTCTATATCCTGCTATTAAATATTTTACTTATCTTCCTAGTCAGTAGATCAAGACAATTGTCAAAATCAAAATAAATAATTAAAATAGAGAATTAATAGATTTCACATGTCATTATCTGATGGATAAGAGAATGAAATAGAATGATTTAATAGAAGGAAATATCATTTTTCATTTTTCTATTAGTTCCATCTTAAATTCTAAACTTGTATCCGCTTCTACTTTTTCCATCTCCAACTTAATTTTCATTATGATTTCTAAAGGATGGTTTTATTAAAGAGCTCTTCTACCTTTTCCATCTCCAACTTAATTTTTATTATGATTTCTAAAAAATAGCTTTACTTAAGAGCTTCATCTTTTTTAAATATACTCGACTCCTTTAGTCCTTTTGTTAAACAACTATTATGAGGTTTATTTCGCTTTTAAACATTCACTTTAAGGTTTTCTATTTTACTTATATTCGTTTTAAATATTTAATCATGATAGGATTGGTTTATATTCATATTATACTATAATTAAGATCATCTTAAAGTAATATTTATTGCTACACCTCAAAATGTTTTTTTAACTAATTACACTTACATGATTCACTAAAATGTTATGTTCATTATAATATTTTGTTTAAACTATTTTTCATTATTAATAAAATTACTTATTGAAGTTATAAAATACAATATCTACTTAATGATAAACAATAAATAAATAAAAATAATGTAATTGATTTATTTTAATTTTATAAATTTCTAATTTATAATACTTCTTTTTATAGGTGACTGTTATGTTTTTTTGTTAATTGTTAAAGTAATTAAAACTTATTAGAATCCTATAAACTCATTTAAAATAATATATAGAGAAAATTGTCAAAGTTATTATATTTTGGCTTAGTTTAGAAAAAGTCCTCACTGATTTATTTTTTGTGATTTAATCCTGTAAACTGGAAAAGTTTGTGAAAACACCTATTTGACTTGAAATAGCAGGTCAGTGGTTTATTCACTAGTAAAATGATTTTTCAGGGGCTTTTTCACAAATAAAATGAATTTTCTTCGTTTTTGTAATTGACATAACTTTTATATACGATGTCCAAATTTTACAAACTTTATATCCCTAAGAAAATGGTAAGTAGTACTACTGTAACACCCCAATTTTCACACAAAATTTTTTTTTTACAAACTTTTATTACAACTTTTGCAAACAAGCCATGTATTTTTATTACAAACGGGGTATCACGTATTTGCATCACAACCACGGTTCAAACCTGTTTATTATACATTTTACACAATAACAGATGCTACGGTCTCACACCCGACTCTTTTAACGCTCTTCCTGCTTACCTGAGTACATAGCATTTAAAACAAATACGTGAGACATAATGTCTCGTGAGCATTATGGGTTTAGACCCAAAACAGTTTACCAATTATATCATTATTCCTTAAATTTCCAATTTTACATTTCCTGTGAGCGCACCCACAGGTATTCCTTATTTCGTGATGGTACATTCCTACGAGCGCACCCGTAGGTTTTATACGAGACGCACCCGTATAACTGCTTCCCCAATAGTATGAAACGGATTCATCTATCAAGATAAGACAACTACTTCGCGACGGGAGGTACTATCCCAGTAGTGTCTTTTTGCCACCCCTACCGCAGCAGGCCGTGGTCTTTATCCGGATACTTCTCAACTCATCAATAGGGCTCAATCACTTTATTCCTTTCTTGTATTCCTCATTTATCTTTTGTATACATTATACTCACTACGTCATAGGAATCATTTCCAAATTTCACAAAACTATTTCCAGTTTCATTAAATCATTTCTATTTTCGTTAAATCATTTCAATTCCATAAAACCATTTTAACTCCCAAAACATTCTTTAATAAAATTTATTTTGCTATGTACTCGAAAATCCACATAACACTCACTTCGAGTCGTCTAGGGATCAGTTAGTCTTTTGCACTTCTTTTTCCTTCGCTCGGTTAACCGTATTTGAACCACCACCTATTATTTACAAAATATACGTTTATATTCAATTTATATATATATATATATATATATATATATATATATATATATATATATATATATATATATATATAACAACTAACTTTACAACACAAGAGTGCCATATTATGCAACTACAATTCATTAACCAGGCTACAACCTTTATTAACTAACTTCCTTCAATTTATAACGTTGTCCCGAAATACGCGTATTTTACTACAGTACTCTCGGGAGGGCGTATTTCGGTTCCGACAGTTTTCCATGAAGTCTCACACTATAATAGACGTGTGTTTCAAATTTGGAGTTCATTGGACAAGTCTAGCTCAAACTCCAAAAAATCAAGAAAAACTTACAATTTTGGTCACTGCCGCTACAGTGGTTTTTCCGCAAGGTCGGATTACGAATTTGAAAATTTTCTATATGTTGTCATACCATTTTAAGGCTATGGCAAAAATTTCAGACCAAACGGGCATGCCTAGCTATGGTTTCTATCTTTAAAAATTAGACAGAACCAAGCTGCATTTCTGCCGCGAGATCGGGTCGCGATCTACCCTTGGGTCGGGTCGCGATCCATAGTAGGGTCGCGATCTGCCCTTAGATCGGGTCGCGATCCATAGTCTGTTGCTATTTTTTGACGATTTTTAAATCTGCAGCTGCACTATTCACCCTATTAAGTTCTTAATTCATGACTTATTTATTATGGGATCATTCCAAGACATAAACCTTCAGTTTTTATCAAGTTTTAGCTTGTAGAAATTGTAATTTCTCAACAATTTCATAACAAACCCGTTTTTTACAATTTTGCACCAAAAATGCAAATTTTTGAAATTAATCACTTAGGAATGTTTTAATGCATCCTAAATGATCCTTAGAGCCTAACAAAACATTAGGAATCAGTTTTAGTCCAACAAACCCATTTCTAGGGTTCTTAAGCTCAAATTCCATTTTCATGAATTCCACCACAATTTATGGTTAGAATTCTATTACTTGTGTTGATTTGAGCTAAATGAGACATATGAATTCGTTGGATTGCTCTCATCTTAAAATTTCAGTTTAGAAACTATCTACCATAACTTGGAATTGTGAGTTTATATTATAGAAACTTACCTTAAGAACTTGAAACCACCAAATTCCAAGTAAAATCTTCAATCTTTGATGCTAATTTTCGTGAGCCTTCAAGCCTCCCGTGTTTCTCCAGCTCCCTCTCTCTCGAACTCTCTGAAATGTTCTGGGGAATTATGGGAGATTCTTCTCCTATGTATAATTCCAACATTTGCAATTTACCCCCTTCAATTCTACTTCTCACACTTTGGCACTAAAAACATGTTTTTATTACATGAGGTCTCACTACTTTACATAATTATCCTATTACACAAATTATTTTTACACCAAGGTCCAAGACATGGCAAAAAGACCAATTTGCTCTTTTTTCCAAAATTTTACTATTTCACTAGATTATTTTACATTTTATTACATATTTTCGCGGGTTCTTACAACTACAACTTTGTTTTAGACTTTTGTCTAAACTGTTCAGATCTTTCGCTAAAATCCCTTAAACATGAGCACAAACTCTTTAGGTCACTTTTTATTCATTTTCAAACATTCATATACTTTTTCGTATGTTTTTATTACTTCAAATACTACAATTTTCATAATAATGATGTTTTTCCAATTCCTCATATATTTTGAGATATATAGCTATATACATCGCATCTCATAATAATTCAATACTTTATGTATATAAATACTTATTTTCAAATGAGCATATCTTTTGCTATACACATCCATTTCACTTGATTCTTTTTCCTATGCAATTTTTGAAATATATACTAAAACTTTCATTTAGAAAGTTTCTCTTAATAGCTTAGATCTTGACTTATTCATCTCTAAATATGGCCTCTTGATACACTTATTTTTCATCAACATTACTTGAATTTTTTCTTTTAACTTTACAAGCGTATAGTTTCTTCACATGATTACTTGAAAAAACTGAATTACCATTGTATTGGAAAATGACAAAGACTCTTTTATTTTCGAACTAAATTATGTAACGCTCAGTTTCTTAAATACAAAGTACTATCAACATCGGTTCTAATACTTTCCAAAATTTAATTCAAAATATTAATTCCATCTTTATCAATAATGAGAGAACATTAAAATTAAAGTAAGCTCTTAGAGTGTTACATTATCTCATAATACGATCATCGTCTCCAATGCTAAGTCTTCTCCTTCCCTTTCCCAATGCCACATGGTATAAGATTTCTTGGGTTGTGCATATTCAAAATTTCTAAATGGGCATGCCTAGGCCTAATAATTTTTGGTTCGGTTTCTAAGCTTCATGGTTTTCATACGGTAACAATACAATCATACACAACGCAGGATTTACCAATAGCCGTGGCACCGAAGATGCACCCTGTTAAGTAATGACAATTTTTTTTCTTCGGAGTTGCACCCTATTAGAAAAAAAATAATAAATAAAAAGTTTTGCACTATATTTACACTACGTGTACGACATTTAGCAGTGTCTGGACCACCCCAAGACACCATTAAGGACCACCCCTGCATAGTTATTTTTGACGATATCTATTTATCAATATTTTAACTACATAAATACATTTTACGTAACACGGAAGTATTCGCCTAGTGTCACTACTAAACAAACTTGATAAATAAAAAACATTCAAAAACTTCTAATATTCTGAACTATTTAGATCTATTTTTAACCACTCAACTTCAAGAATCACCGATATAACCTACAGATCTATTTTTAACCATCCATATCGCGTCAACATTACTATCAATTTTAATAATAATTAACATTTTCTAAAAATCAAAAGAAAACCTCCATCGACCATCGTCAACATTCAGATGAAGACCAATATTATTCATTAAAAAAAGGAACGATCTTCAAAAATTCCTTTTTAAACCCAAACAGTGAAGATTATTTTTTAATCATTTTAATAAAACAAGTGTTAGGCCATCCATTATCTCAAATAATAACCCAAGCCCACAAATAACATACGCATATAATTAATCAACCTTAAACCGACTTTAAACATAAAATGCAACGTCTCATAAGCCATGCCTAATATATTATAATAAAATTAACTCTAATTTAATACTCACCACCCACATTTCTTGACATACAACTACCCTTACACATTAAGCTTAGAAACCGAACCAAAAATTAAAAAAATAAAAAAAAAAAAAAAAAAAAAATTCCTAGTACAAAGTTGTGTTTGATTACAACAAAAACAAATAGAGGGATTTATCTCCAAGGCATACTAGCCATACCTTGTGGATTACTGTTGTTACTGTGGACTAGCGGACTCCCAATCCCCCCACCTGAAGATCCGCTTGTGGTCCCCACATTGACCGGAGTGTTGACTACTTGTGACTCGTTGACCCCTCCTATTCTCGTTTGTTTCTGACTTGCAGGAATAAAGCTACCAATAATCATCTACAAAATAACCAAGGAAAAGTAAATTAATAAATACACAATTGAAAACAATGCTTTTTAATTTTATTTCAAACCTAAAGTTTTTTAGGTTTTAGGTAGGGGTGTAAACGAGACGAGCCAACTCGTGAGATACTCGAGATCGACTCGGAAAATACTCGAGATCGACTCGACTTTAAACGAGCCGAGCTCGAGCTCGAGCTACTCGAGTACCTTGTCGAGCCGAGCTCGAGTAGTAAAATACAAGGCTCGTAAAGCTCGCGAGCTTATTCGAGTATTTAGGAAATTACATTTTTACCCTTTGTATATATATATTTCTTGAAATACTCGGCTAACCCTAGTCGAGCCGAGACGAGCCGAGCCACGAGCTTATTCGAATATTTAGGAAATTACATTTTTTTAATTTTTTAAACTTTAGTCGAGCCGAGCCGAGCCGAGCTCGAGTGTGTCGAGTATTTCACGAGCCCGAGTCCGAGCTTGAAATCAAGGCTCGAGTCGAGCTCGAGTATTTTAGTCGAGCCGAGCCACGAGCTTGGCAATACTCGGCTCGACTCGGCTCGTTTACACCCCTAGTTTTAGGTAGTGTTTGTTAGCAACGAATGGACATGAAAAGTTGCAATTTTATGTAACTTTTTAATAACACATATATTAAAAAGAAAAACACTTCTCATGATTTTGTTTTAATCTATAGTTTTATTTTTTTTAAATAAGTAAATAATATATATTGTATTGCAATTTTGTTTGGCTTTTAATGAGCTTTTACAATGTTTAATTTTTTTTTATTTTTATAAATAAAACTTCATTAATCATAAATAAGATGATTTATAAAGGGCTAATCACAAAAATGACCAAAAAGGGTAAGGTCCATTTAACAAATTAAGTAATTAACCATCTTTTTTACCCTTATAACAAAATGACCACCCATTTTGTAATATGGATTTTACGAATTTCAAATTAATTTTACGAATGCTCTCCACCACAAAAAATCCATAAAAAACAAAAAAAAAAGTGTGAATCATAACTGAAAAAATATTATTTCACAAAAAAAGTCAATATTTTAAATGGACCTTCCTTCCAATACCATTCTGGTCAATTTTGCCAACGATAAGAGGTAGAGTTAAAATTATACATTCTATTTACACATAATATAAAAAGGGTTAAAAATGCTTTTAGGAAACAAATTATTAAGGGCAAATTTCATAAAAGACATTAACTTTTCAAAAAATTTTGATTTTGACACTGTGTTATTTTTTTTTCAATTAAGTCACTAAGTTTTCAATTTTTTTCAATTAAGTCACTATATTTTCAATTTGGTTTCAATTTTGACCATTTGACCGGTCAACCCGGTAGTCAGCTGACGTGGCATGATGACGTGTCAGTCTTTGATGATGCGACGCTGACGTGGCATGCTGACTTGGCACCCGAGTGTCAAAATTGAAACAAAAATGAAAACATAATGACTTAATTGGAAAAAATTGAAAACTTAGTGTTTTAATTGAAAAAAATAACACAGTGTCAAAATCAATTTTTTTTAAAAGTTAGTGTCTTTTTTGGAATTTTTCCTACATTTTTTAAAATGATAAATTCATGATTTTTACGTTTTTAGAACGCATAAATATATTTTTTTACAAGTATAAAGACGTATTTTTATACTTTTAGAAGCATACATACATTTTTCATAAGTATATATACATATTTATACTTCTAAAGACGTAAAAAACGTATTTATACTTCTAAAGACGTAAAAAATGTATTTATACTTCTAAAAATATAATAATATGTATTTATACTTCTAAAGACGTAAAAAACGTATTTATACTTCTTAAAATGTATTATACTTCTAACGAACGAACTTAAACCAACATAAAAATATATTTATATTTTTAAAAACATAAAAATATGTATTTATACTTTTAAAGACATAAAAACATATTTATACAACTAAAATGTATTATACTTCTAACCGAACGACCGTAAACCAACATAAAAATATGTATTTATACTTCTAAATGAAAAAACATACACGGACGAACTTAAACCAACATAACGGAACAAATATAAACAAACAAACAGAAATTAACGAACAAATACTTATTTTTATGTTTTTAGAAATATAAAATACGTTTTTTTTACATATAATCACGTATGGTATCAATCAAAAGCACGTTTTTTTTGCATATAATCACGTATCTTATCAATCAAAAGTACGTTTTTTGCATATAATCACGTATCTTATCAATCAAAAGCATGTTTTTTTTGCATATAATCATGTATCTTATAAAATACGTTCGTTTTGCATATAATCACATATCGTATCAATCAAAAATCATGTTTATAATGGAAAAATATTGAGAAAGAGTTTTAAACTCGTTTTATAATACGTATTTTATTGATATATACATGTTTATATGCAGAAAAACGTATTTATATTTTTAAATACATAAAAATACATTTTTAAAAGCAGAAAAACGTATTTATATTTTTAAGAAGTATAAATATGTTTTTTACGTCTGTAGAAGTATAAATACATATTATTATATTTTTAAAATTATAAATACATTTTTTACGTCTTTAGAAGTATAAATACGTTTTTTACGTCTCTAGAATTATAAATATGTACATATACTTATGAAAAATGTATGTATGCTTCTAAAAGTATAAAAATACGTCTTTATACTTGTAAAAAAATATATTTATACATTCTAAAAATGTAAAAATATGAATTTATCATTTTAAAAAATGTAGGAAAAATTCCAAAAAAGACACTAACTTTTCAAGAAAAATTGATTTTGACACTGTGTTATTTTTTTCAATTAAAAAACTATGTTTTCAATTTTTTCCAATTAAGTCACTATGTTTTCATTTTTGTTTCAATTTTGACACTCGGGTGCCACGTCAGCGTCGCATAATCAAAGACTGACACGTCATCATGCCACGTCAGCTGACTACCGGGTTGACCGGTCAAATGGTCAAAATTGAAACCAAATTGAAAACATAGTGACTTAATTGAAAAAAATTGAAAACTTAGTGACTTAATTGAAAAAAAAAATAACACAGTGTCAAAATCGAATTTTTTTGAAAAGTTAGTGTCTTTTATGAAATTTGCCCAATTATTAAAATTGTCTTATGCCAACAAACTCAATTAATTATGTAGATAGGTAACATACTTGAATTTTTGTCTTTTGACCTGCTATTCCAAGTATAACAGGTCATTTATTATTATACAATTTTGGCTCAAGTTTCAAACTTTCTTACAATTTTGGTCTGAGTTTTTTTATTTTTATTTTTTATTTTTTTTTTAATTACAAATCCACCTCAAAACTAGTTCTTTTTTCAAATTTAAATTATTACAACTTTTTTAAGACTTTTCGCCCAAGCTTTTTTAAACTTCTTTTACAACCTTTTTTAAACTTCTTACTACTTCTTTTACAAAGGTATCTTACAAATATTTTGACAACCTTTTTAAAAAAATTTACAACTTTTTTACAATTTGGTATACATTTTCAGAGACTTTTTTACTTTTTTACAACCCTTTTTAAACTTTTTTACACCCTTTTATAAAAGTTATTTTATAAAAAAAATATACAAAACGTACATTAAACATAAAAAACGTAAGTAAAAAAATATGTACAAAAAGTCTTAAAAGCTGTTTTTTAAAAGTCTAGTAAAATTTTGAAAAGAAGTGGTAAAAAGTGTAAAAAACACTTTATAAAAAGTTGTAAAACAATAAACTTGAAAAAAACTAATTTTTTACCGGATTTTTAGAAAAAAAGTGAACCAAATTCATAACAAAATTTAAAAATCCA
Organism: Cichorium intybus; assembly: GCA_023525715.1. Taxonomy (NCBI): domain Eukaryota; kingdom Viridiplantae; phylum Streptophyta; class Magnoliopsida; order Asterales; family Asteraceae; genus Cichorium; species Cichorium intybus. Next base: position 29,050,017 of record CM042016.1, on the reverse strand, counting down.
GACCAAATTTGTAACAAAAATTAAAACTTGGGCCAAAAGTGTAAAATTTCAAACAATGCTAATACAAGTGTGAGTTTGAATAGCATGTCAAAAGACAAAAACTCCAAGTCTTTTACCTTTCTACACAATTAATCGAGTTTGCTAGCAACTTAAAGACAATTTGAAAATCCATTCCTTTCCAACATTATCATGAAATGTAATGATTTATTCCATTACCTTCCTCATTCCATTCTATTCATTTGCGATTCCATTCCATCCAACCAATCAAACAATCAGACAGACCCTTAGGGTTTAGGGTTCAGGGTTTTAGAACTGTATCACAATAAAACAAACCTGAATGGGTGATGCAGCAGTTAGAAGGCCAGCCACATTGCCACCTAACACGCGCCCATCGGGCCCACAAAGTGACACACTTAACCCACCCGTTCTACTTCGTTGCCCATCCGTCTCACAAACCATAAACGAACCCGAAAGAGATAAAATCTCGAATCGCCCCTGAATTTATCAAGCTTTAAATATTTTTATACGCCCGGAAAAATAAATAAATTTTATTTATTAAAGACCTCGTATGTGACTGTTCCACCAGATGTTGCTGATTGCTGAAGTGTCACATTAGATATGGCGCCATTAGCAGATAGAATGCAGATTGCTCTTGTGCTGTTTTGTGAGAACCACATTAATTTTGCTAACACATCCTGTATAGAAAATTATTTGTGATTTTAGAAAGAATCTTAAGAAGATAAACATCAAGAAATCAAACTGAAGATGCAAAAAAGGAAAATGAATGCACCTCTCCGGCTTTTACATCGAGGATATGTGGCATGAACCCCACTCCTGGTGAACCTGAAAATGATTTTTATTTTTTTTTTCATGTAAGGTAATGAAAGATGAAAAGATTTGATTATGTTCAATTTTTTAATCATGCACATGCCTTGTATTATAATATTGGAAATTTTATAAAGACGAACTGATGATCCCAAGATAGAATGGTAATCTTTTATTCATGAGGAAAGCTAAAAAGTATATAAAAAGTAGAATGGGGGTAAAAACCATTAGAGTTGATGAAAGTAGCATATATATAAGTATATACCTGAAGCAGCAGGGTGCTGCTTATTCAAGGAGCCAGGCGGTCTGCCTCTCGGCTTCTTCCCTGAAGACAACGCCGGAGACGAAAAACCACCGGCTTGGGCGTCTGCTTCGGTAGCCGGTGGTCTCGCCGCCGGCGCTTTAGAAACATCGAGTGGATACTTCCTTGGTCTCCCTCTCTTCCGCTTCACTACTTCGCTTCCGCTTGAGTCCATCCCTGCCGTCACCAAAGCCATAGAGTTATTTTCACCGGATGTTCGGGCTCCACCGCCGGCGCTGTTAGGGTTGTTGTAAGTAGGAGTCGGGGTTGGTGAGGGGGAAGATGTAGGTCGGTTCATCGAGGCATACATAGATGTTCCATCACCGCTGTATGCTAATCGCATGTTGTTCGACATTGTGGAAGCTCCGAACGACATAATTCGTTTGTCTCCGGTACAGACTCAAGCTAGAACGCCTCTTTAACAACATACACTCATAAACCCTAGAATTTCACCCGATTGAACGATTTTTACATACTGGATTCTCTGTGCGACCTCATAATCCACTTCGGATTGTTCCCCGGACTTCGTGAAGTTTTGGGGGTTTTCAATTTAAATTTGGGGAAATTTTGACATTTTCGGACATTTTTTCCATTAAAGCTAAAATACACAGGAAATAAAAAAAATTATTTATTTATTATTAGAAGGTGAAACACGCATTTATGCAATTACTTTTATATTTTTTATTTTATAAATAAAATGTAATAAATAGATATCTATCAACAAATTGATTAAAATGTAAAGCATCGTGACAAAAGTAATATTTAGTCGGAGGATCAACGGGTCATCATGAGGACTGAGGTAATCGATTTACATTTTTAATTCAACATAAAACATGGTTTATAATTTATTATGTTATTTAAAAATCGCTTTGTAACGTGTATTAAGCAAAAAAAAATGAAGTTGCTATATAAATACGTATTTGACTTTTTCTTTATAGAAAAAGTTATACATTTATGAGTAACCAAAAATAATTCAGATTTTAATAACAATTCTATGTCCAAAAGGAGTTGAAATTAATATGCTCATGGTTGGTAATAGACATGAAACGTATGTTTGGCAGCTATTTCTTAATAAATATATGTTAGCTTTTAGCTTTTAGTAGAAATTAAAACCAAAGAAATTTTTTGGTTTTTTGAAACAAAAAAACACATGATGCAAAAGCCCATTCAAATAGTTTATGGAAGTTTTAGTCTTAGGAGTTTGTTGCTTATAAAAATTCTATTTAATTTTATGTATTATAATGTCCATGTCTTAGCAAAATTGATTGATACTAGGGTGTGTTTGATATTTAGATAAATGAAATGAAATTAATTCCATTATAATTATCGTTCAACACTGAGAGCGAAGGAATACAAAAAAGATTTATTGTTAATTTGTTATTCTACCATTTTGGCATTTTCATTCTTCATGTTCGTATAGAAAAAATTTGCAAATGGAAAAATTGATCAAAAACAATTATCGATTAAAAAAACAATGAGAAATCAATTTCCTTCCACCTCGTTGTACTTTCACATGTCCTTTCGTTTTGTATGTTGAGTTCACAACCATAAACCATACGCATATGAAAGCTTATTGTCTCATTGCGGTCAAGCATCACTCCGACACACACCATCGATCTCGTTCCCACGACTCTCACTTCTCGCTATTCAAGTTAGTCCCTTATCTCTTGATTTCTTATGTTTACCATCTCGATTGAGAGCACCTATTTTTGCTGTGTGTGCGTAAGGTTGTGTTTGATTTGCGTCTGACCGGATGTAGTCAGACCTGATGTCTGACTCTATCCGAGTCCGAGCGTTTGATAAGCTAAAAATTATATCTGACTGAATCCATGCATGTTTGACTGAGAGTTCATATACGTCTGACTGGGTCAGCAACAAAATAATGCTTATTTAGTCAAACCTCTCAGTCCACAACTATCAAACATAGCCTAACTTTGAAGCCCTAACATGTATATACAAATTTTTTTAAGTCATTGCTATTATATTATTCATTAAATAGAAACTAACTTCTTTTTTACTCGTTAATAATATATGTTTAATATAAATATTTAAAATCAATCGGCCGTAAAATGTCACTCTAAATAACCCATTGAACTTTGCAGTAATGATATTTTAAACTTTTGATGTACATTAAGTCATTTTATTTTAAAAAGTTATAATAAACTTAAATATTATGAAAATTAAGCAAATAACTAATTATATATTATCATTGTTGTATTTTAATAAAGCAACATAATAACGAAAGTATATTATATTATTATTAAAATATTGAACATGGGTTTTGTTGATGTCATATTTTTGTTGTATGATTAAATAAAATAAAATTTACCATTAAAATATTATTTGGATATTTTTCTGATTTTATGGTTGGAGTCGCTCTCGATAACACTTAAAAAAGTTTTATATTATATTGAAATCAATATTATTGTCTACACCAGATTTTCTCAATATGCTTCATTTGTTTGTTTACTAACTAGCTTGAGCCCGTGCTTCGCACGGGTCAGGTTAGATCTTCGTAAGTGGGTTAGTTCTTTACACAAAATAGCAATGTACATGCAATTCGTACTTATAATAACAGCATGCTTGCAATTTCTTTTACCGATAATAACAGTAAATAGGTAAATGAAAAAAGTACGTTGCTATTATTGGTAAATAAATGTAAGAATGTTGCTATTATAGGTAAAAAATAAAGTACACTGATCATATTGGTAACGGGAGTAAAGTACGTTGCTATTTTCCATAATTTGCCCTTTAGAAAATCTCATTAATATTTGTTGGTTCACTCACCTGAACAGTCATCATACTCTTTCTGGTTCTAAGTGGGCTACTTTTCTTTTTGATTCTTGGATTTTTCCAGTTGCTTCTTCATGCGTTCACGCTGTTCACCAAAAGAATAACTTCAAATTTTCTTCCATGAAATATTAATTAAAAGTTAAATCCTATATTTATTTTCCCTTGAAACAAACGTAAAAAACAATAACAACATCATTAAATCAAAACTCACCTCCTCCACAAGCTGTATGAGAGTGATGTCCGACTTCTTAGTTTTCCCCTTTAAAAAAGTATTTTCCTTTTTAAGTTCCTTTATCGATTTTGCCATCTAATTTCACACACAAAAAAACATAAATTAAATCAATCTGCAATTGCATACTGACAAAAATGTGTGAATATGTAAATATCATTTCGATTTCTTGCTTAAATGTTTCAAAAACTTCATTGCTCTTCACCAATGGATCCTGAAAAAATATTTACCTTCTTAACATACATGTGTCATACATGAAATAACAAATCTTGAGACATGATTGAACAGAGTTTAACCTGGAATTGCTGGAATTTTTCACCATCAGCAGTTAACTGCAACCGTAAATTCTTTTCGGTTGCCAACAATTGTGACACTTGCTCTGCATACATTTTCATCTGAGACTGTTCCTTAACCAATTTTTCTTCATGTTGTTGAGTCTTTAAATCTGCAATTTGGAGTTCTAGAGATTTCTGTTTCAACTGCATCAATATTTGGAAAAAATTTAAATGAATAATTTCCAATAAAGTTAATAAAACTTGGTTTACATTACCTGTTGAGTATATTGTTGAATAGTAAGAGCATTATGCTCCTCCTTTTGCTTCAATTGGGTTCTTAACTTGTAGGAGATTTTCTTTAAGTTAATGTACTCAATGTGTTGCTTATTAATATTAAGTGATTAATAAATTTGGCATGAAATATCATATATTTATATATTCACATTTCGTTCTCCTTCAGTTGAGTCAGACTGTCATCTCTTTGCTCCTCAAGCTTATTTGTAACATCCTATAACACAGAAAGAAAAAACCTAGTTAGAATCAACATGGATATAGTAAAAATGTACAAAATGTTATTTATATATCCATAAAAGAAAACCTTTATTGCTCCTTGAAACTTGTTGGATAGATCTAGTTTTAAGTTTTGGCTTTCGGTTGATACTCTTTTGCATTCATCCTGTCAAACAACACAAAACTTATAAATATTTTCTGGATTATATTTTTTAATGTTGGCATATATTAATATTTAAATAATCATCATGTTATAAAGAACAATATTTGAGAGTACATGAGATGGATGCATACCATTAACATCTTGTTTTGTCGTTGTAACTCCCTACACAATGATTCAGGTTTATCTCGCATAGAAATAGCTGAAAGATAAAAAAATAATCACATTAAATGTAGAATTGTTGAAATCCATAAAGGGTAACCAAGGAAATTGCTGTTGAAATAGACTTCCAAATGCAGGGATTGAGGTGAGTGTTCATTTCAAGTGTGTTCATTGAAGAAAAAGGAAGTGTATTTATAATTTATGTTGATATTAAGTCTAATTAGAGTTCTTATGTGAGAATTTACTCCTAATTATGCATTTATAAACTTGATCTAAAAGCTAGGTCATTAATGGTGATTTTGACCTAGAACCGATTGGGGTTGTTTGGGAAGTTATATACTCACATATCATTTACTTATAAAACCAGCCAATAAAGAATATCTAACATCAATATACCTTTCAAATCGCATATTATAGACAAAAATAACATACCTGCATCTCTTTCTGAAAGAACTTTGTGATAACTCATAGTGAATTCAAAAAATTCCTTTTCTGTCTTGAAAATGCGCTTACATGGAATATTTAGCAACTTACCCGGCCAAAGTTGGGAATCCGGTTTGGAAATCGAGGTCCCTTTTGAACAAAGACCGGTATAACCTTCATCGCAACTAACACACAGCAAATGCGGGACTGGATTTCAATAATGATGATTAAGAGCCAAACTGATATTATACGCTGTAAAACCTTCCAAACTTGCTTTTATGTTTATTCCTAGGATGATACAGTAATCTCATTGTGTCATTCCAGGCACAAGTTAGTAGTTACCAACATTAATTCAATATATATCACAAAAATGATACACAATAGTAAGGAAACTGTATGGTTATCACTTTAGAGTTACAATTTTCTCCTTCATTTGCCATTGCAAAATATCTTTTAGGATATAATATGTTTCAAGGTACATAATATTATTTAAGATAAGAAAAGGCATAAATTCAAACTGCTAGTACCCAAACGCAAATATAATCTTCCTTTGTTTCCTGCGACAACACCATATGTATAAACTCCTATAGGCTAAATACCAGCAACACAATGAATCAGTACCACCCAATGAAGCTTCAACTTGAAACAATACTATTAACAACATCATTGCAACTTAAAAGACCCAGGGGCAAAATACCTTCTATTTCATCACCCAAAATTTGGTTGGAAATCTTTTTCATCTATAGGGGCAAAATCGTACAAATGATCCAATATTCCAATGATTAACCGACAAATATACTCTGCTTGCCGCCAATTTGCTAACAATGGCAGCCTATTTAATCATTAAGTTACAATTACAATCCGAATGAATGAATCCAGAACACTTCTTATCCCAAGCAAGTAAGTTTCTTATTGCAAAACATCAACAATCCAAACTTCTAATATTAACAATTAAGAAATCAACTCATGTAACCATAAAAAAAAACTAACCGGAACTTTGAAGAGTAAATGAACTCCAGGTGAATCGTCAAAGGTTTTGCCGACAACCTGCAACAAACACGAAAAAAAATCAATAGTCGTGACAGAGATTTAGGGTTAAATCAAAATCTAAACCCAAAATTGAAAAATTTTAACAGCTTAGAACTTAAAGTCGTTAAAGTTGAAATCCAAACCTAAACTGAAAATTTTTCACAGCGGATTGCCGGAGAAGAAACCCAAACCTTCATACCTCTCTCTCTCATCTCCTTGAATTCTCGCTGCTGCACTCTATCACCGTCGCTTCTCCAAGTTCAATGGAAGCTTAACATCTTAGAGATGGTTCGACACTTTGGTCTTGAGTTGGATGGAGAGGAACTGAGCAGCGAGACAGAAACCATGAGAGGTAGATACGAATCGAGAATGGGAAGTCGAGGGAAGAGGGGATCTGTGAGAAAATAACAGATGTACCACCATATGATGAAACAGACAGGAGGTGGCGGGAGGGGGAAGGAAAGAGATGGTGGAACGGTGAAGCAGACAGGAGGTGGCGGATGGAGAGGAAGCACAAACGCGGAAACGTGGCAGCCGGGAATAGGGCAAAAGGAACCCACCCCCTTTAAAACCCGAAAACCCCCCCCCCCCCCACCCCACCCCAAACCTTCTAGAACCCCCTTGCAATTCATTTGTATAATAATTTACTTCATCCTTCTAGTAATTTGCTTTTGTTTTTTTAATGTTTCTTAGTTTTTATATGTTAATTTATTTTTGCATTGTATGATCATCTATTTTTGCATAACATACTTGTTAATAGTTTCGTTACCATAAGATTAACTTGATTACAAATAAATAATTTTGATTGAGTGATCCCACCAACAAATTGAAACTTAAAAGCCACTACCATCTCCATTGACATCTTGTAGATGTCCTTGTCAATGAACTGCCTACAAAACGACAACACTTTGATGTTTATCTGCTTAATATGTTACGTGTGGAAAGACTGTTTTCTCCTCCCTGCCGTTGTCTTTTTATCCACTTCCTTAATCCTTAAGATGCCCCTTCTAGTATGACTTGTATTTGGCCAGAAAAAAATAAAAGAAAAAGAAGCAAGTTTTTTCTACTTTGACCTTTAGGTACTTGATATTACATTTATGCCCCTCGATCTAAAACTTTTTACAACCGAGACCAAAAATGTTTTTTAAAATTGAGCCCTAATGTTTAATTCGACCCAATTTCAGTGTTTGGGACCATACACCCATATTTTTCAAGTCAAGATGCAACTTACCAATATAAGTGGGTACTACGAGAAGATTTCTGAAACATACACGCCAAAAGTATACATAGTATAAACTATAGGGACTAAAATGTAACTTTTGATTCCAACTTCAATCTCCACTTCTCGCCAAATAATTCCACGAAGATTCTTTCTCCGCCTGTTATTTTCAAAACCCCCATCATTCACTTTCTCTCTCTATCGCTGGCATAAATTCGTTAGGGTTCTACAAGGGTTTCTCTCTTGATTCTTCATCAATTCGATCATTATGTGAGATCAATCAATTGAAATTAGCTTCTGGTTCCAAGTATATAGATACAATTTGTATATATACACGATTGTTATTAGATGGCTGCTTATCAGCCGATTAGAGGAAGTGGATCAAGTTTACAGTTCCTGAATCATCCGTTTGGGGACACTACCTATACAAAGGTGTTCGTTGGAGGCCTTGCATGGGAGACACAGAGCGAGACGCTGCAACGTTATTTTGAACAATTTGGGGAAATTCTAGAGGCTGTTGTTATTACTGATAAGCATACGGGAAGATCAAAGGGCTATGGATTTGTGAGTATTTATATCTGTTCTATTTTAATTTGGCACTCTGATATCTAATTATGATGTTTATAGATCCCCGTTTCACTATTTACTGCATTTCACCATTATGATTAATGCAATATTACGCCTCAATTCAGATATTAGAAACACTTTGGAACTTTTATCACGGAAAAATACATCTTTTAGGATCCAAAAATCGATATATAGTTATCTATAGTTCCTGTAAAGAGATGATACTTTAAATTTATATCTTGAATCTTCAGAATACACGCAAAATCATGCTAATTTTATATTACAGAATCTTGGTTCGGCCAGAGTAGTCATAACTCATAATTCACCACTAACTAAAACTATTAATATTACTGTAAGTACGATTACATTCCCAAATTAAATATTTGCTCTTCTACCATGGAAAAGAAAAAAAGGACCAACATACCATTGAGTAGTACACTTCCAATTCTCTTCCTTTTACATGACAATAGGGGTAGGGGTCACTAAACACTTTGAATGTCTTGCTAGTTTGTACCATTTTAAAGATGGGCTTTGTTTAATTTGGACTGCAAAACATTTAATCTTTCATGTCCATAAGTTTCTAACAAGTTATATTAACTTTTTCTTGACTTACTAGTTACTGTTGTGGCTGTAATTCTTAATAAACTCAGGTAACATTTCGTGAAGCTGAAGCTGCAAATAGGGCTTGTGCTGACCCCAGTCCAGTTATAGATGGAAGAAGGGCAAATTGTAATTTGGCATCACTTGGTCGCCCCCAACCGTCTTTACCTTTTGGTGAATTTTCTAACCTTTTATCCAATTAAGTTTAATCATTACATATTGAAGCTAGTTTTTACTTGTAGGACGTATGAGACCAATAGCACCTTATTTCACAAATCCCCAAGGCGGACAATTTCTTGGAAACCCAAATTACCGCCAACCACTTCCTTACAACTATCAACAATTCCCATATTCCTTATACGGGTTAGTCACCATTTACCGATTTACCCTTCGTACATATCTATCTTATCAATTGTTATCCATAGTTTACATCTTAAAATTTGTTTTTGATACTTGATAGATATCCACCTTACGGGCCCGAATATCTCTTCCATCAGGTGAAAAACTCAAAATTCTTGTTTATAATTTGAAAGAAAATGTGTATTGTGTAATATATCTATTTTTTTTGTCAGGTTCAGTATAATCCTTACATGGGCCAGCAGCTACAGCATAATCCCCAAATGTTTGGCATGCCGGGCCCACTTAACTCAAATGCTTTTCCATTTGGTCAAGTGGGCCCTCCTATCCCTGGAAGCCCAGGGTATCGAGCGACACAGGGGATTATGACCCCTGGCGCTCATGTTCTGTCGTATTCTAGACCGAGTGTCAGTGGGACCGCCACAGAGTCTGTCCCACTGTCTCTGGCACCATATGCTACAGGTATTTTTCCCCCTTCTTTTTGCCATCTAATCTTAATAAATTAGGGGCTGTTTATTACTTTTGGTTCTCAATTTTCAGGTGTTGCTCCACCATTTTTGGGACAAATTAGGAGTGGCCATCCTTCTCAGTTCACTCAGAAGTAAATTGGTTCCAATTGGGAAAACAGGCGATCACTTTCTGAGGTCCATATAATTACCACGCGCCTTCATTCTCCATTTTTTCTGTATCTAAACATGTCTCCTCTTTACAACCAGGTGCCCGCTAACTGCCGGATGACATCACTTGCTACTTGAGTGATGTCACCAGGCATTTCTGTCAAAAGGTAATTAAATTGCAAATTTTTAATTACTAATCAAGATCTTTAAAACTAGTGTTTTTAAATTTTACCTCTGTTTGATGGGTTTTTTTTTAGGTCATGAAGGAAACCGATGGTCAAACAAAGTCAATATTCAAAAAGCAATCCAAGAGACAGAGTGCAAAAACTGCGGTTTAACTGGTCTGTATAAATGGTAATGGACTTTGTCAGTACACAAGACCGCTGGAATACGGTATTCCAGCGGTCTTGCACCAGGGAATCAACGTATGATTCCCTTAACATCCCATGGTCAATGGGAAACCCATCAATAAATTATGGTCCGGAATGTTCTTAACATCCCATGGTCAATGGGAAACCCATCAATAAATTATGGTCCGGAATGTTCTTTAAGGGGATATGACAAATTTGCCCTTGTTGGTTCTGGGTGGTCTCCCGTTATTAACAAAGTTTGACATTCCATTTATCTTGTAAATAATAACTTAAAAAAAACTTCATCACTAATTAAATTGACATTCGGCATGTGTCACAAAGTTAATTAAATACACAGGTGATGTAATTTGTAAAAAGCTTCAAATTTTTAACATTTAGAAAAAGCTCGACATTTTCTTTTCGTGTAAATAATTTTATAAAAACAGGTCGTCACTTATTAAATCGAAATTTGACACGCTTCTTTAAGTTCATTGATCAAAACAAAATGCGTATACAATATAAAGGTAACATAAGCGCCATATTGTAACACGTGGACGATTACATGGCATATGATTCGGGTATAAATATCTGAGCAAAACCCACTAATTTAATTTCAAGCTTCCAACGAAATAAATTTGTACTTAGCTCTCGACGGATTTTGGTTCGTACTTTGTAACGTATGGAGCAACATCTATCAAGATGTAGGTTAAGGTTCTTTTACGAAAGTTTAAACAAGTTATTTTAGAGACGATAATGTAACAAATTTATTTTAGGGATGAAAATACTGATGAATTAGCGATCGAATCTTTTACAAAACTTGACATTAATGAGCGATTGGAGGGTGTCTTTTTTTTTTTTTTTTTTTTTTTTTTTTTTTTTTTTTTTTTTTTGGTCATGATAAAGATATTGTTGTATTTAAGACGGATTGTTATGTAGAGGTTTGTTTGAAAAAATTAATAACATTCTGAAATGCTGTAGTGAAGAGATACACTCATACTATAAAAAGATTTGTTATGGTAGAACAAGTGATGTCTTTTGTTAGACACTTAGACCAATGAATCATTTCTTTAGTTTGTTGATGTTTATAAATAGATAAATAATCGTTTAATAAATGTATAGTCGAGTTCATTCTAACATATGACGCTCCCTTCACATGTTTTAAACAATTTATCCTTTCCTTTTGGTTTAAAAAATAATGTGATAAAACTATTTGATTAGCAAATAAATACATGAAATTGAATTAAAAGAATCGTCCGTGGACAATTTTTCCATGGATATACGTGTGGTCTTGTCTTTTATGCCTTGTTTTTATACATCATGACATTACAGGACATAATACATTGTATTATATTTGATAGTGTTGGACTAGAACTAAGGTCAAAAACAGAAATTACAGTGTTCTATTCTATCAAAAATTGAAACAAAATGTTCTCACCATCATGCGGAATATCAAAAATGCTTTAACGTACATATAGCTATAAACAAATATATATAAAATAAAAAATTGTTTTTCAATATAAATATCTTATTATCTTTAAGTCGCTTTTAAATACAAAACATTATAGCCTTCGCAAGACTCAAATCAAATGAATTAATGATGGTGAATCAGTATTCAAAGAATCAAAGTTAAGTGGACAAGTTGATCATTAGAGTTGACGGCTAGGAAGCACGAGATATAATAGTAACTACGCGATTTAATGTAACTACCACCTAACTAACTTATTACTTATAAAAGAGACTACATCTATGAACAAGTAGTCTATAAGCAGGGTCTATCCTCGTATTATTTGAATATTGTGGAATTCGATATGGTGAAAACTTATGACAGTCTGGGGTGAGCAAACGAGCAATGAACAATGAAACAAAAACTAAATGAGATAGAAAAAACAACTGGCCCAACTGAAATACCTAATAACAATAAGCAAGTATAACCTGAACAATCAACCAAATAATATATAACCATACGAAAATAACGATTTACGTGGTTTTATTATCGATTTGTTAGGACATGTACACCACAAGAAGATGAAAAGATATGTATTCCAACAAGAATCAAAACTGAGCATTTACAAAGCACCAAACCAAAATAGCAACGTATTGATATGATGTAAAAACCCACTAAACCTCCAACAAATGCAAAACGAGAGCCCAACGTGATTACCATCTGTTCTAAAACCCATTAAATTAAAGCAATGTTGCTTTGATTAAAAGGGCTCAAAAAATAACCACCAAGTTTCAGAATTGGAACTCGCTAATTCTTTTATTAAAACTGCTAACCTTAAAGAGCTACCGCATATTTATAATAAGTCAAAAGAAACCATAAAAGATTTTCCATTAATTTAGGCTTGCTGTAAAAAATATATAAACGAAATCTTCTTTGAAATTTATAACTAATTACAAATCAATCTCACTACAAGAAATCTAATCTACAACTCTCACAACTTAAAGAGATTCGTTACAGCAATAAAGAACTCAACAACAAACCCTAGAACTATGACTAAGAACACACAAAGCTGAGATGAGAGAATAAGCGAGTAATACACCCAGATATTACGTAGTCATCTGGAAACACGCATCAGCCTTCAATATATACTTCCGGGTTGACCCGTGGATGATCCACGGGTGCATAAAGATACGCGTGTCCTTTTCACTCCAACTTCTGATGAAGCAAGCTGCAGCCCTTCGACATTTCTTCCAGTACCACTTCAGCCCCCGGTGTATTCCAGCCTGCAGTTATCTCACAAACACTAGCCCTCCAGCTTTCACGTTGTCCATAAAGCCCCCTTGAAGTATTCTGCAATAACCTGAATAAGTTAGATGATAAAACACGTTGTTAAATTTGAGAAGAGCTGTATATATTTCAACACTTGCAAAATTCCAATACACAATGGGATCCGCCACGTCGATCAGCTGGAGGTGTGAGATCTATTTCCGCCTCCCAAGTGAGGTTTGATCCAAAGATATGCCTCTATTTCACAAGGACCAACTAGATCATATTTTTCTTTAACTTTTCTATCTTACGATCCAAGAACTCCTTGACTAATTTCTTGTTCTCATCAACGCCCAACTCCATGAGTGGCACTAAATTAACTTCATCACCAAGACTCTTTTTCAATTAACACACATGAAAGATGTTGTATATACTCTCAAGCTTGTGAGGTAAGTAAAGCTTCTAAGATTGTTTCCCAAATCTCTATAAAACAAAGGAATGATCTATATAGTATTACAATTTTCCTCACTTCTTAAAATGGAAAATTATGGGACGACAATAGTGAAGTTGCAACTTAGTCTTTTGAAAAGCTTTAAAAACTTAAAAAATGATTTTCAAAATCTTGATATTTTCTTACCTTAATATGTATCAATTTTCTTGAACCTTATCAGTTAGATTTAGACAATCCTCTGCATCACAGAAAGATCAGTTCTATGAAATAGCTTATGCTCCAGACGATTAAAAAATTGCCACATCGTAACTAACTATAGTAAATCTCTACCATGCTTTTAGTAAACATGTGACTTTATTTTCCAAAAAAGTAAAAAATAAAAAATGACACCAATGATACTTTTAAAGCAACAAGCTAAAGAATACATCAAGACTTCAAACTTTGATTTTACCAACTTCCTACAACCTTATCAGAACATTTGGTTACACACACTCTCTCCCTCAAGACCTCCCTGAAAACTGATTGAACGAGCATTATACCCACATTCATTTACTTTTTATGGAAGAAAAAGTCTCCCACTTACTCTCAGATTGCTCATGTAGATACAAGGCTTGTTGAATATCAACATGCTTGTATTGGCACAATACTTCTATCCCAAATTCAACATGCCACTCAACGATTCTTCATTGTTCACTGCCTTAAACACCTATATCCATATTGGTGGAACTTAGTCAATACGTACAAGAAAACATTCCATTTTGAAATGGCATACCGAGTATAGGACCACCTTTGGAAATTAAGGTCCCATGACAAGAAAATTGAGGAGACACAATGTTCCTTGATTCTAGCTCAAGTGGAACACAAACATATATATATATATATATATATATATATATATATATATATGTTCCAAGACAATCATTCACATAAGAACTTGATCAAGATTCTTCCTAAAAACGGATAACAAACTACAAATAAATACATCAAAGAACCACGATCCTAAACTTTGTTTACCACAAAATAGCCTTGTAAAAGCAAAGTTTTCCTCTTAACAAACGTCTTAGCAGAAAAATATCTTCCTTACCATTCACATGATAAAACCAACAAACTCTCCATCATTGGTACAACAAGCCGACCATTTTTGGTACCATGTTTGTAATTCCATATATTGTTTATATGAAGCATACAAATTCATGTATTATGAGATAACGCAAAGAGAAGAAACAACCTACAAGAAAGAGTAAAAAAGCATTATGAATCAAAGACGTTCAGTTAGACTTCTTGGTGAACCATTAGCAAAATTTAACTTCTATGTTCTTTACAAAAAGACACACCCAAACGAGATCCTCATCAATTCTATGTTATTCGACCTTCAATTCTTTCCCCATAGCATGAAAAGGCTCTGATACTAAGAGAGGGGAGTATAGTTACATCTATAAAGACATGTAAGAAGGTATATACGTGCTATACGATACATGATAATAACTATGATATCCTTAAAATTTCAATATCAATATGTTAAGATATTAAGTAGAATGGGGGAATTTTGTGAATAATGGTAAACTATGATTCAAATATCATTTGGAAGTGAGAATTGAGTTTGAAAAAACTATCATATATCTTAAATGCTAATAATGGCTAAACATAAGCAAAGATGCAAGAAAAGATGGAAGATGCAAACTACATTGCTATTTTGCACAAAATGGAAAACTCATACAATGAAGGTATGAGAATGGAAAAAGTTGATGGAAGTCACTTATATTCTTCATTTAAGTAAAAGTTGGAAGAGAATTAGAAACTTACTAATCTAAAGTAATAAGAATACATTAGTTATTCAATAATTTGAAAGAAATGAAGTAAACGTGAATAATAGTGATAAATGTGCTAAGCATGCTTTCATATGATATTATTATATAAATTATAAATAAGCATATTATAATATAGAGTTTAACGATACAAAGTATGGAAACTTAGCTTGTGAATTATTTCTATGTGAAAGCATAGGAGATGTCGCATACATACTAGGCATAAAGATCTACAGAGATAGATATATGTGACTTAATAGATTGTGCCAAAATATGTATATAAATAAGTCTTGAAGAGATTCTTGATGCAGAACTCCAAGTAAGGGTATGTGCCTATGCAACATGGTGTGACACTAAACAAAGATCAATGGCCTAGCTCTACTGAGTATTTAGACAGAATAAGTCGAGTCCCCTTATGCTTTTACTGAGGGATCGATCATATATGTCATGATGTGTACTAGGACTGATGTGTTGCGTGCTTTAAACATGACGAGTGCATATCATGAAAATGCTGGAGAAAATAATTGGGTTGTCATCAAGAACATACTAAAATATTTGAGAAGGACTAAATACATGTTCTTGATCTATGGAGGTTAGTAAGAGCTCACCATAAAGGGTTACACTAATTCAAGCTTCCAAATAGATAGAGACAATTCCGGGTTGCAGTCAAGGTCCATGTCTTGTTAAATGGAGGAGCAGGGACTTGGAAGCCGAGTGTATTGTAGTAATGAAAATGCAAATGAAGCCATGTGAATAAACAAGTTTATCAAAGATCTTGGAGTTGTACCAAGTATTGACAAACATGTTGAGAGCCTTTGTGACAAAGAAGGTGCAGTCGCTTTGACTAAAGAACCTAGAGCTTACAAGCGTACAAGACATATACTCAGGAAGTACCACTACATTCGAAAGCTTGTGGAGGAAGGAGACATCATCATTAGTCGAGTCACGCCAAAGGAAAACCTAGTTGAACCATTCACTAAGCCACTGTCGCAAATCAAGCATGATGTGTATACTCAGGGTCGGTTTAGAGGGTGTGCAAAATGGGCTATTGCACAGGGCCCAAATTTTGTAGGGGCCCAAAAAAAAATTTGTAATACAGTTAACACTTCAGCCCAAATTGGAAAAGGAAATACAAACTCGCGTGTATGCAAAGGCGCAGTTGGCAAACGAGCGGGAATTCGGGAGACGGGAATCAGGATCAGTCCATCGCAATTCGCCAAACGATCGTCATGTTTTCATAATTTCAAGGAGGGTTGAACAGAGAAGTGGCGAATAAGAAGATACTGAACACTAGGTTTGCATCTTTTATAAATTTGATTTGTAGCCATAATGCACATTACAGTTTATCTCTCCCAAAAAAGACTTCGAGTTCTGTTAGCATTGTTATGGTTTTGTATGTTTCTACACTTGTTAATCTTAAACATATGATAATGACATCTTATTCACATATAAAGATCATCGACAATGTCAGTGACCAAGAAAATAACACTTCCCAATTACAACCCTAAATCAACATACATCTATTTCAACATATACACCTGGGATTTCAACACCATCATAAGTATTATTATCGAGTTAATTAATAGAAGTATGTCAGAAAGTTTTAATGAATATCGTGCTTTGGGCAGAGGGCTAACTAAAATAGTTTCACTTTGTTGTTCATCTACATACTACATAAATGAAAGCCTATGAACAGTAAGAACACAAGAGGGCCTTTTTTTTCCGGCTCGTCCCGGGCATCCGAATCCTCGGCACCGGCCCTGTGCATACTAAGTCTATAGGGATTAGATTAGTAGGCGAACTGGATTGAGTGTATTTGTTTTAGTATGTTTTATTTTGGGAACTTATGTTGTATGACACTTTACATGATGTGACGATTATTTTGTGGAGATCATAATATATGCTATGAGCAGTGACTTTCATTAGTTCATTACTATGTTCCAACTTTACCTGTTTATCTAGGCAGTTATTGCGGTCCAAAATCAAATAGCGGTCACTGGCCGCTATATGAAATAGTGGTTTTAACAGTGGTATAATGTTGTTTTTATATTACATATAATTAATATTTATGCTCTTATATTCATCCATAACACTTGAATTTTTGTTAATTAGAATGATATCTCATAATAAGAATCATATTCCATAATAAACATTATACAAAAACACTGACATCAACACATATTCACAATCAAATTTTCAAAAATTCCAAAACCCACCGCTAAATGCTTTAATCGTGACAAATAGCGGCATTCTTGGCTCTAATAGTGCCGCCACTAAAACCCACCGCTAAATGCTTTAAATTATTGGTAGCTTGTCGCTTGTCACTAAACGCTATAGTGTTGCTATAACACCCCTATAACGTGCTATTAGTTGCATAGTTGTTTTTATATACTTCAAGAATATTACATATTCGAAAGCTTGACAGTTGGTCATACGTTATGGAAGTAAGTGATGATTCAAGACTAGTATGGGGTGTTAGTAGAATGCCCATGAGAATGGACATAACAAAGTGATGTTACTAACACTCATATGTACTTGATAGATATCAAGTATTGGAACTAACTCATATGTACTTGATAGATATCAAGTATTTGAGTAACCCGCACTTAGAGATTACTTCATGAAAACTGTCACAAGTACTTATAAGATGGTAATATATCATATCTATCAGATAGTGATACATTAGATTGTTGTCATGATATCTGTTTTACTTTGGTGTTCTCTAATGTTTCCCGTAATTGGCATCCATACAAGGAATGTTTATGTATGAATTGATATGTATGCAAGGACTATGTAGTCAATTTCTCTTTGTTCCTTCTGCCTTAACAAGAGAAGCAATATTCATGGGCCCCTCGATGATATTGTATTGACATGAAATGCATGACTGTGCTAAGACTAAATTAATAGTGCATCAATCGTGCAGTCTATTATGGTCACCACAAATCATTATCAAGAAACACAATCTTGAGCATTTGAGACTGACAGGATTCCATGTCTCTTGCTCATATGGATATTATAGAACAAAGGGATTTTGATAACTTATCTATAGGACTATTTTACACCTTCGGATTATGAATACATTAGTATTCTTGGATGAAGTACACCATTTTAGTTTATGTGTTATGACTATACAATTGTTGGGTCATGTGCAAGTGGAAGACTGTTGAAAAAATGTCTAGTCTCTCAACAAGTATGAAATATTTCCATTAACAGAACGTATTTTGGGTTACACACAAGACATGCTTAAAAGGACAAAGCTAATTAAGGAGGACTAGTTTGTTAATTGTCATTTTATGTGAATTAACTTGAAATTGTGAAGGAGCTAAAAGGAATTTATTCAAAGATGATAAGTGATAAAAGTTATCACTTACATGAGCTTGATAAGTGCTTAAGGCGTCCCGTAATGAGCATGCTTGAAAAAACCCTAAGGGAGCCTCTAGTATAAATACAAGGGTGGTACAAACATGGAGATCAAGTATTGAAACCCTAATCCCACCCTAAGAGTCTCCACCTCTTTTTTCCATCGTCCCTCCTTACTTACGTTTTGAGCAAACCTTAGGGCACCATCCCCTTCCCTTAATTTCTCTATCTCTAAAATTCAAGTTCTCTCTCTCCCTCTCTATCTCTTGGTTCTTTCTGATCCATCTTGGGTCGTAAAGACCATGTTCTTGGAGGCCATAGTTGGAACTTTCTTGGAGGTAAAAAAATTATTGAGGCAAGCTGACAGTTTGGAGGTTCTAGGCCATGGTTTTGGAGTGACTTTCTTGGAGTCCTTTGATCTTGCTTTTGGGGTGCGGCTTTCTATAGAGGGGTGCTACTTTGAACCCTAGTTCATCCATTACTTGAAGATCAAGACCAGTATAAAACTTAATCTTCTTATTTTGTGTATTGTTTTGTTGCATGACTTGTTGAACATGGATCATTGTTTGCGCTTTGATTTGATTATATCTTAATTGCATTGCCAATTCTATGTTGTTATTGTTTTTTAAGATTTTATTAAAGATTCTCTCAATTAATATATCCTTTGGAAATCCGTCACTAAAATATTCTGTCAGTAAAACTGTTTGTCAGAATTGCCAATGGATAAGTTTGTTGGTAAAGTGTCAGTAATCTGTTGGAAAATTTACCCTCATATTTTTTTCGCAAATTGATTTATTTCCATCGGAAATCTGTTGGTAAAATCTGTTCCGACACATTTGGCAGAATAGGCCTTTTTGTAGTATATGTTATACATATTTGTATGATTTGTAGTTCCAAAGTTGGTATACATATGTGAAATGTGTAGTCTAACATGTCAACTGAGATCCTTCGTCCAACCTATGAATTTGTATGAAGATGTTGGTCAATATATGAACTGGTTAATAGTCATAAGAGCGTTCAAACTGACAATAACATAACACAATATGTCCATTAAGTAATTTATGATTAAAAAAGGGTAAATTGCATAAAAGTCATCAACTTTTTTAATTTTCTCGATTTTGACACTGTATTTTTAGTTTTTGCAATTAAGTCATTATGTTTTCAGAAAATTGCAATTAAGTCATTGTGTTTTCCAAAAAGTTGCGAAAATGACCATATGACATGATGGCAACAGGTTACCAGGTCATGGTCAAATTTGCAATTTTTCAGAAAACATAATGACTTAATAGCAAAAATAAAACATAGTGTCAAAATCGAAAAATCTGGAAAAGTTAGCGAATTTTATGCAATTTACCCTATGCAATTTATATAACTTAATCACTTTACATGTTTCATACGTGTCCAAAAAAATAAATTTGTTGTTACCTTGTTTTTCCATTTAAAGTAATCAAATTGATTGTCCTAAAAATGGAATTTCAAAAAGATTTAGGATAAATGCATACGAATAACAACTAACTTGCATGCCCTCAGTGTGAATATTCTATTGGGTAATTGGTTATGTAAATAATGTCTTTATATGATGGGTTATAAAAATCTATATTGATGTTCGTTCATTGATTTATATAAATGTACAAAAATAAAATAGAATTTTACAATGATACAAAGGCAAAACTTGGTTATTATTTAATAAAATTATTTTAATGTTTTCATGTGAATCTTCAGCAACAATATTGGCCGTGGAATTGTCATGTTATCGTTCAACACAGAATACAATTATAAATTACATAATACAACAAAATTAGGTAAAAATAAAACTTAAATGGTTAAACATTTACAAAGATAGTTTAAGCTAAGTAGATAAAAAGTTCAATATACTTTTACTATTTTTTCAATCGAGTCCATCAACTTTCTTATTGAAAAAAAAATATTTGGCAATACAACCTTTCAAGCTAGTAGCATTTGCATACTCGAAGACATAAAATGTATAATTTTAATCACTAGATTTTTTGAAAGACTTAATCGCTAAAAATTATGAAAATAGACTAAATAAAGAAAGGCGCCGTCTTATTCGAAATTAAAGTACTTGTTTTCAATAAAACAAAAAATGTATACTCATTTTCAATAAAAAAAACTTAATTTCAATGAAACAAAAGGTATTAAGAGTTTAAACTAGAATTTTTTTTAAGTAAAAGAATGTTTCGTATGCATTTATCCTAAATCTTTTTGAAATTCCACTTTTAGGACAATAAATTTGAGTATTTTAAATGGAAAAACAAGGTAACAACAAATTTATTTTTTTGGACACGTATGAGGCATGTAAAGTGATTAAGTTATATAAATTGCATAGGGTAAATTGCATAAAATTCGCTAACTTTTTCAGATTTTTCGATTTTGACACTATGTTTTATTTTTGCTATTAAGTCATTATGTTTTCTGAAAAATTACAAATTTGACCATATGACCTGGTAACCTGTTGACATCCTGTCATATGGTCATTTTCGTAACTTTTTAGAAAACATAATGACTTAATTACAATTTTCTGAAAACATAATGACTTAATTGCAAAAACTAAAAATGCAGTGTCAAAATCGAGAAAATTGGAAAAGTTAGTGACTTTTATGCAATTTACCCATTAAAAAAAATTCAAATATTACGTTTTCTTCTCGTCCATTAAGTAATTGATGATTAAAAAAAATTTCAAATATTACGTTTTCTTCTAGAGAAAATATTATGAAACAAAGAAAAACAATACATATATATGTTATTAACAATGAAATTTAAAACTAGAAAGATAAAATTGACGGAATTTGACAATCATAATAAAATATCGATGAAATGGTATTATACTATACGCATGGTTTTTCTAAGTACTTTTTTAAAGAAATTCCAAAATATTTGTTCATAGCAAAAATTAATGTTGGATGAAAAAGCTTTCATCAGGTAGAAAGCTTTTTTATCGTCTTTTCAAAACATATAAATTTGTCTTTTCAAAACATATAAATTTAGAAAAGCTCCTGTGGATGCTTTTAGGTGTTTTATATGTTTTGAATGACAAATAAACATAATCTTATAAACATCGCATTTATATTGAAATAATAAAAGGTATACATATGGTGATAAGAGGAATCGGGTTGTTGGGTGCCTTATAGAATGTCAATGCATGCATGCAAGTTGAAAATATTTGTGTCTTAGAATCGACAAAGTACAAATTGTCAACAAATTGACTAATAACTTGAGGAGTATGGACACAAATTAAAAGAGGCGAATTTTGTTTTTTTATTAAAGTAGAGCATTTTTCTACTTGTTAAATAGTTACAGCATAACTTCATATAAAATATCTTTTATACTCGTTGACATATATATTGTACACCGATAGTGCAAAAAAGACATCATTTGAATGATTTTTTTGCATAAGCCGTGAAGAGTGAAGACACCACCACAAAACAGGGCACCAGCGTCCCCTGATCAGCCACGTATTAAAAGATGTCGAATCATTTATTTTTAATGTCAAACTTTTTTAATGTCAGCGAAAATAAGACCATCAAAGTATTTATAAATTTAGTTTTTCATACATATGTTGCGTAGTAACACTGATTAGTCACGAATCATTTATTTTCTAAAAGACTATTGTTTAGATTCATCTGTCTCTGATTACACAAGATTCGTCACAGGCCAGTTGTTTTAAATTATTTTCCTTTTTGTTAATACTGTGATGGACTTTAAAGGCTATTAATATCCGTCTAAATCATTGTGAAAGTATAACAATGTTTGCGATGGATTACCTTGGACCTAATTAAATTCGTAGCTAATCCCCACTAAACCGTCACATGTCTTAAAAATTGGCTATTGGAATTTACGGGGTATCCGTTGCTAATCCGTTACTCTTCAGCAACAGAAATCGGTAGCTCTTGTCAATTTTCATACACATGGATTTCTCCATTGGTGTTGGCCCTTGTCAATTTTCATACACATGGATTTGTCTACTAATTATATGATCCTCTTATTTATAAGTTCATGTTTCTTTGAAATTAATAGAAAGATATAAAATTGCTGCTTATTTTATTAATCAACTTATGTGTATAGATGGAATTTGTTGTTCTTTCAAGCTCATCTTCTAGTTGTTGTCCCCACAATGGGTTTCTAGTGGTTGGTGTATAGAATTACATAAAGGAGATTCAAGTTTGAGACATTCAAGCTCAAAATATTGTTAGTGCTCTACGATTTACCTCCCATGTGATGGGCCCTCTGGTTTCAACATGAGCCATCTACGGGTGCAGTTTTCCTTTTATTTTTCCTTTATGATTGTTTAATCTCTCCGTTACCGACTAGCGTCCGTATTAAAAGTCCATGTTTTAGCTTTCTATAATAAAGTCAATACGTGATGAAAACGAAATGGGAAATGGAAAATAATGGAGATTGAGCAAGTAAAAGATAAATGGCATATAAATGGTTTCAGACGAGATAAAGTTATGTTTGTAGGAATTAAGTTGGCTTATTTCCGTTGTCCATTGTTATTGGTGGGATCACAACGACTTTTATCAGTGCTTCCATGCAACTAGTTATGTACTTTGAAAAAGCGAACAAATCAAACAAATATGATAACTAGATGCAAATTAGCCAATTTTCCTATTGTCGGTGTTGTAATTTTCAAGTGCCTTGGTCGCTTATGATGTAGCTCGTTTCTTCATTCCTGCATATGTCTTTTTAGCGCCTTACTAGTTCTTCTTCAACGACATTTGTTGTTAAAATATATAATTAACTAGCCTTGTGGATACATTTGTTGTATTTGTGTGTTTAAAGGATATAAAGTATTCATGGAAGTATGTAAATATATGATTTACTTGTATGTACACCGTGAAAGAAATATTTTATTTTATTCATAAAAAGATAAGCTTATATCAAGATCCTTCGCTCATTCCATAGCGAATATCCTGCTTATGGTTTGTTTCGATACTTCAATTGCTAATATATATTCCTTTCACTTACAACATTGCACGTTCACTTATTTTATTTTATTAATACCAAAACATATCGACAAAAAATCATTTCTCATGTTCCTCCAGGTCCACTTTTTCGATCGCCAATTTTTTCCCGCCCCTATCTAGATTAAGAAAAGAGTCGCACCGCAAAATAAGTATCGTATCTTCTTTCTCCGATCACTATCAATTATCAGCGTAGGAGGTTTCAGTATGAACCATACTAAAGACCCTATTATCTCTAGCCACTAGTCACTGGTTGCTTTCAGTCCACAACAACACGTGCGGTATTACATATTTATGTATGTTAGGATCTTCCCCCAAGCTGTATTGGATATATTCGATCAATACCCAAAAATCAGATTAAAATGCGAAGGGAACGAAAATTATTTAACACCATTAATAGTGATCCATGCTAATACAAACAACATATGTAGTATACACGAAAAGAAATCCAAATGATATCACTAAAAATATGGGAGTATTACTATACAAATACAAACTTCTCTAAGTTACCATTCTCCTTGGATATGTTAGTGCAAAAGTGAATAACACCAGTAAATAAGACACATATTATACTTGAGCTGCATAATCAATTCACATATTATACTTAAGCTGAATAACCAAGTGGGATAATGATTTATAATGGCAA
Source organism: Cichorium intybus (assembly GCA_023525715.1). Taxonomy (NCBI): domain Eukaryota; kingdom Viridiplantae; phylum Streptophyta; class Magnoliopsida; order Asterales; family Asteraceae; genus Cichorium; species Cichorium intybus. The sequence goes on along the minus strand of CM042016.1, from coordinate 29,025,646 downwards.
CTAATAATATGAAATATACTCATTAGGTCACTAAAATTTTAATTGCATTCAATAGGTCACTGAACTTTCAATTTTATACCCATTAGGTTAATGGACTTTCAATTTTTGTTCTAAAATATCATTGTCTCTTATTTTAACCATTTATACCCGGTTAAAATCACTATGAGGAGAAATCATAGTTGGTTGCTGCTCTTCGATGAAGAGAGGAGTGGCGACCGGAGGCGTATTGGGCATCGGAGGAGGAGAGTCTTGGGGGTTTGGTCGAGGTGGTACGGTTGTGATGAGATTGTGGATAGGTTATGGACTTGGTCGAGGTGGTAGGACTGTGGATGGGTTGAGGGACATGTTCTAAGCCTAATCGATGGAGATAGATGTGTCGTTGGAACTGAAAATTGTGGTTAAATCTAAAACAATGGTATTATAAAACCAAAATTGAAAGTTTAGTGATTTATTGGGTACAACTAAAAGTTTAGTGACCTAATGGGTAAATTTTGTGTTATTGGTTGTCATTATGGATCATTAATTAACCCTAACCAGTTCGACAATTTTGATAGCAGAAACACTAATAAACCGAAACATGACTCATTTTATTCAACGCTCTCTGCAACTAACATAGAAAACTTGACACACAGTTTTGTCATGTCAAAACTACTACGCACTCAAAAGTATACCAGATGTAAGCTTAGTAAACTTTTACAAACATCATTAAAATATAAAGGTTGATCTTAACAATCTTCCCATACTTGATGATGTTAAATCACATCCAAGACTATACTAAAAATACCAACTATCTACAAGTACTCTTTTATACATACATATGAGATCTTTTTGTTCTTTTCAAAATTTTGTTAATTACAAAAGAAAAAAGAAACAAGAATAGGTTTACACCAACCTATAAGGATTCTCCATATCTTCACTTCATACAAAATTTCTAGCTTAACTATACAAATGTGGATTCCTTAGTTCTACTTTTCTTTTGGACAATTTCAATGAGGTCAACATATGATATCCCTTAGAAATTTCCATTCATCTAGCTTGACACCTTATGGGGAATATGATGTAAGGTATTAGCTTAATAAAGTTCATTGGTCCTCAGTCAACTCATTACTTGTAAGGTATCAATATAAAAGATTACATGCATGAACATTGTCACACCCCGATCTTTGGCGGAATCGATCAAGGCGTGATATATTGTTCAAAGTCTCATGACAACTATGTTATAATATGATTAGATTCAATTAAGTACTAAGTAGGCAAACAAGATCCACAACATACAAATACAAATTCAAATACAAACAACATTTATTACATCAAATTTAAATAGTCTTGTGGGTTTCTAAGGTATACCCTACTTTTCATCAACTTCATTCTTCAAATCTGCATCATGGGTAAAAACAGGTCAACTACGAGAGTTGGTGAGTAATCTAGTTTTATTAAAGAAAATTGTGAGTTTGAAATATTTATAATTTGAAACTTGTTTTCTTTGGAAGTCGACAAGCAAGTATTATTGAGATAACGGTTTATAAATCAAAAATTGATTAATAAATGATAACAACAACAATAAGTCCTCACCCTATATACATATATATATATATATATATATATATATATATATATATATATATATATATATATATATATATATATATATGTATATATATATATATATATGTATATATATATGTATATATATATATATATATATATATATATATATATATATATATATATATATATGTATATATATATATATATATATATATATATATATATATATATATATATAGGATGGAGCATCTAATCATCATACACACTCAACCAGGTGCAATCATTCACCTTAGCGTCCCAAGGCGGGGTGGTCAACCCAATAGCGCTATTATTGTCCATAACGTACCTCAAGAATACGGGCATAGTCATGGAGATTAGACTAAAAATGGTAATGCACTACAAGTACATGCATGTAGCGTAAACAAACAATAATTATACAAATAATGATTCACATATAAATGTCCCAACAATGTCTCAATGGTGAAAAAATAATAAAATGAAGTTGGAAAATATTAAAACCACATGATACACCCCAAAAGTATTGAAAATTATAAAATATGGGGTAGATTACTCACATTAGTCCAGACGGAATACGCGTGTTGTACGATAGACGGCTCGGGTCAAAACGACGTGGAACCTATTATAATTAATAGTTTTGGTTTAGGAACTACTAAACGGGAATATAGTATTAATAAAAATAATTAGACACATATTCTTATATTAGATTAATTAACAATAATCCAAATTTTGTTTTGAATATTAATGTATTCATATGTTAAATGAATTTTAAATTGAATTAATTACTTTGCTTAATTAATTTATATCTTCACTTTAGGAAAGATTTTAATAATTTATTATTAAAATAATAACTAGTCAAATTATAAGTATTTACAGATTTTATATATTATAAACAATTATTTATATGAAATAATCATTAAAAATGCATTTTTACATGCTTAGATATTTAGGAAAATGGTTTTAAATACTAAACAGTAATGAAACATTATGAAATTATCAGAAAATCATTATTTCATAAAATAGTAATTACTGTAAAATTTCATATTTTTATTAACTGCTTTAGTATTTATTTAGTATTTTAATAATTAAACCACAACAAAATTCGGGAAAAATAATAAATGATTCCCAAAACTTCTGGAAAATTAACCATAGTTTTCTAACATTATATTGAGCCTACTGTAAATATTTTGGATATTTTGGACTATGAGAAGTATTTCTTATGTTTTTCATTATTAACTAATCAATAAAATCATAAATAATAGGAAAATATTAATAGAAATTCATTAGAATTTTTATTTATGCTTAACATGTTATAAATGATATTCTGATAAGGGTTTATAATTTTTGGACATGTGTAGCTATTTATTATCAATTTAAACCATTAAATAATCATTAAATCAGGAAAAATAAGCAAACATTCTTAAAAAAATCTGTAAATTTTGTCATGGAGTCTTTAAAATGTTAATAAGGTGCGAAAAATATAAAATATAGTTTTTATCATACATAACTATATTTTGAAATTTATTTATCTATAACAAAATAAAATACAAAATAAGCATCAAACAGTAATATAAATGCATGAAACTTTATAAATCCACTTTACTCAATATATGGGTTGTTCTAAAATTTTCCCAGAATTTATTGACTGCAGAAAGAAGTTTATGTGAATTATTGCCCTATTTTATTGCAATAATTATAGTAATTCAATAAAAATAAGTTATTTTCTGAAAATTTCCAGAACTTCTTATTTTATTGATGGGATTCTGAGAAAAACCAGGTTTATATATAAAATGAGTTTTAGATATTTTGGTGGATTTAATTTGTTTCATTAATGAATTTGAAACTTTTAACAACATACCTTGATGAATGCTTCAAGAGTGATGGAGATTTGAGTATGAGGGATTGTTCTTGGCTGGAAAATTGATATTTCTTGGAAGAATTTCGAGATTGAGAGTGAGAGAAAGAATAGAGAGGGTTTGAGTGGTGATGTGAATAATGTGTTGGGAGAAAAATGAAAGGAAAGATGATGGGAGGTGTGAGTGGGAGACCATGGGAATAACTTTTGGATTTTGGTGGTCTTCATAATTTCCCACTAGCACAAGCATCTCTATGTAATACACTAACTAATATAAAAATTTTATAAAATTTAATGTAGAGTTTATAAAAATAGAGTTTTATAAAAAAATATGTTATTATTTGATTATAACAATTTACTTTGATTTGAAGTTTAATTATAGCATTCAAGTTCGATTCTTTTAATTTAATTAGAGCATCATACTTTGATTTGATTTTAATATGGTATCATAATTTAATTTGATTATAGTTATAACGTTATACTATGCTATATTGTTATTAACGTCAATTTATATCGTATTGTATGAGTTTTGATCCTATTAGCGTCAAGTAAGCTCGAGTAGGGTTTATTAAATTTCCAATTGGGTTGGGTTGACCCGAATCCATTTTAGGCGGATGTCACAAACATGCACTCAACTGTTAGCATGCAGAGACTTTTATAGGGTTGAAAAACCATGAGGTATTATTCCAACCCAAACTTGGTTAAGAGTGACTTACTTCAAGAGTAATTCTGTCTTCAGCAACTTCAATAGCTCCATCAAGTATAATGTCTAAGTCAGTCACCATCATAGGCATCGTTGTAATGATGGTTTTGAGATCATGGATTTCAACAGTAATAACACATTTAATGATTTTTAGAATTTACATCCGTTCACTAAACCCATGCTTAGTGAAATCACTAGCCAAAATGTTTTCACAATATTTTATAATCCCTAGTCTAAACATGATAACATGAAGAACTCGACTCCCAAGTGGTTTGATATACCTGATAGTTACAATGACTTCCTCTTGCTTCTTTCACTTGTTTCCATTTAGTAATCATTGCAAGTTTTTGTGTTAATTACTTTTACAATTTAAGTTCTTTTGGAAAACAACTCACTATGTATGTTAAGCATCCTATCTTGTTCAGATAAATAATCGTCAAAGGAATTGATCCACCTTTAGTCATTACATATTCAACAAATGTAGAATCATATTCCATAGTCATGTTTTGTTGTAAAACTTGATTCACTTCATTAATACTGATTCTTGCTTCCCCAACCTAAATATCCCATTCAGTAGACACTTTACATATAGAAATGTTTCAATCTTGCACAGTTTTGGTGACATATTAGCAAGCCCTCTAGACCTCATGGTATTCTTAGGTAGCAAAACTTAATCAAACAACTCAATCGCTTTAGGTGGATTTGGAAATGAAGATGGCCCTTTTACTTTGAAGATACTAGAGCATCTTTATCATTGTTTTTCTCCTATTTAGTTTGTTTCTCTCCCTGAATTGGTTTGGTGGGTATGGTCTATAATATGCCAACTCGAATCACATCGTCTTGCACGAAAATACATGTCAATATTTATAAATATCTATCACTTGAGTAGCCATATTGAGGTGTCTCTCCATCTTTGTAATCATCAAAAAATGAAATACCAACTAGAATAGTAGTATTAATAATAGTAAATGAAGGAATGACAGTAAATAGAGACATGTGTCATTATGGTGGTGGTTATAGGAATGAAATACATAACAAGGGTAGTTGAGGGTAAGGTTATGGAGGAAGTATATATACATTATTCATTGGTGCAAATATGCATGATATTTATTGGTGATTTACGTGCGGAAATGTAAGCTTCATGTAAAGTGAAGAACACACTAAACACAAATGATGTGATTTACCTAAACACAATAGATCACCCGGATATGAAAATGAGGGCAACGACTTAAAACAGCTATGTATAGTGTAATTCTTAGGTTGGATTTATATTTCAATGAACACCATATTAAGTGATGCTCATATATGTCGATCCCCGTATTAATAGGAGTATTAAATTGAGAGGATCCCTTATTTATTAGGTTTGAGTTTTCTAATAAGACATTTACATTACGAAGAGGTGACGAAAAATGTAAATTGGGAACATGGAACTGAGAAGAATAACTAGTTTCATATTCAATGATGATGGTAAAACTACTATAAATCATATAAGATGAGGCATGGAAGTTCCACGATGTGAATATTGCTTAGTTTTATTTGGGTTGGAATCAAAATTATCTTCTGTATCATAAGTATAAGAAATGCAAATGATTGATCCCTTAAATAGAGATAATGATAGAGAGAAAAAGAATGAGAAAACTTACCTAGTGTACTTAGATGGACGATGACGATGATGCATGGGAATGTATACTACTTGGGTGATTCTAAAGCGGCAGGAAGGCTTTGAGTAACTAAAGACAGTCTATTTGATTTTTATGGGATCCTGGTTTTGAGTAATTTGAGAGGGTGCGGGTCGATGTTAGATTAGGAGGCTGTATTTTGTGAGTAAGCATGTGAGGATGAGAAAATTTAGGAAGGGGATGGTGTAATAAGTTCATGTTGGTTGGGATTCTTGATATAAAACTTCATGGAAGTTGTAATATTTTAGTGTTGGGTTTTAGAGTCCTTGCCATAAAATAGAGGATGTAACAAGATGTTGATTTCTAATATTGACAGGTATGGTTAAGTACATAGGGGTGTCGAGAATTTCATCAGAAAAAGAGAAATAAATTTAGTATAGGGTACTTAAGATGACCAATTTATGACAATGGCAGTATTGACAATAATGTCAAAAATCATCGAAACCTAGTTCAAGTATAAACATGTAACCAATGAATAGAAAATATGAAGCTCAAAAGGATTTAGCTAATCAATAGCTTTCTTCTGGCTTAATCATTTGGATACAAGGCCTAGGTACCTCTAAGGGGAATGGAAACAACTCCTAAGGCGGTAACCATGAGCTTCTATATCAATGACATTTTTAGGGTTCTCATACCCAACTCTGAAAAGTATACATTTGATAACATCTTTAATAGCTTGAGAATCAAAGTTATCATAATGTGTCAATCAATGAAAACTTCCTTCGAGTAACTGAAATGATGCAAATCACATGCATGCCATTATAAATGTAACCCTTTAGGGTTTGTGTGGATTCATCAAAATCACAAGAGTACTAAAACTTAGATAGATGATAAGCATAGACTTTGGAAGGAAAATATAGTAAAAACATATAAAGGTGGATTTGAAGGAATTAAACAAAGGGTTCAAAAACCTTTTCCTTCATATCATTATGGTATTTAAAAAGTTCTACAAAATTGATTCGTTGAATGATTGTCAACCCATACGGTGCATTCTAGTATTTTTTGCATTTGGAAGAATGAATAAGAACATAAATTTTATGAGCCATGTAATAAAAAAAAATAAAACTTACAAGCTTTTAGATTGCCTTTTAATGATAAGAGATGAAAATATGATATAGTACAAAAGTAGAAGGGAATTGAAGTTAAGACGCCCGGCTATTTAAGGTAGTTTGAGCTATCCAAAGAAAATAATTTTGGGTTTTGAACATAAATGTAGGAAAAACTAGCAAGATGGAATATACTTTGTGGACTTTTTTATTTTATTAAGACAACATGTCAAATTCACAAATTAAACAATTGAACATTGGTTCATCTAAGCATATGGCGAAAATATCAACAAGTTGTTGATAAGTGCTAATATCACTACAGTTTATCTAACCATAATTACGTGATATTTTCATTTAAAAATTTATTTATTTTCTTAATTTCACCGATTTGGAGTATTACACTACATGTTCATGGTTTCTAGAAAAGTGATTATCATTGTAACATTAGTCCGCACTCATTGGATTGTGGTTGTGTTCATCGATGAACGATTGAAGATTGAGAATTCATGTTCGAGTATTCAACATTTGTTGGAGTATTGCTGGTTTCATCGTGTATATTTGATTGATATGGAGATTTCACAGCCTGAAAATCCATATTTGATTAATATTGCACTTGGTTGTGATCAATTTCGGGTTGAATGAAACGTTAAAAATGACAAAATGAAACATGAGAAGCGTTTTGAATAAGCGGAAACTTTCAAAGATATATAAGAGTCTATTTTGCATTATTTTAGTTGTTGAACTTGATTTCATATTAATGATAATTATTAGTTTTGATATAAATATCTCAATTACCTGAAATATTAATTTTAGATTATTTTCTAATTAAAAATCAATGGTTAGGTGGAATTAAATCGATGGCCAATAATTGTCCTCATGTCCTCTTTTAATCAGTGTTTTGATATATATATATATATATATATATATATATATATATATATATATATATATATATATATATATATATATATATATATATATATATATATATATATATATATATATATATATATATATATATATATATATATATATATATATATATGTCATTCACAGTGAACGGACGTGAATAAAAACACGGGTACTACCTTTGGGGATATATTCAGATTACTCCACCTTTCTGAAGACGTACGCTGTACCTCGCACTGAAAAACCAAACAAGTTTACACGAAGACAACAATCTGCTAGGAAAGACATAGAGAGGGCATTTGGGGTTCTCAAGCAGAAATGTAATGTGGTGAAACACACTGCACGACTCTGGGACGACGAAAGGATAACCACAATTATGTATGTATGCATCATATTACATAATATGATGATTGATGAAAAAAGTATAGCGATTTGCAAATACGACGAAGTCGACGCAGTTAACCCATACAATAATTCATTCCCGGTTCGTCCGTATATTTAGCACGAGTAGTAGAAATTCAAGATTCCGAAATGTGCCAATATCTTCGAAAAGACTTAGCGGAGCATGTTTATCAAAACATATTGAATGACGACGAGTAATTTTATTATTGAATTATGTATTTTGTTATCGAGTAATATTTTAAGATTATTTGAATTTTTCGTATGTTTTTCTAGGGTAATTTCAATGTAATGTTTTATTTTTATAAAAAAAATTATTATTTCTATTTGATTATTGAATTATTTTTAATTAAAAATATGATGTGGTGTGATGAAATATGAGTATGTATTTCTAGCATAATATGATAGAATGCGATTATAAGATAGATGTGACGTAGCGCCCATCACATATAATATTGTGATGGATAAACCCCATGATCTTATGAGAAGTCAAGGCATTAATTAATTTCTCATAAATTCGATACAAAATATATGTTTTTTATATTTAGTTCAACCAATAGTAAATGCACTATCTATATCAAGTAATTTTGACTATAATTCTCTTGACATGACAAAAGCTTGGGACCATGGACTTGAACCAATGTACTAAATCAATGATCTCATCCAACATATTATTCGGAAAATGTCCATTTTAGAGTTTTATAAGTTCAATATAATTTATTATTCTCCAAAAAGAATTTTATTTAAACCTCGTAAATATTTAACTATAAATTAGTCGTTTCTTTAATAATATTTTGCAAAGATAATTGGACATCTAAGATTAAAACCGAAGTTAGATATCTACTGGAATCGATAATGGGCAACATTCTCACAAGATGACAAGAACATCTAATCCAACCAATAAAATTAAATTACATCTTACGTAAGGGTTCTTTTCAGTGTCATTGGTAAGGTCCTATCTATACTCGAAAATTTTCTTTCTTTTTATGTATTTATTTCCCACCTTTTAAGAACGGTGACCAAAGGCTTGAATGCGGGCTGTTTATAACTAATGGCATGCACTTTCCCAATTAAGCCATACGACAATTTTACTAGGATCCTTTAGTCGTAGGGAATAAATCAACGAGATAAAATTATATTGTTCCTATCAAATTGAATGCGTTGGCTTAGAGATTTTTGTTTAAGAAATTTCCTACAAGAACGAATCTTGTTAACATGGGTATAGATGTTCTTTCACTTATTTGCCCTGCATGCCCCTTTTGACCCCGCCCGCTCGCTGACCGTCACTGATGGGTTCTGCCCGTTGGAATTCCACCCACGGTTTTGTCCTGGTGTCGCCGAGATCAAATTAGTTTATACATACGTACACTCTATGCCTCAAAGCTCAAATTATAGGTAAATATGAACTTAGTTTGTGTTGAGTTGTCACGATTATACAAAATGACTTGATGATAATAAAGTCACCAACAAAGGACTCAATAATTTAATATACCTTGTTTTACGAATGTTTCATTTAGCAAATATAAAACCTCTATATATAATATATCTGCTAGGTTTTAAAAACTATAAATTCAATATTAGTAGCTCTTTTTTATCCGCAAACTTTTTTTTTTATGAGAAAGCTAACCATTTTTTTATGAGAAAGTTAACAAGAAGCTAACAAAGGAAAGAAGGTATACAATTTCATACCAGTACTAACTTTTGGTTCCAAGATGTGGCATTTGTATTTCATTTTTAGTAGTTTAATTATAAATATATGTAAAGTGTTCTTAAGGTTTCTTTGGTATTTGTGAAGATGGTAGGTGGTTGGTTCGAATTTCACTTAATGTATAATTTTAAAGTTGATCATCGCACACGTCCCACAAAATTAAAATCCGGAGCTAAGTAGTTCGTTGTTGCAATTTAGTAGATAGGAACAAGCGTTGTTAGTGGTCAACGGAATACGACATTTGAACCAACTAGATATACTTTCTCGGTATATTATAGGAAGCTAGTATTCTTGTATTATAAACTAAAATGAAAATTGTAATAGTGTTTCATCGTGGTTTGTACGTATAACTTTATAGTTTAACATAACAACTCTAACTTCAAAATACAATAGATAATCAGATTTAACGTCTTCCAAGATCAATTCAAATTGTTAATGTTGTCTTAACTATAGCAGAAACAATAAAATAAAACAAAATAATTTTTTTTAGTATTAAGTCTTCGGAGAACTCCTTGGTCATCTCCATAATCAGACATTGACATTATCCTTTTCATTGTCACTTCCTAAATAGTTTCTTGGGTTTGCACATTTAAAATTCTAATTAGGCAAACCTAAAATTCTTGTAGTGATTTTCGCATATCTCCCACTTACGAAACCTACACTCTATCTTGGAACCATTTAGTCCATGACTATCATTTTCCAACATTTGAATTAATCTCCTATGCTTTAACTTATTAACTTTTCCACTTCTCTTCCTTCAAGGCTTCTTCCTAATTCTTCTTAAGATCATCTAATAAACGGATGGTTACAACAATTATCATCATCCTTCTCTTACATGGTTCTTTCATTTCCTTATGACTTAGTGCATCTGCTACAACATTCTCTTTTACTGGGTGATATAATATGTCACAGTCGTAATACTTTAACAACTTCATCCATCATCGTTAGCTCATGTTTGAATCTTTTTGATCAAACAAGTATTTGAGACTCTTAGGATCGATAAAGATCGGGCTTGTTGTTCCAAATATATGGTTTCTCCAAATATTTAGTGCATAAACTATAACGGTTAATTCTATATCACGAGTCTGTCATTTATGCTCATGTACATTATACTGGCGTTAGGCATACACAATCATCTTACCATGTTGCTTCAAAGCGCACTACACACCTAGCTTTGAGGCATCACTATCTACGATAAATCCAAGACTTCCATTTGATAGTGAAAATACTAGTGCACCACTAAGTTTTCCTTTAGGACCTTACAGGTGCTATCTTGCTTTCGCTTTCATTCAAACTCCATATTTTACCTTGTTAGAGAAGTCAGTGGTGCAACTATATGGAAGAAATCCTGTATAAATCTCAGGTAATGTCCTGCAAATACAATAATTCTTCTAATTTCTCACATTCAAGTTCATCAAAGAATTTTGGGATTGCATGAAAATTTACATATTTGCCTTTATTAAGCATTTTGAATGCAATGGTAAATTCAATAAAGGATGTAATGATTCATTTATTTCTCTTATTCCTAAATGCAAAGATCCTCTTCTTTTAAAAGATTATAGACATGTTAACTTAGTTGGATGTATGTACAAGATTCTATCCAAAGCTCACCCTTAGACTTAAATCGGTGATTGGAAAATTTATTAGTTCAGAACAAGTGGGTATATTGAAGGTAGAAGTATTTTAGAAGGTCCTCTTATCTTGAATGAGGTTATTTCGTGGGCTAAAAAATATAGAAGGAAGATTCTTATTTTTAAGGTTGATTTTGATAAAGCCAATGATTCCTTGAATTTGGGCTCTCGTGATGCTATTATGGAGCAAATGAATTTTGGTGTTAAATGGAGAAAGTGGATTAATGGTTGTCTTTCATCCGCAAGGGCTTTTATACCTATCAATGGCTCCCCAACAAAGGAATTTGAAATTAGACGTGGAGCTAGACAACGTGATCTGATTTCATCATTTCTTTTTATCATTGCTATGGAAGGCCTAAGTATCTCGATCAAATAAGCTCGCAATCAACATCTTTACAATAACGTCTCTCTTCCAAAATGTGGTCCAATTCTTTCACAACTTATGTATGCGGATAATGTTTCATTCATTGGAGAGTGGTCGGAGTCAAATCTTATTAGTCTTAATAGGATTCTTCGGTGCTTTTATATTGCATCCTGTCCTAAGGTTATTCTTCACAAGAGTAGTCTTTGGTTTTGGTATGGAAAATATTGAGCTTACTCGCCTTGCAAGTATTCTATCTTATGAGCCGACACGTTCCCGAGTACCTGGCTTGGTCTCCCTATTGGATCCAATAAAAAGCGTGTAACCTCTTGGAAGCCAATAATTGAAAAGTTCAAGGAGAAGCTTTCTAAATGGATAGCTAATATTCAGTATTTTGGTGGAAAGCTTACGCCTGTTAAATTCGTTCTTAGTAGCCTACCTTTATACTAATTTTCCTTATTCAAAGCTCCGAAGAAAGTCATTGATTCATTAGAAGCCATTATAAAAAGATTTCTATGGAGTGGCAAAGATAACTAGAGAAAGATACATTAGATTGCTTGGGATATTCCCATTTGTCTGATGAAGCTAGGGGTCTTAGTATTAAGTGCCTTAAAATCATGAATGTTGCACTTCTTTCTAAGTGGATTTAGGGATTAAAAATGATGAAAACAGCCTATGGAATTGTTGCATCATATCGATTCATCACATACGAGGCTATGACGGGATGCCTATTGCTAAAATAGGGATTTTGGGTATCAATTACGGGAAGTTGTAAGGACTTGGATCAATAGAACATTTCTTTTGATGACTTAATCAGGAGGAAAATTCGATTGGGTGATGCTACATACTTTTGGAAAGACTTTTGGTTGCATAACAAGCCTCTTATGGAAGTTTTTCCGAAACTTTATGTGATAGAGGCTAACAAATATTGTAAAATTATTGATAGGGTTCAAAGTATGAATGGAGAGTGCATGTGGATTTGGAAAAGATACATTCGTAATGGGGCTGAAAGTAATGAGTTATTAGGTTGAATAGTGAATTCCGGTAGCAACAAAGACTCGTGGTCTCGGAAAAGGAGTACTAACGGTTTGTTCTCTGTTAAGTCTTTAAGAACCGAGATACAAAAAACATGGTGGACAAATGATCAGTTAAAGTTTTTGTGGTGTAATTGGGTCCCTTTAAAAATTAATTGTTTCGTTTGACGTCTTTTTCAATATAGGATTCATGTTGCCGAGAAGCTAAGTAATAGCGGGGTTATTCTTGATTCTCGGGTTTGCCATGTTTGTAGGGGAGACGTAGAAAATGTTAAGCATCTTTTTTTTGAGTGATGATTTTCCATTGAGGTATGGTGTCAGGTTGGCAAATGGTCGGAAATTCTGCCTCGTCTCCTACAGGTATGTAAGACTTGGTTATGATGATGGATATTAGTGCTGGCAGCAATCTTACAGCAAGATGAGATCTGGTATCGTTTATCTAAGCTATGGCTAATATGGAAATCGAGGAACAATATGGCATTCAAGAAGATACTTCCTTGCTCGATTAAAACGACGAATGAGGTTCAATGTATTTCTTTTAATTGGTATAAGAATAGAACAAAAATTGGTAGTTTTGATTTGAGTATATGGTGCAAGTCACCTTGTAATTGCTTGATGTAACAATTGCTTGATGTAACCGTGTTTCACCTCTAGCATCTTGCTAGATGGCCTTTTTTTGTTTTTAATGCATTTGCTTCTGTTGTAAAAAAATTGGCTTAGAATACCTTATAGTCGCGGGTGGTTGACTTAGCAGGCTCTCTTGGAAAGAGTGTAAAAGTTTTTTACATGTATACGTTGCGTACAAAATTGTATTATATATGTTTGTAAAGAGTTGAAATTTTTTTAAAGTAACCACCTAATTTTAAAACTATTTAGACTCTTACAAAAAATTTCTTAGTTAAAATCATTAGTTTAGTTTTTCTGTTATTTATAAAGTAAAAAAAATCCCTCAATACGCCCAGACACATACACGCACAAATAATGGATTTGCAATTAATCAAGTGCGAACTAGAGATCGGAAAGTGACTTGTATTGTTGTTATCGGTGATTTGGAAGGGTGGTCTAATAACAACAATAATAATAATATTATATATAAATCAAATTTAAGATTATATAAAGTATCATGTCAATATTTTTTATTGTTAGTGTAAACATTTTTGCATGACTAAGATTTTTATGTGTTGATACCTTAAAATAACTAAATCTCAATTTTATATGTGCACTGTATATATTTTATTTTCTCTTATAGTGGTATTTAACTTAATTTTTTTATATAAAAAACCTAATAACATTCTTTTTTATATATAGTGTCACCTTGTACTTTGTAGCATTTATTGTATAATAAGAATAAAACAAAAGGAGGATGTCATTGTTAACTCTTGCATTCATCACAAAGAAGATATGCATACATAGTGTGAGCCATATAAAGAAAGTCTGGTTACCGTTATACTCGTGTTGCCATTGTTGAAGTCCATCTTCTTGATCTATAGAGAAGACATTTATCTTACTTCAATTGTAACGCTACAACCACCTAATTATGGCTTGAGTTGAAATGTATATCATATCTTATCAGTAGCCGATATCGAAAAAATGTTTGTTTACATACATACATACATACATACATACATACATACATATATATATATATATATATATATATATATATATATATATATATATATATATATATATATATATGTATATATATATATATATATATATATATATATATATACACACACACACAAACACACAACACACACACACTAGTGTGGTACACGTGCAATACGACGGACTGTTGTGATTAGTTTCAGACGAATATAGATTGCAAAGATGGTGTGGTGATCAATATTTTATGGTGAAAATGATATAGATATATGTGTTAGTGGTGTAGTTGAACAACAATCATTACGCCTCTTATAATCTCTTTATGGTAGAGGAGATTTTTAGTATTCGAATTGAGTTTCTATGGGTTTTATATATTGAGATGGGAAGATGACAATTTTAGACGATTGTAGGTGGCACTTGGAACATATCAACATTGTGGAAGAGGATGAGTTGGAGGCAGAGCATATACTTTTTAAGTGTTCTTTTTACAATTTTACATTATGAATACTAATACACACCACTATTTTTTACTACAAAAAATTCAATTCTCAACTACACTTCCACTAAAACCAATACAAAATGTCTTCCAACAACTCTCAAAATAACCAAAATGCTTCCAACATGTCCATTACAAACATTTTTTTGCTACGATCTATCATCGCCACCTCCTTACCACCCACAACTCGAAGCCCTGATGTACTCTCCAAACCCGATGTTTATTGGACCACCATTTTACTCTCAATTTGGAATGTGACCACAACAACTTTTTGCACCAAACTTCAACCCATTTCAACAACAATCCTCATACTAATTATAATTCCAACCCAACCCTAACCTGAACTCGAATTCGAATCCGCATAAGAAACCGAAATCGAGCCATAACAAAAAAGGGAAGGGCAAAGCAACAAATGGTCCCTAGAGGGGAAACTTAATTGGCACGAGCCGGTCGATATATACGAAGAACCTAATCAAATGGGTGACATGTTTTGGTATTGTGTTACAGAGCGTTTTCGGCTAGGAATGAAACACGCTGCCGATTACCAGAACAAAGACCAATACAACACAAATGGATCAACGTGAACAAGCTCGTTATCGGCATCAATGGTATCTACACAAACTTGTGTAACTAATGGAGTAGCGGGAAAAACGAGTCTAGCATCGTAAACAAAGCCAACTACATGTTCCAAAATGACTATGCAAGATCTTTAAAATTCTTGCATGTTTGGTATGTTGTAAGAAATTGCCAAATATGGAAGCCAGTTGCATCAAGGGAGAATATGTATACGACTTTGAAACGAAATAGAATGAATTTGGGCTCCTATCAAGTGTCATTGGATGGTCATATCAAAATTGACATTAACGACGACAACAATGTTGTAGGAGAAGTTGTAGCACCTTCTCGTCAGATGGGTAGAGATTGGGCAAAACAGAAGGGGAAAATAACATCCTTAGCACCCGTTCGGACGAACTTCAAGAAATACACACAGAGTTTACGGGTTTACATATGACTTTCGTAAGCATATGGCCGAAAACACCCGAGTTACAAGAATTTCAATTTCTAATGCAAAATGTGAGTAATATTTTTAGGAAAAATTGCGCAGCGGCTATGACAGTAAAAATGCAAATCTGAGCAAAATATATAATTTGTAGATTTTAACTTTGTAGTTATGATATTTTTAGTTTCCTAGTTACCTCATTTTGGTTTCCTAGTTTTATGTAACTTTCTTTTTCTAGTTAAGGAAATATTATGTTTAATTAAAATTATTATGGATGTTTTTTATTTAAATTAATGGAATTAAATCATTTAAAAAACTAGTTGTTGGAGGTACCATTCTTTTATAAAAACATAGAATTGCAACATCGCGTGGTAGCCTAGATGGCACCTATGTGGCAAGCCTGCATCCCACATTTCGAAGGCATCACTTTACTTATCATTATCATTAATCCTGTATTGATTATAGTAATAATAATTCTATTTATCCTTATTGAAACATATCAAGATTAATCATATGATCCTATGTACATTTTAGAATTAATTTTTAGATTTTGGATCCCAAATAGCAAATAATACGTATTCTAAAATTTCAAGAATAAGTCTAGAATACGATGAATATATGTAAAATTTCACGAAAATAATTTGTTTTTGTTACTGAAATCTAGCAAAAAGTTAAAAAAAACATAACATATGAGAACCATATATGATACGAAGACATAAAAAGTGATATTTTGTTGAAAATAAGTGATATTAAACATTTCAATATAGTCATTTTGGAAATAGAAAAAGGGAGCTTCTAAATAATATTTTTGATGCGAATGAGAAAATATATGAAATGGCCATTTGTAATTAGTGTCGATTTTATCAAATGTCCAAAATGTATGTTATTTCCTTGTATCTTCTAAAATTATGTAATCATTTTTGCGAATATCCCTATATTTTTTGCTTTGGCAAAAGATGAATATCTTCTTTAAATTATGGCATGGAAAAGGGACAAGGTCTTGTAACGCTAAGAAAATATGTTGTATGTTCCTATTCAATCACTTTAGTTATTTTATTATCTCGAAAACTGAAAGTTTTTATGTAAATCAATAAATTCAAATCCTAAGTTCACATGCAACCTAATTTTGGATCTATATTTTCAGTATTTGAACATGTAATATAAATCCTAAGGCCAATCGAAAAATTGCTAAAAGAAATACAAAAGAAAACTAACATTTAGTTGTTTCTTGCAAGCTAAGCAACACAATTGTCTTGCTTCGAATGAAGTCACACCCAGAAGCTAGGGAGGTCGAAATCCAGAGAGCAGAGGAGGAGATATGGCGCAGGCAAATGGGGACTAGGGGTCCCTATTTATAGGCTCCAGGTGGTTACAAATAAACTTTTTGAATTCAAATCAAGATAAACATTTTATCATTTAATTCAAACACACACACACACACACACACACACACACATATATATATATATATATATATATATATATATATATATATATATATATATATATATATACATATATTTATATATATATATATACACATAAATATATATATATATATATATATATATATATATATGTATATATATATATATATATATATATATATATATGTATATATGTATATATGTATATATATGTATGTGTATATATATATATATATATATATATATATATATATATATATATATATATATATATATATATATATATATATATATATATATATATATATATATATATATATATATATATATATATATTAATTTCAAAATTAAGGATTACCCACTCCTTAATTTCGCCAACCACTAGTTGCCAAAACTGTCACTACTCAACTATTGGATAATTACAATTCAGCCCTGCACATTTAATTAATTCAATTAATCACCAAATTAATTCAATTAATTCTAGATTAATTTCTAATTAATTAATACTATTTCTAATTAATATATTATCAACATAATATATTAATAAACTATTTATTTTATTTCTATTGATTTATTAATCATATAATAAATCAATCTTTCTCTCTCCTGGTATTTCTGTCAAACCTCTAGTTATAATGGCAACTCAAATGGACTTTGCTACTATCAATTAGGTAAATACAAATTATTAGTCATGGCTTAGACACCTAATCCAACAGTCTCCCACTTGGATAAGTCTATGACTATAATTACCAGTTTACCCTCTAATTGATCAGCAAATTGTAGCTTCCAAGAAACTGTTGCTGAACTTTGACCCAGTTAGTTCTGTCCATAGATAAGTGATCATATGATCCTCCGTCCAATAAGATATTCTCCGGACTTGAGACATGGATTAAGATCAATCTCAGTCAGATACTCTGTTTCCCGATTTCTGATTTGCATATGACATAAGACTTCTAATTGAACACATCAATTTAGTCCTGGTTGGCCAACACTTTCAGTCAACGCCAAATCATCGAGAGGCCTACAAATATTTGTTTCCCATCAGGGTCAAGGAATGAATAAGCTTCGACTCATATGCTTATATCTTTTACGAGTCAAATCGCTCACAACAACACGTTTTATGACATCAAGTTACCGATGCATTTTCGTATTATCAATGAACAATTGCCTTTGCAAATTATAACTCGTATGTCTCCGCTTCAAGATCATAAGATGTTATTGTCTCAAAATTGCTCGTGATATAATCCATGAAGCAATTCTCTGAGCGAGAGTTTATCCAATACTCAAATATCTATTTTCTAAGTACTCATAAATATTGTAGCAATGTCGTTGCTATGTCTAACTCCTTTGACAATCAACAATCCAATTCATGACAGCCTTAATTCACTAGTTACTTCCCAAAGTGTGAACGACTGTGGATATTTGAATAATCATATTATTCAGGAATTAAAACATGCAAAATTGAAATACAATGATAAACAATTGACAAATAGCAGTAAAAAATACTTATCAATAATTTTCTATTATTAAATCACCAAAGTCAATTTCATTTACATTGTTACAAGTTTCAGAAAACTATCTAATTACAAAAAACTAATATCATCTCGCAATCCAATACTCCTAGCATGCTGATTGTGCTTGATCCTACTCAGAGCCTTTGTCAAGGGATCTGCAGGATTCTCTTCAGATGATACCCTCTTCGCAAGGAGGTGACCTTCTTCTACCCTATGCCTGATGTAGTGGTACTTTCTGTCGATATGTCTGGACTTTCCATGATCTCTCGGTTCCTTTGTCAAAGCAACCGCTCCTTCGTTATCACATAAAAGTTCCATAGGCTCTTGAATGGTCAGGACTACTCTAAGGTCACCGATAAAGTTCTTCAGCCAAGCCGCTTCCTTTGACGCTTCAATTGCTGCTATGTACTCTGATTCGCATGCAGAATCAGCCACCGTCTCTTGCTTGGAACTCTTCCAAGTAACCGCTCCACCATTTAAAAGAAATACCCAGCCCGACTGAGACCGACCATTGTCTCTATCTGTCTGGAAGCTGGCGTCAGTGTACCCGCTAACTCTCAATGTATCGCTGCCACCAAGGACTAGAACCATGTTCTTCGTCCTTCGCAGATAATTGAGAATGTTCTTAACAGCTATCCAATGAGCTTTACTAGGGTTTCCCTGATAATGACTGACCATGCTCAAAGCAAATGACATGTCAGGGCGAGTACATGTCATAGCGTACATCATCGACCCTACCACCGAAGCATAAAGTACCCGACTCATGTCAGCTATCTCCTCATCTGTACTCGGGCTTTGAGTCTTACTCAATTTTGCATTGCTCTGGATAGGCAGCTCTCCCTTCTTTGAATTTTCCATACTAAACCTCTTTAGT
Source organism: Cichorium intybus (assembly GCA_023525715.1). Taxonomy (NCBI): domain Eukaryota; kingdom Viridiplantae; phylum Streptophyta; class Magnoliopsida; order Asterales; family Asteraceae; genus Cichorium; species Cichorium intybus. The sequence continues at coordinate 29,005,836 of CM042016.1, read as the reverse complement.
ACCTTATCCAAGTATGTACTTTGACTAAGCCCTATTAGTCTCTTCTTCCTATCTCTCAATATCCTTATCCTGAGAATATAGGCTACTTCTCCAAGGTCTTTCATGGCGAAACACTTCCCAAGCCAAGACTTAACATCTTGCAAGGTTGGAATGTCGTTTCCCATGAGCAGTATGTCATCGACATACATCACCAGAAAAGTGACTATACTCCCACTACCCTTGACATATACGCAGGACTTATCTTCTCTCCTAGATAAACCAAACTCTTTGACTTTCTCATAGAAGCAAAGATTCCAACAGTTGCGAGAAGCTTGTTTCAATCCGTAGATTGATTTCTCAAGCTTACACACCTTATTAGCATACTTTGCATCCACAAAACCCTCTAACTGATTCATGTAAACATCATCAGCCAACTTCCCGTTAAGGAAAGCGGTTTTGACGTCCATCTGCCAAATTTCATAGTCATGAAACGCAGCTATGGCTAGCATTATCCTAATGGACTTAATCTTAGCCACTGGTGAGAAGGTCTCATCATAGTTAACCCCCGGGGTTTGAGTAAAGCCCTTCGCAACCAGTCGAGCCTTAAAGGTGTGCACCTTTCCATCCATGTCGGTCTTCTTCTTGAAGATCCACTTGCACCCAACTGTCTTTCGACCTGGTACATTGCCAACCAAATTCCAAACTTGGTTGTCATACATGGACTTGATCTCGCTGTCCATTTCCTCTTTCCATTTTGCAGACTCAGGGCCCGCCACTGCTTCCTTGTAGCTAGCTGGCTCATCCAAATTTAACAGTGTCCTATCACTGACAAACGTGTCAACATCCGTAGTTATATGGAAACCATAAAACTCGGGTGGCATGCTAACTCTACTGGAGCGTCTAAGAGGTAATGAAATGTCTGTCGGACCAACAGGAATTTCTTCCTCTTGTTGGGTGCTAGTTTCTCCTAAGGTTGTATCATCGAAAGACACATGAATTTCTTCAAGGTCAATGGTACTCCCACTGTCCTCTTTGAATATGATTTCTCTCTCTCGAAAGACTCCTCGTCTCGCTACAAATACCATGTCCTCGCTTGGTCTGTAGAACAAGTATCCAAAAGACTGTTTCGGGTATCCAATGAATATACACCTCTCACTTCTATCTGTGAGTTTGTCGTGAGTCTCTCGTCTTACGAAAGCTTCACAACCCCAAACTTTGATATGTGCTAACAAGGGAACTTTCCCTGTCCACATCTCGTGAGGTGTTTTGGCAACCTTTTTAGTAGGGACAAGATTGAGGATGTGGGCGGCAGTATCTAAGGCATACCCCCAGAAGTGGATGGGAAGAGTATCTCGACTCATCATGGAACGAACCATGTCCAACATGGTTCGGTTACGCCTCTCGGCAACACCGTTAAACTGTGGTGTTCTAGGAGGTGTCAACTGTGAAACGATTCCATATTCCTTAAGATAGTCAAGGAACTCGATACTAAGATACTCACCGCCTCTGTCGGATCTAAGCATCTTTATCTTCCTGCCCAATTGATTCTCAACTTCATTCTTAAACTCTTGGAACTTTTCAAAGGTATCTGACTTGTGCTTGATCAAGTAGATATATCCATATCTACTATAATCATCAGTAAAAGTCACGTAGAACCGAGTGGTATCCCTTGTGGTTGATCCAAAGGGTCCACACACATCTGTGTGTATGATATCCAACAGACCTTCACCTCTTTCACAAGACCCTGTGAAAGGTGACTTTGTCATCTTGCCCAACATACAAGATTCGCATACATCATCCAACTTGAGATCGAATGATTCCAACACTCCATCCTTTTGGAGTTGGGCGATGTGTTTCTTGTTGATGTGCCCAAGACGGCAATGCCACAAGCATGCCTTTTCTACACCATTAGAGGAATCAATTTGCAACACACTATTACCTAAATTGTCTACACAAGTCATTGTTTCATACACACCATCACAAGGTAAAGCTTCAAACATAAAGAGACCATTCTTATAAACATAAATTGAACCATTCAAATTATTAAAAGAAAACTGAAAACCTTGTTTGAACAATGCATGAAATGAAATAATGTTTCTTGCCATATCTGGAGAATAGCAACAATTTAATAATTCTAAACTAACATCACTACTAAGCACTAAGCTATAAACTCTGATCTTGGTTACAGGTGACGATCGCCTATTGCCCATGATCAGGTTTATTCTCCCGTTCTCCACCTCCGTACTTTCCTTTAGGCCCTGCAAATCAGAACAAATGTGAAAACCACATCCTGTATCAAGGACCCAAGAACAAGAAGATGATGAGTTTTTAGAGATAGTGTATATACCTGCTCACGATGGCTTCACTTTGCCATCCTTGATGTCCTGCAAGTACTTTGGGCAGCTTCTTTTCCAATGGCCCTTCTCTTTGCAATAAAAGCAGTCGGCATCTTTGGGGTTTGAGACATGAGAAATGCCAGAAGGTCGGGATCTCGAGCCATTACTAGATGACCCGGCTTGAACCTTGTCCTTCCAATTCTGCTTGGGAGGACCCTTCCTTTTCTTTCCTTTGCCTTGTCCAATTTCCAAGACAGGAGTGCTCACTGAAGGTACACCTTTACCCTTCAGCCCGTCTTCTGCAGTCTGCAGCATGTTATGCAGCTTAGCCAATGAGGTCTGAGTGTTGTTCAAATGATACGTCGGTACAAACTGGTCATAACAACTCGACAAGGAGTTAAGGACCATGTCAATGGCCAGCTCCTCGTCGATCTGCATATTTAGCTTCTGCAGCCTCTCCACACAACCTTGTATTCTTTGCACATGGGTGCAGACAGGCTCTCCATCCTTAAGCCTGCAGGTCATGAGGGCTCGGACTACTTCATGAAGGGTTTTCTAGCAAACAATGAACACAAAAATACCTATGGTTCACATGCAACCCTAGAAAGATCTATGTTTTCTTCTATGAAGATAATAAACTAAAAACTAAAGGCCAACAATGATTTCTAAAGATTAAATCAGAAGAACCAACCTTTGAATCTTGTTCTTGAAGCTAGCAGCAAAAGTATCCTGCCTCAGATGCAAGTCATACCCACAGCAATGGAGAAGACAGTCCAGCAGAGTAATCCTTGTGAAAATGGCGTAGAGAATAAGGGTGGCCAGGTGCCTCCTTTTATAGCCTCCAAGGGTTACAACTGAAACCCTAAGGAGCCTCCAAATGGGCAAGCCTGCAAACCAATTGGACCAAGCCTTTTCCAAACCCTAATTAGGGTTTCGCCATTTTGAGGAACACTCCTCAATTGGCGCCATTTATGGCCCCTGTCCACTGGCCAGCCTTTTATTCAACTATTGAATAATTACAAAACCAGTCCCTGCATTTTTAATTAATTAATTTAATCACTGAATTAAATCCAATTAATTCTAGATTAAATCTTAATTAATTATTATAGTTTCTAATTAATATATTAACACTTAAATATATTAATAAACCATTTAATTAATTCTATTGATTTATTACACAATTAATAAATCAACCTTTTACTCTACTGAACTCTATCCTGACCTCCAGCTATGAGGGCAACCCAAATGGACTTTGCTTCAATTAACAAGATAAATATAGTTGTAAAGTCATGGCTTAGACACCTAATCCAACAGTCTCCCACTTGGATAAGTCTATGACTTTAATTTATCTTCTGATTAATAAACAACCTACAGCTTCCTAGAAACTGCTGCCGAACTCTGACCTAGTCAGTTCCGTCCAAAGATAAGTGATCATATGATCCTTCGTCCAACAAGATATTTCCAGACACGAGACATGGATTGAGATCAATCTCTGTCCGATACTCTGTTTCCCGATTTCCGATTCTGCTTATGACTTTCGGACTTCTAATTGAACACATCAATTTAGTCCAGGCTGGCCAGCACTTTAGTCAACTTCAAAATCATCGAGCGGCCTACAGATATCTGTTTCCCATCAGGGTCAAGGAACGAATAAGCTTTGACTCATATGGTTGTGTCTTTTACTTATCAAATCGTACACAACAATGCGTTTGTAACATCGAGTTACCGATGCGTTTTCGCATTATCAATGCACAACCGACTCGTAAATTTCAACTCATATGTCTCCGCTTCAAGATCATACGATATTATCGTCTCAACATTGCTCGTGATGTAATCCATGAAGCAATCTATTGAGCGCGGGTTTATCCAATACTCAAATCTCTATTTCTAAGTACTCATGAACGTTGTAGCAGTCTTACTGCAATGTCTAACTCCTTAGACAATCTACAAACCAATTCACGACAGTCTTTGTTCATACTTACTCCCGAAAAGTATGAGCGACTGTGGACTTTTGAATAATCAAATTACTCGGGAAGTGAAACATGCAAAATTGAAACTTAAAATCTGACTGGTGGCTACTATTGCCTAATTACCAAGTCTCCACGAGGTAATCACCAAGTCGGATTTTACATAAACTATTATCGGTTTCTAGATTCCTTTTAAACTATTTAATTCGAGTTATGTATCTATGTCTACTTGACCTTTCACTCTTTCTGTGTATCCAAATGTTATACATTTATACACTTTATCCGATCGGATATCCTTCCGATGATATTTCAATTTTGGTCATACCGTCATTCTCACTAACAACTCCATTCTATGTATTGTGACTTTCCATGGTTCTCGGGATCTTTAGTCCACATGACTGTACCCTAAGACTATTTCGAGGTGTTACGATGTGCCGGTGAGCCACACGCGCTCCATCGGAATGCCAACGAAATTCTTTAACCATTAAGTCCTTATTTGAAAAACTCTTTTCAAATTGTTATCAACATTCACCCCTAATCATTTTCCAATGATTTCTCATGTATGTACAAAATTCATTAAGTATTCTCAGCCAGGTCATATCTTGAATTTGACTCACTATGCTCTAAGCATTAAGTCATCAAGACATGTTCATGACACTTCTGATCAATCCAAGAAACTTGTTGGATTCGATTTAGTCCTATTCCAAACCTTTTGGAATCTCAGGATTACTTATAATCCTTGTGTCACGACTTTTGATAACTATATCCTTTCAGAGACTTTTCTCATGCAACTTGAATCTTATCAAGATCATGCTTATTATGGCCAGGTCTATACTGATGACAACATCTATCTGATAGATGTCTATGGATTATGTGAGTACGTTGCACCTTTCATACCTCTCATGCCAAATCATCACACTTTGTAATGACAGGAAACTCCTTTCCTGAGCTATGCATCTTGAGTCTCATCAAGATCATCTTGGCAGAGTTTTGATCTATCTCATAGACGTTTGTAACCACCTGAGCATGTCGTATCTTTATTAAGTCTTTCATAGCGATCCGTCTCTTAACACCAAGTCATAACACTTTGTAATGAAAAGAGACGTTTCCTAGAAACATTATGTAACACACATATTGAGATAGATAACAGCAACACTCCCACTGGCTTTGACACGGTTATGGACTATTCACAAAATCCAGAGCTTTTGGTATATTTTGAGAATCCAAACCTTTCTGACATCTTAATGGATATCTTTCAGCTCATTCTCAAAATCCAATCCTTTGGCATATTTCGAGAATCTGAATATCCTTTCTTGCGAGATGCCCATGAGGAAATCCCGGGCCCATGTACCTTTATACTGGCATATTCTTTGTGAGTCCTCATTAGTGTGCCGGTGATCCACACGCGCTCCACTAACGACTTACAATGTGCCATGCAGAATCCTCTCGGATTTTATCTTCTATTGAGAGTGCTTCTCTCAGAATCAATTACTTGACTCTGAGTATCGTCCCACTCAACCAGATGTTCTGAAGGTACATTTCTGTCCATGTTGGTTTCTTTTGATGATTACTCCCACTGGTTTTAAGACCAGTTGTAAAATCAATCAAACTGTCACATAGACTGTATCTCGACCTAAGGTTCTCTTAATTGGCAGCAACCGGGCTTACCAATGCTTCCAAGTAGTCGGATTGAAAATCCGTACCAACTATAGTGTTTTACCACTATTCGGTATGTCACCCCGATCATAACTACTTATGACGGTGATCAGTACTACTGGTCAAGAGAAGGTTTGTCAGTATTAAAACAGAAATCTGATTTCTGCTTTAAGCCTAGCGATGACTAAAGGTTATTTCACTTGGCTAATCCTGAACTCATTCAGGACTGTCCCAAACTCCCACTGTCTCCTTAGAATATGAGTTCTTTCTAAAAGAGCTCTTTCTTTTCCAGGTACAGCGGGATAGCCTGTGAAATGACATTTCTGATTAGGTTCAGCCCAGTCGTGAGGTTCGGACGAACACTACAAGACCCTGGACCTTTTACATTTCAGAAAATGTCTGCAAAACCTACTTAGTCGAAGGAGGTGGTTGGAATATGGTTTGACTGGTTTAGTGTATGATTTACGGGAAACTAATTGGCAATGTATCTCATACATCGAGGATCGAACTCTTTCGACCAACGCTCCATCATCTTCCCTAAGACACATTATAACTATTAATGTTCTTGGAAGAGAATAAACTGTGAAACATTTTCTCCATTTTATGATGTCACTCAGGTTTTGTAGATCTCGTACTTCCTTTGAAGTCCTTGAACTGTTCAAGGATTCAATCCAATCGCTTATTCTGATAAGCGAAGTCATATTCGTCATACCGAATGACAAATATTGTGAAGTACGAACAATTGTGTTCTATTTGAAGATTCGAGCAATACACAGCATCTGATGTGTTCGTTGCTTCTAACCTCAATCTCTTTTACATCTCTATGTAAACTTATGACTTTGTTAATTCTGTTCAAGACTTGCAATCTTCAGTTGACTCTAAGTCAACTGATTCCAAAATCCTTTCCTTTGGATCTTTGGGTGATTCATTTCTTGCCACATGTGCTTTATAAAAAACTTAATCATCATTCAACTCTAAGTCAAATGATTCCAAAGTCCTGTCCAACTGGATCTTTGGTTGATTCATTTCTTAACACATTAAGAACTCAACTCATCAAGTGACTCTAAGTCAAATGATTCCAAAGTCCTGTCCAACTGGACTTTTGGTTGAATTGATTCTTACAACATTTATCTTAACAATCATAAGGGACACAATTATTAAATCCAAACACTTTGGATGCATTCATCATTCAGGTTATTACTAATTTTGCATTCAACACAATCATACAACATTTCAAGGATATTTCAAACAACATGTGTTAAAAGAAAATTGACAATTTTATTAAAACAAAATCCTTGAACAATGTATAATATGATAGACAATGTCATACGCATCTAATAAGCTAATAACATTTTTTCAATATCTAACTAAACTTCAAAACCGCATGAGCCGGAAATCCAATCCAAATGTGCTCCTATGTGCCAGAGTCCCGTACCTTACTCATTCCCTGCATACAAACCAAAATGTGACTGTCACATTATGCATCAAGGAATTATGGAACAGGAGTTTTGAGGTTTTTAGATATACCTGAACTTTCAAAAGTTTTTGATCTTGGAGCGTCTTCCAATCTTTCCGTGACTGTATCCGATTCTGTGGATTCCCAGCTTAAGACATATCCAGACGATCTGGATCGTTTCTTGCTGTGTCTTTCCACTGGATTTAATCCAGAAGTAGCTGAACTATTGGAACTATGCCTGTCCAAGAGTGACTCGTATAAAGTCAACAGTGGACGCATTTCCATTAAGGTCTTTTTCTGGTCTTCCTTTCTATACGTCTGAATGAACAGATCGTACTTACTAGTCAGTGAAGCGAGTAGAGTGTTAACACTCGACTCCTGACTCATGGAATAACCAAGTTTGTACAATTCGCCTATGTACGCTTCAATCTGAAGAACATGCGAATCGATGCTACTTCCTTCTTTTAACTTACACTCTGCAAGTCTTTTGAAGATCCTAGCTCGTTCCTCTTCAACCGGTTTTCGGAACCTTTCCTCAACCAATTGCATTAACTCATATGGCCCTAAGGATTCAAAATCCTTGCGGAATTCGGGGTCAATGGTCAACAACATGAGGTCACGAATTTCTTCGGATACATCAACTAAGAAGTTACCCTCATCATAAGAACTATTTATGATGACTTGTTCCTGTGGAACCGGGATCGGATACTCGGTGAGATGAAGCTTGCCCGCAATGCCGAGAGCCAGTCTCCAATTGCGAAGCCATTCCTTACAGTTAAGGCCAGTCAGCCTTTCCATATTAAGCAGGTGCTTTCTGATGCTCTCAGAAATGGGTGAAGGAGGAGAGGGAGGAGAATAGACACTTGATTCAGACATCTACAATAAACAGAATTTATTAGTTTAATTTATCCTTTTTTTAAATAATTACCCAATATATTATTTATTAAGGCTAGGACCCAAAATACCCCAACTATGGTGTGAAGAGGGATGCCGTAATCACAACATAATGGTCATTAAGGTAGATAAAGCACTTATCAATTTCATCTTATGAAATTCCTAGATCTGTTGAGACACATTGAACTGTTCAATGCCATGTTTAGTCTCGGATGTGCCCCACTGTTTGTGACTGGGATGCCGAGGATCACAAACCGGGTGTGAATAACCATGCGAATTCGCTCGGTACTCTCGAAGTCAATTGTCATCTCTAATTAACGTGCCGGTTAACCACACACGCTCCGTTAATAATGACAAAATCGAGAAACCCATTGCAACTCTTTGCGGACCCCTGTTGGCGTGCCAGTAAACCACACACGCTCCACCAACGTTCCACAAAATGCAATGTGCAATTCCATGGATTAGCACCAATTCACATTTTTTATAAACCTAAAGTAACTAGATTGGGATTTGTTTGAGGTTCTAGTACTTTCAATTATAGCATTATACTTTTAAGAGGCTTAGCGGTTCTATCAAACCCGTTCGGCTAACGACACGTGACTGACCAGGAGAGCGGTGGGTAAGAGTGGATACCCATTAGACTAACATTTTATAGTCAGTCGCCTTATACCCTCTTTATAGGACAGTTTTTGTGAATGAGGCCTACTAGCGGTAAGACTAACCAATTTTCTTATATATAAATAATTAACTTTTAATCATAAATATATAAGATATATTTTAATCTTATTAAAATATTTTAGAATTAATTTAATTAGAATTTTCGCAAATTTTAATAAATTTTTTGAAAATTTAAATTAATTCTTTAAGCTGATTTAGTTGATCTTTTAATTAAACAATTAATTAAACTAATTAAATCTAATATAGGCATCACAAAATTAATCAATTAATTACCTATATTTATCCCTAGATTTCGAGATTTACCATATATGGATAAAGGATTCTAGTTATTTAATTAATCAGCAATTACCATAAATAACAATCCTAATCAAGGCAAGTAAATCAAGCAAATAAAGGGGAAATCAAGGGGTGGCGGCTAGGGTTAGGAAACCCTAGCCTAAGCCACGAAATTGAGGCTATTCCAAGAGGTTTTTGTTGGCAAAAACTCAAGGCAAAAAATCATCTAAGCAGTTTATATCAATTCACAAGAAAACAGCCTAAGCTCTGATACCCCTGAAGGGTTTTCTAGCAAACAATGAACACAAAAATACCTATGGTTCACATGCAACCCTAGAAAGATCTATGTTTTCTTCTATGAAGATAATAAACTAAAAACTAAAGGCCAACAATGATTTCTAAAGATTAAATCAGAAGAACCAACCTTTGAATCTTGTTCTTGAAGCTAGCAGCAAAAGTATCCTGCCTCAGATGCAAGTCATACCCACAGCAATGGAGAAGACAGTCCAGCAGAGTAATCCTTGTGAAAATGGTGCAGAGAATAAGGGTGGCCAGGTGCCTCCTTTTATAGCCTCCAAGGGTTACAACTGAAACCCTAAGGAGCCTCCAAATGGGCAAGCCTGCAAACCAATTGGACCAAGCCTTTTCCAAACCCTAATTAGGGTTTCGCCATTTTGAGGAACACTCCTCAATTGGCGCCATTTATGGCCCCTGTCCACTGGCCAGCCTTTTATTCAACTATTGAAAAATTACAAAACCAGTCCCTGCATTTTTAATTAATTAATTTAATCACTGAATTAAATCCAATTAATTCTAGATTAAATCTTAATTAATTATTATAGTTTCTAATTAATATATTAACACTTAAATATATTAATAAACCATTTAATTAATTCTATTGATTTATTACACAATTAATAAATCAACCTTTTACTCTACTGAACTCTATCCTGACCTCCAGCTATGAGGGCAGCCCAAATGAACTTTGCTTCAATTAACAAGATAAATATAGTCGTAAAGTCATGGCTTAGACACCTAATCCAACACTTCACACTTCTCGACACGAGCTCGCTTGTGGAAGTTTTCCGCAAGGTCCTTGTTCATCTCGTAAGGCCAGTATTTTTTGTAGAATCTTTGCAATTCGGGAGTCATTGTAGCAACCATGATGCAGGCCACTTTGGTCGCGTCATCATAATGTTTCTTGTATGAGGCATTTTCCTCGGGAGTAGAGGTTTCGAGATCGACTTCGATAAGTTCCTTTTCAATGACATACTCTCTGTCCTCAAACCTTAAAGCCATCTTGATATTCCTCATCCAGTCATTGTAATTAGTGCCATCCAATGTCACTCGGGAGCACAATGAGAGGATCGAAGTAATGTTATTGTTGGAGTGGGGTGCGGGTGCGGAATGGGAAGCAGAAGCATCAGCGGAAGACATCTATAAAAGAAGGTAGTTTTTAATTAGATATATATTCCTTAATATTAACCCAATAATAATAATTAAGGCTAGGACCCAACTATATATTCAAAACTTAGAAGAGGGATGCCGTAATCTAATTGTAAATTTATAAAGGTAGGCGAATGACGATTCACCAATTTCACCGCGGAAGATAATCATATTAAGTGAAATTCTTAGATCTTTGAGATTTATTGAACTGTTCAATAGCATGTTTAATCTCGAACTATGCTCTACTATTTGTGACTGGGATGCCGAGGATCACAAACCATGCAAATTTTCTTGGTAACCTCAACGTCAATTATCATCTCAAATTGATGTGCCGGTAAACCACACACGCTCTATCAACAATGATAAATTTGAGATACCAATTGCCACTCTTTATGATCCCCTATTAGTGTGTCGGTAAACCATACACGCTCCACTAATGTCTCATAAAGTGCAATTCATGGGTTAACATATCTTTTGATATTTTTTCTAAAGTACCTAGATTTGGGATTTTATAAAACTGGTTCTAGTACTTTGATTAATAACATTATACTTTTAATGAGATTAAGCAGTCCTATCAAACCCGTTTGGCTAACGACCATCCACTGATCAAGAGAGCGGTGGGTGAGAGTGGACACTCATTCAACCGCCATTTTATAAGCAGTTTCATTATACCCTCCTTATAGACCAGTTTCGTGATTGAGGCATACTAGCGGTTTGACTAACCAATTCTTATACATATAGGTATTAACTTTTAATAATAATAATATATAATATGTATTTTGAACTTTTAAAATATTATTGGTTTAACTATTTAATTTTCTAAAATTAACAATTAATTTAAAATTAAATTTAAACTTAACTGATTTAATATTTATCTTTAATTTAAACAATTAATTAAATAATTAAATCAGATAGGCATCACAAATTAATCAAATTAATTTAATCCTATCCTTAACCCACTAGATTTCGAAAATAGCACAAAAGGGTTTAAGGTTATTCATTTATTAAATAATCACAATTACCAAAAATAGAAAACCTTCTAAACCCTAATTGTCAAAATCGCAAATAAGGTGGGGAGGGGCTAAGGTTTTGAAAACCCTAAACCTAAAATCGATTTGGCCTCTTTTTAGGGTTTAGTTTCTTGTTTCTATAAACCCTAAATTTAAGGAAAAACAATTACAACAATTCAAACAGAAAACAACCAAAAGCTTTGATACCACTGAAAGGTTTTATGCAAATCAATAAACTTAAACCTTAAGTTCACATGCAACCTAATTTTGGATCTATGTTTTCACTATTTGAACATGTAATATAAATCCTAAGCCCAATCGAAAAATTGCTAAAAGAAATACAAAAGAAAACTAACCTTTAGTTGTTTCTTGCAAGCTAAGCAACACAATTGTCTTGCCTCAAATGAAGTCACACCCAGAAGCTAGGGAGGTCAACATCCAGAGAGCATAGGAGGAGAATATGGCGCAGGAAAAAGAGGACTAGGGGTCCCTATTTATAGGCTCCAGGTGGTTACAGATAAATCTTACAGATAAACCTTTTGAATTCAAATCAAGATAAACCTTTTATCATTTAATTCAAACCTATTTATCTATATATATTAATTTCGAAATTAAGGATTATCCACTCCTTAATTTCGCCAACCACTAGCTGCCAAAACTGTCACTACTCAACTATTGAATAATTACAATTCAGCCCCTGCACCTTTAATTAATTCAATTAATCACCAAATTAATTCCAATTAATTCTAGATTAATTTCTAATTAATTAATACTATTTCTAATTAATATATTATCAACATAATATATTAATAAACTATTTATTTTATTTCTATTGATTTATTAATCATATAATAAATCAATCTTTCTCTCTCCTGGTATTTCTGCCAAACCTCTAGCTATGAGGGCAACCCAAATGGACTTTGCTACTATCAATTAGGTAAATACAAATTATTAGTCATGGCTTAGACACCTAATCCAACAAAAACTAGCTAATTAATAAAGTTGATTAAAATACTTAGTTATGACTTATTATAGCTAAATTTACAACATTTGGATGTCTACTTGGCACTTATTATCTACGTGGCATCCATGTGGCACGTGTATGACAATCCTTATTACTAATTATTTTTTATATTTTATTTTCTATTTTATTCTTAATCTTTATGTTATTATATCATTTTTTAATATTTATTTCATATAATATTTTCAATATCAAAATCCCAATACTAAACGTGGACGATAAATAACAAAATTTCTTGTGACCTTTCTCTTTTTCTAAAGCCCAAATAAAAATGCGAATAAATTACAGTTTTGGTCATTATGGTTTGTAAGATTTTTCACTATTAGTCCGAGTTTTGAATTTTCATAGTTTTGTTCCCTATGGTTGGCAATTTATTGCAGGGTTGGTCCCTTGGACCATTATCTTTCAATGGCTTCTTTTAAATGGATAAAAAATTACTATTATACCCCTGTTTATCTTTTTCCTTTATTTTAATATATTTATTAAACATAAGGGATCATTTCTGTAAATTTTGAAAACCCCTCACTCTAAATCACTATGTTCGATTCTCACCTTCAAGAAATCTCGTAGATTTTTTTGGCTTAATCTTGGTTTCTCTCTGCTCTTACCTCCGTATTCACGGCCACCGCCACCGGTTCTCTCTAATAAGTCGGAAAAGCTTAAATGATGGTTGAATATTGCCAGAAAAGATGAAGATCATGGGAAAAACGGATCAACCGACTGTAATTTACTCTACAGATGATGAGCCCCAAGACTTATATTTTAGTTTATGTGACATACAACTTCATTTTGTCAACTTCATTTTATCGTTAGGTACATCTCCAAATTGGATATATGTATTTGAAATCAACAATAAATAATAAATAAAAACTGAAATGCTATGATTGAAATTGATTTTCGCATTTGCAATTTTGAATTGCTTTTATGCTTCTTCTTTCCCACAGGGAACCTAAAAATCTTACCTTAAAATGATTATGATTTCTTTGGTGGTGGTGGTGATGAATAATGGCGATTATGATTTTGTAGAACATGTTTGTAGATCGATTTTGATGGTGGTGTCGGTGTATATCAATTTTGTGGTTGAAGTGAATGGTGGTCGGTGCTAGAATTTCTAAAATTGATTATCCTTCCATCAGTATTATATTCATGTTTGGAACAAGTTTTAGAAAATATCCTTGCCCAACTAATGTCTGATCTTTTTCATTTCGATTTCTATTGAGGTGGTGGTGGTGGTGGTGGTGAGCGATGGGGGTATTCATGGTGGAGTGGTAGTATGTTAGTCTTTTTGGTGATGATATATTTCATAAATAATAATAATAACAACAACAACAACAACAACAACAACAACAACAACAACAACAACAACAACAACAACATGTTTAAAATAACTATTTAGAATTATCACATCAACGCCATCCGGACCGCACATGCATGCCACATAAGTGGTAATCTACAAAAACTTCTATTGCAGGTCATAATGATATTTTTCAATCAATATTATTAATTAGCTACTATCCTAAAAACTAAAATAAAAATTTAATAAACTAGTATATAAAAAATTAGGTAGGAATTAATGAAATCACTCATATAGAAAACTACTACAAGCATCAATATCACATGTTTATCATTTTGCTCCTCAAAAAGCATGTTATCATTGATGATGTAAGTTTATTGAAAAATGGCTCTAACTTTTCAAAAGATAATTGTTTTCTAAGAGGTACATAACTTTCCATCTCCTTTGCTTTATAAATATGCGTTAATTACTGAATCTTCACACAAGTTCATTGGTCAAATTTTGTTTGTGCGATGTTCGGACATGTATAAGATGAATTGTCTTTGCAGTTTTGGGATGAAGTTGTTAATAGAGTTTGTTACACTGAAACAGATCCATCATTGTCAAAAGACATTCTAAAACTGGTTATGAAGTCATTAAAAGAAGAAAGCTTGATGTCTATTGTTTCTAAAATGCTTGGATGTCCATGTTTCATTCTAGACAAAAATGATCAATTGTCAAAGTTTAGGCAAAGTCCGATAAAAGAATCTTTAAGCGGTACTCTTCAATTTCTAAAGCATTTTGTGTTTACATTCTCAAAGGGGAAACTGTTAAAGAGTCCATTCATGTCAAGTTTAATGAACAGTCCCTTCCCATGTAAATTTCTACTGATTCATCGAGCTCCATTCTGAGTGACTTGATCCAGACCACCTACTTTTCTAGTGGTTATGATATAGAAGAATCCCTTACAAATGCTGCATGAGTGTCAACGAAAGCATCTGGTCATGCTAGTTCTGAAACAACTCATACTGACTCCATTCATTCAGCGTTAGTTCACACTAATACTCCTGCTGATCAACCGTCCCCTTCCAATGTCAAATATGGTACTGTAGATGTTCATAACTCTAATTCTATCAATTCTAATGCTCCAAATTCATTAAGACATCATCTAGTCTCCCAAATCATTGGAAGCCCAACTTGAGGCGTTCATATAAAAAGCCAAGTGACTAGCAACTTTCTTTAGTTTGTAAATTTTGTTTCAATAACCGAGCCTAAAAACAGCTTATGCATTGTGCGACTCTAACGAGATTAAAGCCATGTCATATGAACATTATGAGTTCAAAAGACATAACGTGTAGAAAAAAGCTTGATGAAAATGGAGTCATTACAAGAAAAAAAGCTCCTTTGGTGGCTAAAGGATTTACTTAGCTTGAATGCTTGGGTTATCATGAAACTTTTGCTCTAAAAGCTAGGATTGATGTACTTAGACTTTTCTTAATTTATGCTTCATACAAAATAATCAAAGTATATCAGATCGATGTTAAAACTACCTTCCTTCATTGTGATCTACAAGAAGTCTTTCTTAAGAAGCCTCTAGGATTTAAGTTGGAAGAATATACAAACCATGTTTGCTGACTTGTCTAGAAAATAGGTCTTAAGCAAGCTCTTAAAGCATGGTATGATATATTTCCAACATATCTTGTTGATAATAGATATAAGAGAGAAGCCATTGACAACAAATTATTCTATAAGAAGGTTGGTTCTAATCTTATCCTATGCCAAGTCTATGTTGAAGATATAATCTTTTAATTTACAAATGATAAGTTGTTTGAAGAGGTTACAGTTGTTATGGACAACAAGTTTGAGATCATTATGATTAATGAGATGAACTTCTTCCTTGGACTACAGGTAAAACAATCCTTAATCAAAGTAAATACATTACTGAACTCCTAAAGAAGTACTATTTTCATGATTGTGAACCTGCTAAAATTCCAACGTTAACCTCTTTCAAATTTTGGACAGGTCTTGATGGCAAGGATATAAATACATCATTATACAGGGAAATGATAGGTTCCCTATTGTATTTAATAGTCAGTAGACTAGACATCATGTTTGCAACCATTGTGTGTGCACATTTTCAAGTTGCCCTTAAAGAATCCCATTTACTAGTTGTCAAAAGGATTTTTAGATAACTAAAGGAAACTCCAAATCTTGATCTCTGGTGTCCTAGAAACTCATCCTTTGATCTAATTTCCTATTCAGATTCATTTTATGCAGGTTGTTCATTAGACAAGAAAACACTTCTGGAGTTTGTCAGATTCTAGGAGACAAACTCATCAGCTAGTCATGCAAGAAGTAGATATCAGTGGCATGCATAACAATTAAATTTGAATATATTGTCGCTCGCAGATGTTGTGCTTAAGTTTTGTGGATTCAAAATAAGCTACTTTCTTTGGAATTTGTTTGTGGTAGAAAATGGGTTAATTTGCAAAAATTAAGAGCAAAATTGGATAAGGAGTGGCTGGGAATCGAGGAGATGATGATCAAGCATATAGCAACGCTATAAAAGCTGTTAGCGAAGCCAACTGAGGATTGCACCGTAATTCAAGTTTAACCCATCAAAGAAAAATATCGGGGAGTTTGTTGGATATTGGCACTATATACCCCTGTTAACGCTTTTATCTCACATTATTCCATCACTATAAATAGAGGAATCTAGTCGAGTTTCAAGGCATCCCAGGCATCCGAAGGGATCCGGGAAGCATCCATTAAGCATTCCTTTGGATCGTAGAGCTATTTTTCGTCTATCTTTTGTTCCTTTTTAGTACTTTCAAGTTTATGCTCGTAGTTTTGGTGTTTTAGCCTTTTATTTAGTTTTGGTATCAATTCGGTGTTGAAGAATTCCTAAGCATTGGAATTCCTCTGATCACTGGTGTATTTGGGGTTTAGAATTCAGGAGAAGCATTAGACTTTTGTATTTCTTTGGTTCGTAGATCTAGTAGTTGGTAGTGATAGTCGATGGTTTGGGATATTTTGTTGGAACAAGTGTTTATGTTTTCCGGGTTTTAATTAAAGTGAAGTTACCTTTGAATTCAATTGGTTTCTGGTTCATAGTTGCATTTGCACTATAATGGAAGTATTTTACTTAGTTGCATTTGATTTCAGTTTGGGTATTCGTTTATTTTACATGTTTGCGATTCTCTAGCTTTAGAGTGACACTATAGATGGATTGTTTTGACAAAATAGTTCAACCACAGACTCCTTGGATCCGACCCTTAATTGCCCTAACTATTAGTGTTAGTGAGGTATTTATTTTTGACTACGTCAACAACTGCGTACGTCAGCTGTGACTATACCAATGTTATTTAGATCACTCAGAATCTAGCTTAACACTCCAAAACTGAGCATATTACGATCAGACATCATTTTATTGGTGACAATATTCATATCATGCAGCTTTAATCTAGTAATGAATCTAAATTGTCATGATAATTAATTTGTGCCTCATATAATGCAAAGGTAGCACATCAAGTTCATTAATAACTTATTAACCTAACCCGAGGATTTGGTCCATCTCTAGCCATACATGCCTAATGGTCATAGTATAGTTACGATTCAAGTTACACAAGCAGATTGGTCCTCTAGAATGTAATAACTCAGCAATAAGTTGCAAAGATTCAAACTTTAATGTATAAGGATTATTGATTAAACTGAAACAAAAATTATAAAACCATTAATAACCAAATGTCAATCTAATAATAAAATTAGGGTTCATCAAATATGAACAAGAACAAAGATGTATAACCTTAAATATGAAACTAGAATACAAAAAGAAAACATAACATATGCTAAATGTAGATAGTAAACCAACTAAATGACAACCTAATGACTCTCCTCCCAATCCTTCAGAATTTTTCTTTATATCAGACTTTCAGGCTTCCAGCTGCCCAACTGTCTTTTGGACTCTCAAAATGTCGAATTTATGGTTCTTCCTTCGATTTCCAATTGTCCAAGTCTTTTATAGGTCGATATTAAGCCTGTATATAAGGTTTTTTCAGACGACATAGAATGCCTTGCGTTGGTATGTCGGACGTGTCATGTAGCTCCAACAATTCCGCTTTCGTTACAATTCTTATCCTTATTTGGGCAGGGAACGCACTGCGTAGCGGCATTGGATGCGTTACGTAGGTCTCTGAGTCACATAGGACATGAGAATGTGTCATGTAGCACCTAAAGTTTCATTTTGTTTGCACTTTCGTTCCAACTCCAATTTTAGCTCATCTTTATTCCTTTTCATTCCAACAGTATAATTTATTATGTAAAACACACATCTCACGTGTTATAAGTACCTTTTATCTTTAATACACATCAAAACACAACTTTAAAAAACTTGATATTGCACAAGATATATATGTATAAATAATGTAATATCACAGGACGCCTTGTTATTTACTTTCTTAAATAACTTCCCATATTTATATGGACTCTCTTCACACTAAACAAGATCATGTTCCACCATCATGTCCTCATTATCCTTTGAAGATTGACACACTAATAAGGGATCAACCACCTAAAAGACTCACACGTATATCATAATAAATCCCTAAAAATGAATAAAAACTCACAACAAAAGGCACAAAAACAGGACGTTATAGAGAACCTAGATTCTCATTAGCTTCTCATATCCACTATATTTCCAGAATAACCTCAAACTGAGGAGGAGAAATGAGGAGTCTAATGATCAAGCTGACATTGACACTATTCTTATGAAATGCCCTGCTTCAACTCAATTTGAGTCTACTAGTGCAAAGAAGAAAAAGAAAACAATTATGACAGTGTAAGAAATTGCTAAGGAGATGGAAATATCAATTGATTCAGGCAAAAATTGCCAAGGAATATAATCAGGTGGTTCTCAAGTGAAAGACCGCTAAAAATAAGGAAAAGCTCGCCTTGAGAGTTCTAGCTAGAGAGGGTGGCAAACCTATTAAAGCGATACTTAAATAACATAATTCCATTCAAGAAGATATTGAGAAATCCTTGCATATGAGAAGCAAGTTTTATAAACTAAACAGAGAATCAAATCTGAAGAAATTTGCGGATGTGGCCTCTAGGAGGGCTAGATCATATGAGGTTGTAAAAGTTAAATGCACAAATCCCAAGACTAGTGACGTGTGGATATTATGAATGGAAAGAGATGTTGGGTGTGACTGTGGGATACAAAGGCATTTTGTATCAGGTGTTAAGGATGGCACTGATGTCCATGATTGAGAAACTTCAGAAGTTATAATTGGTGCCTACCGAACAAAAATATTGCCAATAATAACTCCTCAAAGAAGAACCAAGAGATAACTAAACCACCATCCAAAAGTCTTTTATTGCCTCATTGAGTAAAGGAGATCAACAACAGGCTTCCAACTGGTGTAGAGCTGTTCCCATACAAGTTGATCACAAAACCTGTGGAATGTTCTACCCAAATGGAAATGAAGTCATGTATTCTATTAGCACCAGTGATAATCCAAAATCTCTCATTGATCATTTTTTTAACTTGAGGAATGACTACAAAGGTTGACCAATTTCAAATGGTTTTTACTTGTTACTTTCACTGGAAAATGGATAAGAGAATAGAATAAGTCAAGGCTTAGTCGGATTTTGTATTTTGAAGATTCTATATACATACATATATACATACATATATACCTGTAAAAGAAATGTCTCTGAATGTATAAAGAGAGTTTATTTCTATACTTTAGAGTTAGTTTTGACATCATCAAATAGGGGGAGATTGTTGAGTCAAACTCTACGATTTGATGATGACAATTTAACGCTGAAAGTTTTGGTGCTGATGCTATCAGTTCGTGTTGGTGCTGATAACTCAGCACGTGGTGATAAAGTTGGTTTAGTATGACTTGCGTTTAAAGTGTGAATCTGATATGTTCGTGATTCAAATTCATGAAGATAGAGATGACAAAGAGACAGCAATAACAAAAGACTCCATGATCTTCAGGGATTGAATAGATACAACGTACCTATTCTTTATATAAAACTAGGATTCTATCTCTTCAATTATATACAAATGATACTAATCTATGTGAATAATATCCAATAGTGTGTCCAATAATCAGAGTTTGTTCTTTGATTATCTTTTATACTACGAAGCTATTTTTGATCAATAAAGATTTAGAGTAAATTACAGTTTTGGTCCCTGTGGTTTGGGTCCATTTCCAGATTGGTCCAAAAATAAGAATTCCCACTTTTTCACCGCTGTGCTTTCCATTGACTAACCCATTTGGTCCCTCTCTCCGTTAAATGTTAAGCTTTTCTGTTAAGTGAAGGTAAAATGACCAAAATGCCCTTCATTTTATTTTTTAATTAATTTTGTTTTTTTTTAAATACTATATTGCTTTAGTAAATAACGGAAGGTGGGGTTAGAGATTGCTTTTTTCTCGCTGGAGAATGGAGGTTTCGCCGATGATATCTAGTTGCATGTCGTTCACATCGCAGGCTTTGGCAAAATTGAGCGGATCTACAAGTCCAGCAGAGCATCATCGCTCGGTAGAAACTCCCAAGAAAACATATTGTAATCATGACAAAACCTCATGTTTTAGTCATACCTTATCCCGCACAAGGCCATGTGATTCCTATAATGGAACTTGCTCAACGCTTAGTCAAACAAAGTATCAAACTTACATTTGTAAACACAGAGGGCACTCTCAAGCTTATGACGAGCAATTCCTTAGAGAAAAATCGACTGAATCAAGTGCAGATTGGTCTCGCGTGGTTCGATAGGTTCCGTATCGCTGGGGAAATCAAGTGCAGAGGGTCACGTCCAAGCAAAGGCGGAATTGATCGGTCAATCGATTTTGCCTCACAGAAAAAAGAAAGTTCGGAGAATGTAAAGGCGGAATTGATCGTAATTGATGCATCTTTCACTATGGAAACCAATATCGATTACACCCTCAAGCTACTCCACAGAAGAATCCCACCTGCAGTTCCCGAAATCATGGCAAGTATCCCTATATACAATAATTAGGGTATTTTATGATTCATATGACTAATCAATGTGAAAAGTGTAGTTTTTTTCAGGAGGGCAAATCGGAGTTGGAGGCAACATTGAACTAGAACGCGATGAACCAAAGCCCTAACCCGTGGCACGTGTCGTTCTCGTATGCACTTTCCCTTCAGAACACTTGAAATCACGACATAGGGAGTAAAGCCGGAGAATGTAAAGGCGGCGCAGGATGCTTTCATCTAGCGCGCTTGTGCTAACTCGCTTGCTCAGCTTGAGAAGTCCACTGACGCTGGTGAGTGTGAGGAGGCAAAAGAGGGGTTGTTTGTGAAGGGATATGTCTATTGTGTATTTCTTTTTTAATAAATGTATGGTACTTTGGTCAGTTTACTTTCACTTATCAGAAAAACTTAACACCTAACGAAAAGATGGACCAAATTTGTTAGTAAATGGAAACTACATGGGGTGAAAAAGTGAGAATTCTCATTTTTGGACCAATCTAAAAACGGACCCAAACCACAGGGACCAAAACTGTAATTTACTCAAAGATTTAATTTCAAAATAATTACTTACGTTCAATATTATTGCTTGATTGAATCCGTGTTATGGGACCAACACGTTCCTACTAAAGATTTGAGTTACCAAGTTCCTACTAAAGATTTGTGGCACTAAGTTCATTTTACATACGAAAGTTGAGGGACCGTGATGTAGTTTTGGTAAAATATAATGGAAGTTCCTATTGAGGGACACACGTGGTACATGGGCTTCATGTTTTCTATCTGTCCCTCTCTATAAATTACCCTTACACCTTCATTCCTCCACCCACACGGCCACCCCCCTTCATAATCTCTTGACACCACCTTCGCCGTTTTCAGATCTTAACGACGATCTAAAATGGACGTTCGCCGGCGTCCGATCAAACATCAATCGCCTCCCCGATCGGTGAAATCACAATCGACCGGCGAACTTCTAAAACCCCACAACCAACCAAAAGCCTCCGACGCCCTCCCACTCCCACTTTACCTCACTAATGGCGTCTTCTTCACAATATTCTTCTCCGTCATGTACTTCCTCCTCCACCGATGGCGTGAGAAGATCCGTAACTCGGTCCCTCTCCATGTCGTCACCTTGTCCGAACTTGCAGCCCTTGTGTCCCTCATCGCTTCCGTCATCTACCTCCTAGGCTTCTTCGGCATCGATTTCGTGCAATCTATCATCCGTCCATCGCCGGATTCCTGGGATATTGAAGATGATAATTCAGAGCAACTCATGATTAACGACGATAAGCCTGTTAAGCCATGCGGGCAGGCCTTGGTTCCCCACATTATGCCAACGGCGGAGGTTGAGAAAATCGCAGTGGAGAAGAAGAAACCACCACCTACCATTGAACACACATCGGAGGAAGATGAGGAAATCGTGAACATGGTGGTGACAGGTAAAGTTCCCTCATACGCCCTCGAGTCAAAACTCGGAGACAGCAAGAGAGCGGCAGCGATACGACGGGAGGCTCTTCAGAGGATCACCGGGAAGTCATTATCTGGATTGCCTCTTGAAGGGTTCGATTACGATTCGATTTTGGGACAGTGCTGTGAGATGCCGGTTGGATATATCCAGATTCCTGTAGGGATTGCAGGGCCATTGCTGTTGAATGGGGCGGAGTTTTCTGTGCCAATGGCGACGACGGAGGGGTGTCTGGTGGCTAGTACCAACAGAGGCTGCAAAGCTATCTATGTCTCCGGTGGCGCCACTTGTATGCTTCTGAGAGACGGGATGACTAGGGCGCCGGTTGTGAGGTTCGGCAGCGCAAAGAGGGCGGCGGAGTTGAAGCAGTTCTTGGAAGATCCGCTGAATTTCGACACTCTGGCCGTTATCTTTAACAAGTCAGTGCTTTTCTTCCAATCTCATAACTTCTTTTTATATATAAAAGATATTTAAATTAATCTATTATTTTATAATTCTTTTTAATTACAGTCATGTAATCAAACTATCTTTGGGAACAAAGTTACAAGACTTATGACTCATTATCAAATTTAATAACATTAACACATGTTACAATTTTTACATGAGAACAAGATGAATATATGTACATCATATTAATAAGTATAACTCATAATCAATCTTAATAACTTCAATACATGTTTCAATTTTTACATGGGAAAAGATTAAAATATTTTTCAAGTAAATGCTTTTACACGATTAAATCCAATAATTTATTCATGGATTTATGGAAATTTTATTAGTACTATTAACTTTTACATTTATAGCAATAAAGCCTTATATATATTCTCACAATTAAGTAAATTTTTAAATACATTTTTTTAGTGACTTAATAAATTAGGAAACTTAATTACATGAAAAAAAATATCTTCGAAAAAGGTACATGCAAAAGTAATTCAAAGCTAATTTACAACTTAATATATTTAGTCTTCTTATAATTAAATCAAACGTTGACAATTTTACATATGGACATCATAAGAGAGAAAGTCATTAAGATGTAGACGACACAAATAGAAAAGACAACACAAAATGCCCAAACAACTTCACTGTAGAAGAAAGTGTCGTTAACCCTTACCCTATTTGTTCGCCAGAATATTAATAAGTCGGTATGCGTAGTTACAAAATTACGTACTCCTTTTGATTATAAAACTTGTAACCTTTCTCTTTGGTCTTACATTCAAAGGAAAGATATGTCCCATATTTGGCTTTTGTTATCAATTCTTTTACTTGTATTTTACTATTTTACATGTTAACCAAAAGTTTTCATGCAAAACATATTTGTTATATGGAAAAGCAACAAATCAATGAATAATTGAATATCAACAACAAAAAGACAAGTAATGAATAATTTTTAAAGAAATAAAGGTAAAAAAGCGAAAAAATAGAGGTGGGTAGGTGGTGTGCACAGAAGCCGATGCGCGTTTTTGACTTAAGCAGTTGGCATTTGAATGTGATTCATATTTATTGCTCATTTAACTTTAACGCTCGTACTGTTGTCGACACGAAATGGTCTTTAGCCACATAGTTTTGGAAGCATCTAAAATTAACTTTATTTAGACATATTCATATATTTTTTTATTGTGATTCATGGATAAACGTTTGTCGAAAATTTTAGGTGTAACGTATTAAATGAATGATTAAATATTGTTCTTAAACGGTACTTCTATTCTTTTTATTTTAATGTAAATTCCATTACATCCGAAATAAATATCTAAAAATTGAATGCTTCATGGTAATAGTACAAAATAAAAGAAATTGGTGTTTTGAACTTTTGATTGTTTGACGTTGACGCAACAAGGACTTAACTTTACGTCATAACTACAGATCAAGTAGATTCGGAAGACTTCAAAGC
The DNA here is from genome assembly GCA_023525715.1 of Cichorium intybus. NCBI lineage: Eukaryota > Viridiplantae > Streptophyta > Magnoliopsida > Asterales > Asteraceae > Cichorium > Cichorium intybus. The sequence continues at coordinate 28,981,489 of CM042016.1, read as the reverse complement.
ATTCGATGTGCGATCGCCGGCAAGAATCTTTACATACGGTTTTGTTGCAGTACCGGAGATGCGATGGGGATGAACATGGTCTCAAAAGGCGTCCAAAACGTTCTTGATTTTCTTCAATCTGATTTCCCCGACATGGACGTCATGGGCATTTCTGGTATAAATTTTCTTTCCCTTCCACCGTCTAATCAAACTTCGCTATCGTGAATTATAGAAAAAACAAGTCGCATTCATACAATGAAAAGTGAAATCTATCTTTGTGATAACGATAGGAAACTATTGCTCCGACAAGAAACCTGCTGCGGTAAACTGGATAGAAGGACGTGGGAAATCGGTGGTTTGTGAGGCGGTGATTAAGGAGGACGTGGTGCAAAAGGTGTTGAAAACGAGTGTTGCCGCTTTAGTGGAACTGAATATGCTTAAGAATCTTACTGGATCCGCCATGGCTGGTGCACTTGGAGGATTCAATGCTCATGCTAGTAATATTGTATCTGCGGTGTACCTAGCCACAGGTCAAGATCCTGCTCAGAATGTTGAGAGTTCTCACTGTATCACCATGATGGAACCTGTTAATGGCGGTAAAGACCTTCATGTATCAGTCACCATGCCTTCGATTGAGGTACATTTGCGGATTAATTTCATATTATTTGTGTTTGATCAAATTTTCTTGTTCAAATTGTCATGTATTATAGCGACATTATTAATGAAGCTATAATATTGATTTGGACTCCTAAGGATTCATTAATTTGTAGGGTCTTTTAGATATCCAATATTATCGGTAAATCAATCAAAAATGTCGCAATTTATACATTATTAATTAAAAGTATGCATTTAAGTTTTTTTAAGCGATGGCTTTTCAAATGATGTGTGTTCATGACTTGGGAGCATTAAACATCTCCACTGACTCAAAAGATGGAGAAGATGACTAATGAAGTTAAAAAGTATTATTTTTAGCTGCTACTTGTTGATTATTTTCGATTTATCAATATTTAACTAAAACGTATCTCATAGTTATAGTAGAAAGTTGATCAAAAGTTATAAAAACGTTGTTTTAGCTTTTATACTTGGATTATTTTATATTCCATTCAAAATTTTAGTAAACTTTTCAAAAGTATAGTCATAATTAAGTTGCTTAAGAAAGATTAAACAACCCAAAAATCAGGTTATCGTGTTGTGCATATTTTTTATGCTTTCTTGTAATCAAGAAAGTGATCCTTTCTTGACTAATTACTAGGGTCATTGTTTGACACTTAATCGTATTTTTTTAATTATTTATCACGAAACTATGTTTCTTTTGTTTGCATAGGATTCTTTACCATTTCTTGAAACATGAACACATGAATGATGATTCCAACTGAAAACACATAATCACTATTCTCTCCCTTGCAACACAGAAATGATGTTGGTCGCATTCTTGTGACATTAATAATTATTTGTTTCCAAACTGAAACCCCATAAAATATAGTTTATCAAATCACATGTATGTCATAGTTGCAACCCTGTTATTGTCTGTACTTGAGAATAATTTTCTATTAAACAAGAAAGCTTATTTTTTTCATTAATTAATTTGTTCAGGTTGGAACAGTTGGAGGGGGTACCCAACTGGCATCACAATCAGCATGTTTGAACTTATTAGGTGTCAAAGGTGCTAGCAAAGATGAACCAGGGTCAAACTCAAGGGTATTAGCCACAATAGTAGCTGGCTCAGTCCTTGCTGGCGAGCTATCTCTGATGTCAGCAATTGCAGCTGGTCAACTTGTCAAGAGTCACATGAAATACAACAGATCTACAAGAGATATGTCCAAGTTAACCTCCACCTAGATGTTACATATAGCTACTTCATCTGGTGGTGATCTTGTGATCCTTTAAATTTACATTAGGGTTGACAAAACAAGTAGACCCTATTCAAAACTGGTTCACCTTATATAGAATATATATAAAAAAAATAGAATAAATGCATGTGGATCGATGAGAGAATGGTATAAAGGGTAGATCTTGGATGGATTAAGGAGAGGCGACAAGAAGACAACAAAAGGGAAACGACGTAGTGCCGTTGGTGTTGTGTATTCTTTTAATTGAAGATTCCATGTGAGTTTGAATCTGTTTCCCAAGTGTATAAAGATTGTGTATGTGTAGTGGTGCGGTGGTGGTGGTGGTGGTGGTGGTGGTAGTGGTGGGGAGAATCAATAGGAAACACAGAGATCTAGGGCTGTGGCATGGTATTTGTTTTTTCTTTTCTTGTTTTTTACGTTGTGCTACTGGTTATTAGGGTTTGCATGTGCAAATGGTTCTATTTTATTTGTATGGATCTTGTCTGTATCTCTGTTATTTTTCATCGTTTTTTGTTTGTGTAATACTATGAACTCATGAATCATCAACCAAATCAACTCCTCTCTCTCTCTCTCTCTCTCTCTCTCTCTCTCTCTCTCCAAACGTCTATTTATGTATATAATAAAATTACATTCAGATGTGATGCGGTATTTTTTTTAAAGAAAAACTAATTCACCCAAATCAAAACCACTACGTGTGTATGTCAGGATGTTTTGTCCTTAACACTTATCTATGTCTATGTATACATACGTATGTGTGTATTTGTATGTAATGAAACATATGTTAGAATTGATACAACTTCGTTTGTTGGAAAGAAACATCTATATCGAAGCTTTCTTCTTTATTTTGGAAAGAGTATAAAAACAGTAAAAAAAAACATGTTGGTTTATATAATATGCCTTGGGATAGTTATAGATTGGATTGTGCTATAAATAGTTCCCATTAAATTTTGTACCCCTCTTGATTTGATAGCCCTTTAATTAAATTAGTTTTTTAATTTATAAAACCCCCGATTTGACTAGTTATTTTGTTTTTACCCATTTTTCGTCTTTTGTTGTCTTTTCCCTTATTATTATTATTATTATTATTATTATTATTATTGTTACACATTAAACATTTTAGAAACAAATAAATAATATGTTATTCAATAGGTCGACTTTTTACGATAAAAACGGCGTGTCCGGTAAAAATGGAGGCATATTCACCAATTAACCACATCCTTTCTCAATGTTTTTCATAATAAATATATATAAGGAGTGCAACCTCTAACCGGTGTGTAATTTTACACCATTTATTATCCATGATTAATAATGACAAACTTTGCTTTGGCAGTATTAGTTATTTTGTTATTTTTTATACATTCGTTCGAATTTGACATAAACCCTTTTGATATAATTTGACATAATTTTATAAAATTATAAACGTCGTTCGTTGTGTCGTAATTACTTAAAAGAAAAAACTTTTGTTTTAGTGTTACTAAAACGTAAGAATTATAAAAGCTAAATTTACTATTATTGTTTTTCTAATAATAATAATAATAATAATAATAAAACAAATCATATACTGTTAGTAAAAGTAAAAAGAAAAAGATAAAGAAAAAGACAACAAACAAACAAAATAAACAAAAGATAAAAAAAAACCAATAAAAAACAAAACCTCAAATCAGTGATACAAATAAACACTAGGGGTATGTATAGATCCACCGTTATAGATTTTAGGAGTTGTTCTTTAGATGAATAGGAAAAGACGTAGTCTTTTGTATCGACTTCTGATCATATTTAAAGCTCAACTTGTTTTTAGTATCGCACAATATAGGATTTCAATTTATACAAGAAAGATAAAGAATATTTGCTGCATGTAGGATGACATGTCATAGAGCATCTACATCCTACTCACCTGGGAACCGGTAAAGATGTCTTGGTAAAAGAAAAGTGTGATAAAAAGCTACTATTAAGCATATTATAATATAAAAATACCTACATTTAGAATATCATGAATTCCAGTTGACGATGGACTCATAAAATGTTTTGTTCAAGTAAAGGATCCACTTTGCTACACGGTCAAGATGAATTCATCTTGTTAGGCATATTAGTATGGGCAGGTTCATTCGGATTATGTGGTGTAGATACATTCATTTTAATTTATAGCTAGGGTAAGATACAATATTATCCATCTAAAAGAATGAAGAATCGATTATGAATAAATTCAACAAGACAAATTGTCGATACTAATTAATAAACATGTAAATAAAGCATGTGAGATATATGGGGTTTAGCTAGCTAGGTCTTTTCAACTATGCATCACAGCCTTGGCTTGTCAAGAATGCATCACAACCATGACTTGTCAACAATGCATCACACAATTAGAATACTTCCACTACTAGAAAAATAGCTTTTAATGACATACGAACTATGACACACACTAAGTTTATGACACGCAAAAACGTATGTCATTAAAAAAGTGTCATATTTCTTAAAATCTGATGAATTTATGACATAAATAATTGTATGTCATAAATCTGTGTCATATTTTATAAGGATTACGACATACAAACATGTATGTCATCTTTTAATGTCATAATCAGAAAAAAAAAAAAACACGGGAGGCACTTTAGTGTCATTTTATAAAAAAAGCGTGTCATCTTTATATCCTATTAATTATTTCCAGGGTCTTTCTAGGGTTTTACTTTCTTTCTCTACCCCTTTTCTCTCTCGACATTCTCAAACGTTTGAAGCAATTTCTCCGCCGATTTCTCCCCTTACTGTTGCCGCAGGCCATCTTTTGCCGGCTTAGGAACCCTATCAGCTCACCGCTATGGCCCTTCGGCATCCTAACCTACCTCCGGAAGCTACTCCACCCCCTGTGGAGGACTTATCGCCTTCGATCTTGGGTCGCTCCAGACGGGAAAAATCTTTGTTGTTGGAGGATGAACCAATGTTTACAACATCACTTCGATTTTGGAGGATGAAAAAGCTTCAATCTTGGGTCGCACCAGACGGTAATCCATTTGTAGCCATCCAAGCATTTACTTTCCCATCCCGCCTGAAATCGGAATTGCGATATGTCGATTCCCATATCCAATCATCGGGAAACTGCCACCGGATTCACTGCTCCTGCCCCTTCACACTCGCTGCCTCACTTCACACTCATCGTCCCTTCCAATCGTCGCCCCACCACCCGCCTCCCTTGCCAATCGACGTTGCTTTCTGATTGCAAAGCTGGTAAGGTGTTTGCTTTACTTTTTTCATATTTTGAATTCATTTAGACAACATGTTCAGATCAGTTGATGCAGAACTTGATCGTACGTTCTCCTTGTATATGCGATTGACATTTGGAAGCTAGGGTTTCATTGGTATCGTTTTCAGGGACTGGTCTCCCTCACCATTCTCACTTCTCATGGTTTCATTGGTACCCTTTTCTCCTCCCAAGGTAAACTCTCACTTCTCATTGTTTCAGATCTGGGTTATTCGGATTTTTGGATTTGAAGACCAAATATATGCAGTCACACATTGTCTTAATTTACATTATTTCAGGTATTTTCGAAATGGAGAATGGTAGAAGCCCTTGTTTGTACACAAGACTGGGTACGAGCTTCACGTAAACCGATTGTGATTGATGATATCTTACTGGAGATCGAGAAGTTGGAAGAAAATGGTTAGTTGTAACTTGTAAATATTCTTATTTAATTTGAATTAATTAAATTTCTAATGTCTTAATTTTTATGTCTAATAGGTTTGAAAGACTTAACTTTGGAGCAACCCATCATTATCATAGATCAAAGTATAGATGAAAGTGAAATAACCGAGGAGTAAAGTTTCAAAACTTATTAATGCTTATGGGTATGTTTCTGTTTTTGTATATAATTATATTTTATGTTTTTTACTTTATATATGCTATATTTATGTTTGATTATTTGCAGCTTGTTCAAACTACCAACAGGCTATAGCTTTTGGGACTTTCTGATTTTGGAATTCAAGTTCAATTTTGCTGTTTGAATAGCTGCCAGCTTGCTACTGTTTTAGACTTTCATTACTATAGTTATTAGTTATGGTTTGATTGATAGAAAATTTAAATTATGGTGTTATTTTTTGGTTTGAACTTTTGAAGCATTAGTTTGGTCTAGCAGAACTTTTAAAGTAGTATGGTTTAGTACAAACTACAAAGAAGTTAAAACAAGGCAAGATCTCAGCCAAGGAGGTAATTGTTTGTTATGTTGACTTGGGTTTACCTTTTTTTAATTTCAAAGGCACGCACAGATATTTGTTCAAAGGTTGTAAATAAGAAAAAAGTATAAACTAATCATAGAGGTTATAATGTTAAGTATTGCATAGATATTTTTTTATGTTATATTTGGGTGATTTCAGGGGGAAGGTCCGGAATTCTTGAACCAGCAAAGTTATACACTCATGGCAATGGAGATATAACGACCTACACGAAACCCGAATACCCGAAATGTGTTTAGGGTCGGGTATTAATTAGAATTTTTTGATGTTATTATTTTGTATTTGACATAAGACATTGTACTAATGTGGTAATGGATTATATTTTTTATTAATAAAATTTTATTTCATATTATGAGATATTAATTATAATGTGTGATTTAATTTTAATGCTAGTAAATCATATATATATATATATATATATATATATATATATATATATATATATATATATATATATATATATATATATATATATATATATATATATATATATATATATATATATATATATATTATTTGTTTAAAAAAAATTTATGACTTACATTGTAAGTCATAAAGGTTTGTCATTAATGTATGTCGTAAATTCATGACACACAAATGTGTGTCATCTGTCATTTATGACAGGGGCTTCCTTGACATACATTTGCGTGTCATCTGTACCCTTTAATGACACGCAATGCGTGTCATTAAAGGTCTTTTTTCTAGTAGTGTTCGCTGTTATCAGCCGCTATCGTATCGACAATCTCATCGACTTTACAAAGGACAAAGAAATGAAGATAACCTTGATGATGACAGAGATACATTATCACCCAGCGCGCTTAAAAGAACCACAAAAGATGGCTTCCATGACCAAAACAGGGTGCACATCTTGGAGTTTACATATAGACTCAAATAACCATCTTTGTACAATTCATCCTATCACCTTAAGTAGACCTTCACGTTTACGGTTCTTAAACTCTCAACTAGATCATTTACGAAAAAGACTAAAATACTAGTAAAATCTATTTCTTTGTATCACAACTTTGATGAAGTTTGTATGTTTCCAAACGAAAGTTATTAAATGATTCGTCTATGATTATATACAATATGTTCTAACAAGGATAAAATCATAATTGTAAAAAAGTTCAGGTCATCATTTGTAACATCTATCCATCATATGATTTCATTTAAAATGATGTATGTATGATATATATGTATGTCTGTGCGTGTGTGTGTGTGTGTATATATAAACATTAGTAGAATTACAATTGGATAGGCAACTATCACTCTTAGCAGTTAGAAAAAACCAACCTGTGTCTAAAGTCTAAACACTTTCACTGTAAGTGTATCTCTCTTTTGCTCTGTGTTTTGGGAAGCTCTGTACAACTGGTGTTATAGCCTCTATCTTTAGCCAACCTAGCGGACCGACTGTCCACCACCTATACCAGCACATAGTTTGTGTTTCTTATGTGTTATCACCTTAACATATTTATAGGATTGTTTCTAGTGTTGAAATTTGACAACTTTAGTTCTCGTCTTCAATTACTTATGTTATAAGATAGTGATAACAAACATGAATATAATGTCTTGTACGGGAAATGTATATTGAGTTATTGCGCATGAGACAACTATGGATATCAAAATGAATGATTTGTTATCATTGTAGAGATAAGAATTTTTCAAGAAAACCTTATACCTGTAAATGATCCTTCCGAACTTCAACTGCATCAATCTACTTGACTTTCTTCATTGAGAGTGGTACAATGTTTTGAACATGGTTTACTAGTATAGCTCATCTTGCTAAAGTAAAAAATGTAACTTGATGTATATTATTAATTATAACGACTTATTGCCATGAAAAGGATACATCATTATAAAGTAATAAATTCATGATCATGATTTATGTCATGTAGAGAAAGTGCCCTTATAATCTAATACCAGTAGCTATCAAAGATGAGACACGGTTTTGGTGTTTGTAACTAGAGATGACAAAAACTGATACGACACGCTAACCCGACATGAAATAAACGAGTTTTGGTAAAAGATTTCAATTCGTTTAATTAAACGGGTTAACACGACACGACACGATTATTAAACGGATAATGTTAGGGTTGAGAGTTTCAACTCGAAAATTACTCGAACATGACCCGTTTATCAATATGCAAATTTTTTAATTTTTTGGATAAATTCAACAAACACAAAAACAAAACAAAATATGAAATAAAAACTTTGGGTTGAGTTAGTTTGTACAAGGTTTGCCCCCTAAGTCAAGGCTTAGTGTTAGTTTTTTCCATTCTCTCATATACTTCACATTGCCACTTAGCCACTCTCTCATCTCCATAACCTTGTTCATCCGCTTCTCTAACTCCTAGTCTTTCGAATTTGACCTCTCATCCACATGACACATTTACAAGGTTTTAACCGCTAACCCGGCACGAAATCGACACGAAAATAAACGGGTTGACGCGATCGACATGATTATTAAATGGGTCGGGTTAGGTTCAAGCTCTCTCAACCCGTTTAATGTTTTGACTCGACACGACACGACACATTTGTCAAGTCTATTTGTAACCAACTAAAGATAAAATGCAACCCTAATAGTTCTCAAGATAATACGCAACTTAAAACACAATACGTTTTATAATTATCTTTTAGTTTTCCTAATTCGATATTGTATCCTACATGATAATAATATTACTTTGAAAGTTTGAATCATTGTATCATGCTATGAGTAGATGCTTTTAAGTAGATCATAAAAATAAATGTCTGGTTATCTTTATATATATATATATATATATATAGAGAGAGAGAGAGAGAGAAAGAAATAGATAGATAGGTTCATGTATAAACTTTAAGTATTATGTGAATGACTAATTTGGACCAATCAACATGTAAGGGTAATTTCATAATTTTATATATAGTTAGTTTAATAACCAAAAATAAAATCATATATATAGATCTTTTCCTTAAAGCATGGGTTAGTTACCTATTATATCTCATCATCTTCTAAACCCTAGTCGTGATCCTATTCTTCCTCGTGATCATCACCTAACAAGAGGCAACCATCATGACCACCATCACACCATCTCTAGATGGCCTCCATTAACCGCCACACACCATCATGATAGTCACACCCATAATCACTTATTTCAGCCACCACTTACCATCACAATAGTTCTAGTCGTCATCATCTTGTTTCAATCATCTTGATTCCCAGACTCAGCAATAAAAATTTGATGTTCATCAGAAGCAGCTCGTATGTAATTGAAGGCCAACACTCAAAAAATAAAAAGTTCTTTTTCAACATCTCCACTCTCATTTCTGTCGGCATATTTCGTATGTCGAGCCTATTTTCTGGTAGAAATCCACCCTCTCACTTAGTGCAAAGAAGTCGTCTGCTTCAACTTATCCTCCAGTTTGAATCTCACTTTATTCGATGGAGGATATTCCACCAAATCTGCTTCAAGGGGCTGCAATTCTTTCATTCTTTGAGAATTCATATTCTTTAATAATACGTATATTTTGAAAAATGAACATTACAAAGAAAGCATATTCATTTAGAATGCATCAGCAACTATATTCTTTTAGAATGCATCAGCAACCATATTCTTTCAAAATGCATCAACAACCTCTATCAAATGATTGGTACAGAACTGGTCATACGTTTTAACTCATTCTCATGTATTCTCTAAGAATGATTAAGAATATAGGTTCGCAATTGCAATTTAGTTTCACTCTCATGAGAATGTGGACTTGGAGTTGTAATTTGTATTTTTTTTTTCATTCATTATGCTTTTAGTTATAATCATTCTCATGAGAATATCATACTTGCATTTGTAATTTATGTTCCTTTTGTCTTTATCTGAATTGTTATTCTTGCATTTGCAAAATGCAATAAATATGATTATTATTTTGATGCAATTTGTTATTATTAAGAATATATGTAATTGTATTCTTTAAGAATGTTAGTTCTAAAAAATATATTAAATGAAGTTATATTCTTTAAGAATGAAATGACAATATGTGAGAATGAAGTGGAAAACAGATTTGAATGTTTGAATGAGTACGTATTCTAAAAAATTGATTTAATTTGGAAGAGTTGAATAAAACCCAAGATTTATTTTATTTATTAATACTTTTTTATTATGGATTTGAAGTTATTGCCTAAAATATAGTTAGTTTCCATTTTTCTCTCTTAATAAAATGTTTGATTTACCCTTTTATGACCATCTTTATAAACTAATAAAGATTTCCCCTATTGATTATAATCATGTCATCCACAATCCTAGTCATTCAAAATTTTAATATAATGGCCAGAATTTGGTCAAATGTTCATACAATAGTTACAATTCACATTGAGATAGGTTATTCTAAAACCGATAATTATTGTATGACAGTGTGGACCAATCAGAATTTGGGAAAAAACAGTTTCCGTAATTATAAGAGTCGGTTACCGGATTTATAGAATTTTATTTATTTAAAATTAATTGATTTATATGTCAACTACTACTATGCCTCTGTCTGAGTTTAAATTGATTGATTCATATGTAGTTATAATGTTACACAATGTTTATCAAGTTACATTTGATCCTAGTTTTATATATATATATATATATATATATATATATATATATATATATATATATATATATATATATATATATATATATATATATATATATATATATATATATATATATATATATATATATATATATATATATATATATATATATATATATATATACATGTATGTGTATGTGTGTGTGGGTGTGTGTGGGTGTGTGTGTGTGTGTATTATATATATAACTAGGATATATTGCGGGCATCAGTTATTGTGAGACCGTGTGGACAGTGCTATTCTGTGAGAAATTACGATTAGAATATGTTTTTTTGGTAATATTGATACTAAACAAACATATTCTCATAGAATTATAGTTATTATAACGCATTTCCAATCAAAAATCATTCATTCTTGTGTTTCATACATTCTGATTCACTCATTCTCATTCTAACAGAATGAGAATCATAAAAACTTCATACACCCGTATAGATTATTTAATGGTGATAATTCTATAAAAATATGTTTGTTTTGTATTCATATTATAAAAAAAAGATATTTTACTCGTAATTTCCCTCAAAATAGCATTGTCCGCACGGTCTCATAACAATTGTTGTCTGCGATATAACTTAGCCATATATTGTTGGATTAGGTGTCTAATCCATGACTAATAATTTGTATTTACCTAATTAATTGTAGTAAAGTCCATTTGGGTTGCCCTCATAGCTGGAGGTTTGGTAGAAAGTTCAGTAGAGAGAAAGATTGATTTATTATATGATTAATAAATCAATAGAAATAAAATAAATAGTTTATTAATATATTAAAGTGATAATATATTAATTAGAAATTATATTAATTAATTAAAAATTAATCTGAAATTAATTGGAATTAATTTAGTGATTAATTTAATTAATTAAAGGTGCAGTGACTGGTTTTGTAATTACTCAATAGTTGAGTGATAACTGGCCAGGTTATAATATAGGTGGCGAAATTATGGAGGGTTTATCCATAATTTTGAAACCCTAGAATGGAGGCTAAAAGGCTTGGTCCAAATGATAAAAGGCTTATCTAGATTTGGGCTTATATAGATTTTGACTGTCACCACCTGGAGGCTATAAATAGGGATCCTTGGGAACCCTAAAACCTGCGCCAACTTCACTCTATCTCTCTAGAATTTCGTCCCTCTCCTCCTGCTCCCTGGGTGTGATCTCATTTGAGGCAGGACAATTGTGCTGCTAGCTTCAAGGATTAAAACTAAAGGTCAGTTTTCTTAATTATTTTCTTTAGAAGTTTTCTGTTGGCCTTTAGGGATTTTATTATATGTTCAATGATAGGAAACATAGATCCAATCTAGGTTGCATGTGAACTTAGAGTTTTAGTTCATAGATTTGCAGAAAACCTATGAATATATATATATATATATATATATATATATATATATATATATATATATATATATATATATATATATATATATATATATATATATATCTTATCCTAATAAATAAGTAACTCAGAGTGCCACATGTCATCTTCTAAGCCCTCTTGTACACATGTCATTTTTATAGAATTCATAATTTTCTCAAAATAAATTTTTGTTTGTCAGTTACTCTAAACTCCTTAATTATCGTGTAACTCCTCAATTAAGTGTAGATAATTAATGACTATAATGGCATATTATGAATAATCAATTAAGTGTGGGAGAAAAATTGATTGATTTGAGAAAAAGTAAATAAGGCTTTCGAGTTTTTTAGTTATTTTAAAATAGGATTAACCAATCTAAGTTTATGTCAATGAAAGAAATAGCATTGAACTTTGTAAAAAAAATTCATTAATAACGTCATATATTTAAAATAAAATGGTTTTCTTAATACATAAATTTTTAAATTCGCTAATCAAGTAAGATAAAAATGATCTGCAGATGAACCTTAAATAAAATCCCTAAATTGTAAACCTTAAAACCTAAACCTAAACTCTAAAAGAAACTACCTACCAAAAGAAACCTTTTGCATATAAGTTGCATGCTCTTTGTAATATTACATTTTTAAACAAACCGGAGTTTACACATCGACCGTGGTATCACTACAAACACAATGACATTTAATAACATAGAAATGATGCCACTAAATACCAAGAAAGTGTCACCAATAGCGCTGCGACTAAAAGTATATAGTGGCACTATTTTATTGTGTCGCTGCAACATTGAATATTTTGGCCGAATAATAATATTATACTCTCATTTTTTCTCTACCTCATGTAAAGTTTACTACTTTCAATTATTTTCTAATGTAAATATTGTTTTTTATGAACATTAACGTTTACATATTCATAACTTATATTCTTTATTTTTATATCATCCCGTGTAATACACGGGTTTTACAACTAGTATATATATATATATATATATATATATATATATATATATATAGAGAGAGAGAGAGATAGGTTCTTTTGAGAACTCAAAAAACCCTCAGATCTTGAGAACTCTCTGTGAACCATTAGATCAGAAAAATCAAGGGGTAAGATGCAAGGTGGCAGTTTTTGTAATTTCTGATAGTTTTAATGGTATATTTGACTTTTAAACCTCAAAATTAGGGGTAATTTAGGAACTAAAATACGAATGAAATAGGAAACAAATCACAACCCGTTTCTTTCTCCCTCTTGATCGATCTCTCTCTCCAACTCTCTTTCTTTGCGTATCCTCAAATCCCGCAGTTCTCCTTCATCCCTCAAACCAGCCCCGCCTCCAACCGATCCTGCCACACAGCCCCGCCTCCAACCGATCGGCTATATTTTGAACTCCGGCGACATAGACGGTGATGCGATGAGCCTCTATTCATTGCCGCCAATTAGCCCTCCATCGTATTCCGATTCTGCGTATAGAGAAGATGATGCGACGAACCTGCCACACAGCCCACCTCCAACCTCACCTACCAACGACAACAGTTCGAGTAAGAACGAGATCATGCGATTGGGAGACGGACCGATTACAAGGGACACTCATTCTCCGCCCCCATTGTCGTACCACCTCTGTTAGGGTTCTTCAACCCCATTGTCGTAGTCACGAAGCCAATGCCGACTATGGAGGAGTACAGCTTGTGTGGTGAGTAATTACTTTTTTCAATCTCTTAATTGTTGTTGTTTGTAATTCCTTTTTATTTGACCCCATTGTGGTTTCATTCACGTAATTACAGCTGATGAGTAGGTTTTTTTTTTAGTTCGAATAATTTCAAGAGTACGACTTTTTGATTAGGAAACATGAATCATAGTTCATATTCGTAGTTCTATCTCTCAATCTCTTATTTGTTGTTGCTTTGTGGGTTTTATTTGATATCTAATAGAAGAATTTGGGAAAGCATCAAAGTTAATTAGTTTTGGAATTGCATATTTCGGCCGTAAGCATCAAAATTAATTAGTTTTGGAATTGTATAATTAGTTTTGGAATTGCATATATTTGTGCAAATACACATAGACGTATGTGCATATGTGTATGTGCATACATGTATGTGTATATGTGCATATACATATGTGTGTATGTGCATATGTTCATCTAAAGACATGTGTATATATGCATATATATGCATATATACGCATAAATACATATGTGCATATGTGTATAAATGCATATATGTATATGTATGATAATTTGTTTGTATTTATGTTTGTGCATATGTTCGTTCAAATATGAATACATGTGCATAAGTGTACATATTCATATATGTCTGTTTGTTTGTGTACACATGTGTGCATATTTACATATATGCATACATATACGTGCCTATGTGCATATGTGTATATATGCATGTAAGTATTTTTTGGGGTTTTTTTTAATATGTAGTTATATAAATGCATATGTGCATATATATTTCTATGCGTATAAATACATATGTGCACATATGCATATATGCATATATATCCAAAAATAGATGTGCATTTGTTCATATGTATATATGCATGTATGTATTTATTTTAATGTTTTTAAATATACATGTATATTAATTTTTATTAATGTTATTGTAGATTTTGGAGAATTTATCGAGCAAATTGAAGAAATGAAAATTGAAAATTTGAGAAATGAAGATATCATGAATTTTCGTTGTATTTTTTATATTTTTTGTATGTAACGTTCATTATTTCTAATAAATTTGTATGTATCATTCAAAACAGTTGTATATTGTTGTATTTTTTAAAATTTATGTATATATTGTTCAAAACAGTTGTATATTATTGTATATAATAAAATGCGTTGTTCATTTTTTTACTTTTATATATTAAAAATACGAATATGTATATATGAATTGTGAAAATATGCATCTGCGAGTATGCATATATACACATGCAAATGCACAAATATACTTTTTTTTTTTTTTTGAAAATTTGTTTTTTTATTAAAATTCAGAACTTTTATGTTTTTCTAATTCCGAAAAAAATAATTTAAAAATAAAAACAAAAATACGAAAACAAAATTTTTATTTTTTTTTTAAATTTGAAAATTCAAATCTAATAGCCTTGATTTTAGGAGTTGTTAATGTTATTGCCAAAAATAAAAAAATGAACATTAAATGTGAATTGTAGAATAACAATCGTGCCCTTTTGTGATTTGACCAATCAGAAAGAGTTTTCAAGATCTCATGATTTTTTGAGTTCTTACAAGAACCCAACCCTATATATATATATATATATATATATATATATATATATATATATATATATATATATATATATATATATATATATATATATATATATATATATATATATATAAGGGGATAGTGAATATGAGACTGTTATATACGTAAGCTTAGGTGTAGAACCACTGAGATAACTCATTTCTAACAAAAATAAAAGTCCAAACTACTTATTTCTTCGACATTGTTGTATATAATTTGTTACTCCTTTCAATTTAACTTGTTTACGTGCTATTTTAGTGATGTTTATTCTTACCACCAACTTTTGTGTCATCGACATATGCAGATGTGATACGTTTAATCACTATAATGCAAGGTTGTAAAAATCATTTGACGGTAGCTTGGCGGTCGACTGAGGTTAAGGGATTAATCGGATTAATCGGGGATTAGTCGGGGATTAATCAGAGACCCTAAATTATAAATGAATTCATTTAAAAATATATAAATATAAAAATAGCAAAGTTTGATTCATTTTATTTCGAGATGCACATGAAAGATTATTCATTTGTTTATTTTTATTCTTTAATATTGATTTTTTTCAGTATTCTTGAGTTATTAGAGAGTGTTTGTGTAGTTATTTCAAAATAAAAAAACTAAAAAAATATTAAAAATATTAAAAATATTAAAAAATGACCGCCAAGACCGATTAATCGGCCGCCAAGACCGATTAATCGGCCGCCAAGGCCGATTTTTGCAGCAAACCGCCAAGCTGACCGATTAGGCCTAATCGTAATCGGTTAAAGACCGCCAAGCGATTAATCGGCCGCCAAGACCGATTTCTGCAACACTGCTATAATGTATGACTCATACCATTGTTTTTCATATTTTTATAATCAATCATATGGATTATGTATATTAAATTAAATGAAAATGTAAGTTTTTCATAAGAAAACTACTGAATTTTGATAGTTCTACACCTAAGCTTAGGTATGTAACAGCCACATATTTACTTTTCTATACATATATATATATATATATATATATATATATATATATATATATATATATATATATATATATATATATATATATATACAAGTATATATATATATATATATATATATATATATATATATATATATATATATATATATATATATATATATATATATAGTTAGGATCCGGTAGAAACCCAAAATCCGGTATGAACAGCGAGAACTCTTCTCGTCCAATCATTCTCCTAAAGGCAATAACGTCAAACATATTCATTCGACGTAACGCAATCACGTGCGACGCACGTCCACGGAACGAAATATGGACTCGAGGATACGATCATATGTGACACATGTTCGTCCAATGTTATTTAAGTGGGTTTTTTCTCATTTTTTTTTCCTTTTTCGGTTTTTTTTCGTTTTTTTTATTTTTTTATTTTTTATTTATTTATTTTTTGAAAAAAAAATTATTTTTTTTTCAATTTTTTTTATTTTCGATTATACTCGGTTTTTAGTGTTTTATTTATTTATTTTTTTTGAATACTACAGTACTCGATTTTTAATTTTTTTTGTTTTTTTTTTCATTTTTGATGTATATTTTTTAATTTTTAATATTTTTTAATCTTAATTTTAATGTTTTTTTCGTATTTTTAATCTAATTATTTTGGATCATGATATTTTTAATCATAACGTTTTTGATCATGTATTTTTGGATCATAACATTTTGGATCATAGTTTTTTTTTTCATCTTGGATCATAAGTTTTGAATCATTTTGTCGTTGTATGTTTTTTTGACTTGTTTTGGATCATAACGAGTTTTGGATATGGGATCATAACGAGTTTTGAATCTTGGATCATAAGTTTTGAATCATAAAATACATTTTGGTTCTAATATTTTTGGATCATGTATATCTTTTTGCTATTTTGATGAGTTTTTTACTTAAAATATAAAAATGAACACTTAAAAAAACTTTTTTTCAAATTTTTGTTTTTAAAAACTTACGAATATGATGTCTAGAATGATCTCTTAAATTTTCATAATTTTTGGATAATTTTTGATTTTTTATAAAAATGAAAAATAAAATAATATTTTTTTCAAATTTTCATGATGATGCTTGTTTTGTAGAGAATTAAATTTTAAGAACTTAAGTTTTTTTAGAATTTTATTTTACAAAGAAAAAAAAAGTTATGGCACAAAAACTAAGCGGGGGAATAAAAAAACCCATCAAACCATATGGCGACAAGTGTCGCAATCTGGTGGGGTCTCGTTCAAATTACCATTTTACCATTTACCCTTATTAATTTGTATTATCCACCCAATAGTTTTGATTTTTACACAACTAGCCTCCCAAGCTTTTAAGATGTGACATTTTATTTACATTGAATCTTATCCACCCATTTTTCAAGATTAAAGGTCAAAATTTTTCCTCACGGTTCTTAACCGATTTTGGATTCCTACATGATCCTCCTTATATATATATATATATATATATATATATATATATATATATATATATATATATATATATATATATATATATATATATATATATATATATATATATATATATATATAAGGAGGATCGTGGAGGAACCCAAAATTCGGTAAGAACCGTAAGAACAAATCTGGACCTTTAATCATGAAAAATTTGTGGATAAGATTCAATGTGAATAAAATATCACATCTTAAAAGCTTGGGGGGCTACTTGTATAAAAATCAAAACTATTGGGTGGATAATACAAATTAATAAGGGTAATATCGTAATTGCAACGAGACACCCACCAGATTGCGACACTTGTCGCTATATGGTTTGCTGGGTTTTTTTATTCTCCGTGCTTAGTTTTTGGGCCATAACTTTTTTTTTGTAAAAAAAATTCTAAAAAAACCAAAGTTCTTAAAATTTAATTCTCTACTAAACAAGCACAATAACGAAAATTTAAAAAAAAAATATATTTTTTTATTTTTTATTATTATAAAAAATCAAAAATTAAAAAAAATCCAAAAATTATGAAAATTTAATGGATCATTGTAGATATTATATTAGTAAGTTTTCAAAAAAAAAATTTGAAAAAAATGTTTTTTTTCGTGTTCATTTTTATATTTTAAGTAAAAAACTCATCAAAATAGGAAAAAAAATACATATGATCCAAAAATATTAAAACCAAAATATGTTTTATGATTCAAAACTTATGATCCAAGATGCAATATTCATTATGATTCAAGATCCAAAAGTCGTTATGATCCAAAACGAGTTTAAAAAAAACATACAACGACAAAATGATTCAAAACTTATGATCCAAGATACAAAAAAACTATGATCCAAAATGTTATGATCCAAAACGTTATGATTAAATATCATGATCTAAAATGATTAGATTAAAAATACGAAAAAACATTTAAATTAAGATTAAAAAATATTAAAAATTTAAAAATATACATCAAAAATGAAAAAAAACAAAAATAATAAAAATAAAAATCGAGTACTGTAGCATTCAAAAAAAATAAAAAAATAAAAAAATAAAAATTAAAAATCTAAAAACCGAGTATAATCGATAATAAATAAAAAAATTCGAAAAAAATAATTTTTTTTGAAAAAAATAAATAAAAAATAAAAAATAAAAAAACGAAAAAAATGAGAAAAAAACTCACTTAAATCACATTGGACGAAGATGGTCACATATGACCGTACCCTCGAGTCCGTATTTCGTTCCGTGGACGTGCGTCGCACGTGATTGCGTCACGTCGAAGGAAGATGTTTGACGTTATTACCCTAGGAGAATGATTAGACGAGAAGAGTTCTTGCGGTTCCTACCGTATTTTGGGTTCCTACCGGATCCTAACATATATATATATATATATATATATATATATATATATATATATATATATATATATATATATATATATATATATATATATATATATATATATATATATATATATATATATATAGAGAGAGAGAGAGAGAGAGACTAAAGTTCAATTGAGAACCTAAAAAAGCCTAGGAACCTAAGAACCCATTTTATGAACTTTTTTTCTACACAATATTTTTCAAAAAAAAATATACCAAAATTTTTGTTATGATGCGTCTAGAAGATTTCAAAAAAAAAAATTTTAAAAAAAACATTTTTTTTTTTCATTAGGGTTTAGGGTTTAAGGTTTAGGGTTTAGGGGTTAGGGGTTTAGGGTTTAGAGGTTAGGGGTTAGGGGTTTATGGTTTAGGGGTTAGGGGTTAGGGGTTAGGGGTTAGGGTTTAGAAGATTTCAAAAAAAAAATTCAAAAAAAATCATTTTTTTATTTTTTTTCATATGGGTTTAGGGCTTAGGGTTTAAAGTTTAGGGTTTAGGGTTTGGTTTAGGGTTTAGGGTTTAGGGTTTAGAAATCTCTTAGACGCTTTAAATAAAAAAATTGGATGCAATTTTTTTTGAAAAATATTATGCAAAAAAAAAGTTCCTAGGTTCCTAGGGTTTTTTAGGTTCTCTCATGATCTCGACCCTATATATATATATATATATATATATATATATATATATATATATATATATATATATATATATATATATATATATATATATATATATATATAGAGAGAGAGAGAGAGAGAGAGAGAGAGAGAGAATTCGAGATAACATTTCAACCGCTAATATTTATCAGTTTATTTTATTAATTTAGTATATATCAAAACAAATACTTGTAATTATTAATTTATTATACATATATTTTAAAGATTTTTTTTTTATTATTATTTTTTCTTTGGGAACGGCTATATTTTAAAGATTTACTTTTGTATTTTAAAAAACAATATTTGTAGTTACATTTATTGATAATTAACTAATTGATGCTGTGTAAGTGGGAACATTTTTTAAAGTGTTTTTATATTGTATTGATGTGAGGGTAATTACAAAATTTAATGTGACATAATTGAAAGTACAATGGCATTGCACTGGTATGGATGGTCTTAGTCGTCATTTATTTGCAAGACTTGCATTGCACTGGTATTGTTTTCTCTTGTAATGATTGAATTGGAAATAGGACATATTAGTGAGTCAATTCGTAGAGTTTATGTTATCTTAAGCTTTGGATAATAATTATTTTTTAGTATTTGTTTTAATTATTAGTTGTGTGTTCCTCAAAAGTCAAATCATAAACTACATCCAGTAATTGATCATATATTATATCTTAAGGTTGAAATAGTAAATAATTGAACACGCTTACCTAATGTAAAAAATAAACTCGAGGAGTACCTAATAGGATCTTAACCATTAAACCCAACAACAATAGTGGGTGCTAATTATCATTAAGCACAAAGAATTTCATCACATCGTAATTCTGCTTCTATTTTAATACAATAGTTCTAGCATAATCATAGATTTATTTATAATGCTCTTAATCTATAATTAGATGGCGATTTTGATCTCCCATAATTGGTTTTCAAGACGAATATATCTTCGATTATTATCGTCGTCTTCGATCAACAGTTGGCAAATAAATTCTTAAAGTATATAAAAAGCTCCTTAGTTTAGAATACAACTCGGGTCAACTCAGGTTTTGGTCGATCATTATGAAAACAACCAGAGATGTACAAATGCACCAACAATATGCTTCATCTTTGACTTTTGGTGAATGGTGATATCTTCAATCGTTTTGGTTGTACCATTTTTAATTCCATATGCGGAGAAATTTATTTTCCTTGCCTTTGTTTTAGAGTATATATGAAAATAATTTTGTATTAATATTATTACTTTGACAAGTTAGATTAAATATTTATTATTATTATTATTATTATTTTAGTATATATCAAAAGAAACGTTTGTTATTATTAATTAATTATACCTATAGTTTAAAAATTTATTTTTTATATTTCAAAACACAATATTCAGTGTCAATTAAGTGATGATGATGTGTAAGGGTCTGTTTGATAGGCACTTAACACCTCTTAATCTGAATGTTTAAGAGCTTTCAACTATTCAGAGTGTTTGATAGCCTCTTATATTTTACCCAAGGTTCTAAATGGCGCGAGGCGTGACGTGGCGGCAATGTCAAGCCTCAAGTTTTACGAGCATTGGCGAGCCATGGCGTTTTTCAAGGCGTGATGTAAGGCGGTAGTTTTATATGAATGTATAATTATATTATATTTAAATATAGATTTATATCACACATATCATGTTATTAGAGGTGTTTTATCAAATAACTAATAACCAAAAGTAAACTAAAACTCAAATATTTTATGCCTAATCAAGAAATGCAAGAAAAAGAAGAAAAAACTAGCCGCAAATAGTAAAAACTCGCGTCTTGGCACGCCATGGCTCGCTTTATCCCACGCCACGCCTAGCAACGCCGCCATGAGGGCTTTCGGGACGGCAGAGTCGTGCCTCACGCCATGGCACGCTTTGAGGCGCGCCATGGCGTGCCTTTTAGAACACTGATTTTACCACTTAATTAAAAAGTACCCTCTTAATGGACCAGACATAAGAGCGTATCTGAATAAAAAAAGAGCCCCTTTATCCCGCTTTTGCCCTAGCCTCCTCTCCTTCTCCAATACACGCGACACAGACCCTCTCTTCACGCCTCCCTTCTCTTTGATCGTAAATCAATTCCATCTACTGACCGCCGGCAACCTCCACCCCCTCGGCTTCCGGCTTCCATCTCCGGCTCCGCTCCGTCTCCGTCTCCGGCTTCCGTCGCCGGCCCTATTGCGTCTCTGGCTTCCGCTGCGTCTCCAGCCTCCATCGGCCCCCTGATAGCAAGGACTGCAAAATCTTCAATTGTATCCAGGTTTGTACGAATCACTTACTGGTTTAGGAGATTTAAATTCGTTTCTATTTGAGTAATTTTGGGTTTGTTTGCAGAGAGGGCATCAAAACTCGCTTGAGTCTGTGCCGATCTTCTTTGTTTTAATGGTTTTAGGAGGGATTAAACACCTGCTTGCTCGGTGCTGGGATTAATTTACAGTCAGTCGGTTTTTCTATTTACAGTCAGTCGGTTTGTAACGAATAACGATGCACCTGTATTCAATTTGGTAAGATTGATATTGACAGGTACTCCGGTGGTGGTGCAGCTCCAAATGGTGCTCCGGTGGTGGTACTGCTCCAAATGGCGTGGTGATTTGTAGCAGTGATTGATGAATTTTGATGTTATTGAAGAAAATATTTCACAAGGGTAAAATGGTCATATTTACCATTCAGTACAACAATTCAGAGGTCCCAACCAAACACGTGTTATAAATTCAGATCTTAATAATCCAGACCCTCTTAAAAGTCTAGACCTCTTAAACATTCAGATCTTAAAAATTAAGATCCTGCCAAACAGGACCTAAAAGGTATTACTTTTTAGAGTACTTTTATATTGTATTGACTATTGATGTCATGATGTGAGGGTAATTATAAAAGCTGATATAGCTTATTCGAAAACCCAATGACATTGGGCCAGACTTAATTGGGCCTGATGATGTGAGCTACCTTTTTTAATCTGTATGGCCATCTATATTCTATGGAACTCTTTTATTTATCGTTTTCTCTTGTAATGATCGAAGTGGAAATATGTGATATTTTAGTGAGCCATTTTAGTGAGCCAATTCGTAGACAAATGTATGTTATCTTAATATTTGGATGAGAATCATTTTTCGGTTTTTGATTTAACTAGTATTCGGACAGTCCGCGCAATGCTGCAGAAGCCCCGTATATTGGAAAAAAGCAGCTCGACAAAGACAAATTACGTAAGGGACGAAAAATGTAACTTTAAAATATAATAAGAGACTGGAATCGTAAGTTACGAAATACCAATAATATAAGTTTATAATAAATATGGTGAAAACAATTAATTCAAAATTAGTTGAGGGAAAAAACATAAATATAAAAATTTGCTATAAGAAAAATCAAAATTGCTATTTTCTAAATAAAAACTTATTTACAATTTGTATCATATGGTTTACCAATCATACTATGATCTGAATTTAGTAATTATGGCGCTGAAAATAACAGGTACCAAATGAATAGTGAAAAACTCTCGCATATTCATTTTGGTAATATATATATATATATATATATATATATATATATATATATATATATATATATATATATATATATATATAATAGTTATATTGTCTGTTCTTCAAATCATAAATCATTTATTCTATCTTAAGATTCAAATAATAATCAATTGTACACACATACATAGTGAAACAAATAAACTTTGGAGACTTTTAACATATTGTCCACTAAATAGTTTTTCAAAGCAAGCAAATCTCGATAAATAAATCAATTCTTGGCATTCCAGCCAACAAATGAAAAACAAATATCAATTCTCAAATGTTGTAAATGTAAAGCCAAATATCATCTTTTATAAATGTTATGAGATGCATCAAGAATATTGGCACGTGACAAATTTATTAATCGCTCTTCCCTTCCTGTGATCCAATTTCTTGTAGGTAATGTTCCGCATCTAAAGCTGCCATGCAACCTTCATGACAAAAAAGATTTAAAAAAAGTTACACATATGATGATTATAAATGACTGGTTTCATATAAAAAAGTACTTTTGATTGCTTTTTCACATGGAACGTATTAATTAAAAAAAATACAAAAAAGATGTGAGTTGGTGTTGTTCAACCATCTTTTTAAAATCATAGATGCATCTAGAATGTAGTGGTTGTCAACTTAATGTGAAAATAATATTGTGATATCTTTTTATACATGTGCTAGGTGTGAAATAATATTTTAATCTTTTTTTATGAAATCACATGGTCTGCAAACTTCATTGCAGTTATTCAATTAGTGTAAGTAATAGACGATTTTGAATTCTATAATGATTCATACAGAACTAACTTCCTAATAACATTTTTATTTTTTTATTTCCATGGGATAATTCTACAATTCAAGATTTATGGTCTTTTTGTTAGGATGGAATGGAATCACAAAAGAATCAAATAAATCATTCAAACATGTTAGTTGTTTTGTATGTTAAGAAAAAGTTAAAGTGAAATTACATTGATTGATAAAGTAACATGTGATTTGTAATAATAAACGTTAACGTTTGATCATTTATATATATATATATATATATATATATATATATATATATATATATATATATATATATATACATCACTAAATAAATGACATAAACATGTTTCATATCGTTTGAAATATATTTCATATGTATTTCAAATAGTCACAAAAAAGTTTACTTATCATAAAATAATATTTACAAAAACAAACAATTGAATAAATTTAAGTACCATGAAATCTTAGAATATAATTATAATGAAAAATTACTTTTACTTACTTTTGGATTCAACAAAAGATACTTTACCCAAACTTGTGACTTTTTATAAATGTTAATGTTATTTAAGAAAAGTAATTTATAGATATAAACTAGGATATTTCTTTCCATTCCATCAAAGAATGAAAAGAAACATCTCACCCCACATGAAAACCAGAGCAGGATAAAGAATCACATTCTTGAGGAATGCTCAATTCCATTCCTATGTGGCATACAAACATGATATTTTCGTTCCCTTGTAAGTTCCATTCCATTCCATTCCCTCTTCAATTACTGCCTACCAACCAATACCTAAAATTTACAATTAGGTGAACTGGTCCATAGAGCTGGTTCACCAAGTGCCAGTTAAAGATGGATGAATCTAAGATCATAATCAATAACTGGAATTTAGTCTAAATGAGTCCCAAATCACCAAGTGTCATCTAATTATATCTCCTAAATGCAACAGAGACCAAAAATCTCATTGATAAATGCATGAAATTGTTGAAGAGAGAGTGAAAATGTACTTACCAGAACCAGCAGCAGTAATGGCTTGCCTGTATTTCTTGTCCTGAACATCTCCGGCAGCAAAGACACCTTTTACACTGGTGATGGTGGTTCCCGGCTTAGTGACAACATATCCATCGGAATCAAGTTCCAATTGACCATCCAAGAACTTGGTAGCAGGTTCATGCCCAATTGCAAAAAACAAACCATTAACCGGCAAATCTGAAATCTCACCACTCACAACGTTCTTCACTTTCAATCCACCTAGAAGAGATTTCGGTCCACCATAAGCTTCTACCACTGCTGAGTTCCATATAACCTCGATCTTAGGGTTATTCATGGCTCTCTGTTGCATGATTTTCGATGCCCTAAACTCGCCTCGCCTATGGATAATGTAAACCTTTGATCCATACTTTGTTAAATAATTGGCTTCTTCCATGGCAGAATCGCCTCCACCAATCACGGCCAGTGGCTTACCTCTGAAGATCGGAGCAGCACCGTCACAAACAGCACAAGCGGAAATACCTTTGTTCCAAAACCCTGATTCTCCCTCACCGGAGCCCGGGAAAGTTAAGCGCCTTGCGACGGCGCCGGTGGCGACGATAACCGAATCAGCAATAACAGATTTCGAATCGGTGAATACTTTGAAAGGAGCTGATGAGAAATCGACTTTGGTAACGGTTTCGGAAAAGATTTCGGTACCAAACCGAATCGATTGACTTTTACATCGCTCCATGAGTTCAAACCCTAGAATACCTTCAGGAAAACCCGGAAAGTTCTCCACATCGGTTGTGGTAGTAAGCTGACCACCGGCAGCAATGTCGTTGGCCATCCATCCTTCGAATAGGAGCGGCTTGATCTCCGCACGGGCGGCATAGATGGCGGCGGTATGCGCAGCGGGGCCACTACCAATGATGCAGAGTCGGGTTTTTAGGGTTTGGAGATCATCCATAGCGGCGGCAGTAGTAGAGAACTTCGGAGAGGATGTAATAGCGCTGGCGACGGCGGCAGATGAAGAACCGATGGTCGCAGCTCCGACTAAATTGCGGGCTTTATAGAGGAGGTTGAGGAGTTTAGGTAAGCAGGGTTCCATTTATTCTAGAAATCGACTTTTCTGCGATAAAGTTAAAACCGATGGCGCGTTAATTTTCAGGTGTTTGACCTCAATTTTTTAAGGCGGGAAAACTGGCCGCCGGTGGAAACGAAGACAACCACGTCGCCGATTGCCATAACTTTGACGAAGTTTAAATGGGAAATGGTTTGATACTTTCCCACATGAATGTCAATCGAATTTCTGTTTCCACAATCACAAACATATCCTTTTATTCTTCTAGAACCACAAAAGCAACCATCAAATCCATAAGTTTGGTTCATTTAAATCATATAATTGAGGATGATTATATCTTTTTGGAATCGAATAGAATTTTACAAATCAAAGAACCCACGTCTAGCATGGAATTAGACGAGCGCAACGGAACAAAGGTGACAAAGTTACAAACAAATAGAAAAGGAATAATATAAACTAACTTTTTTATTTTTTGTTTATAAATTTAAATCATACAAATTACATTATCCGCAATCTTGGTGGATGAAGTGAAAATTGTGTTAAAAACTTTGTAGTTTCTGGTCATGAATAAACACTTAAGCCATAGCATACAGCCAAAAGGGCAGCAACCATAAAGTTGAGGAATATCGTTCACTTCGAAAAAGGTTTGATGGGATATATCACACCATTTGAAGATCCATTCTCTTGCCAGGCTGAAGGGAGTAGAGGACGCCAAAGGGGTCGCCAAGCCCTTTGGCGAGCCAACTCTCCTCGCCATCGCTATTCCCTCCTTCCTCGCCATGTTCCTCGCCATCTACACTCGCCGACGGGTTGGCGAGATGCCAACAGCCAAAAACAGCCTTTTTCCCCCTTTTTTTTTTAATTAAAAAAAAATCTTCTTGGCCATTGGCCACCAATGCCTACAAAATGGTCAAGGTCTGCCAACCATACTCTGGCCCACAAAAACTCATTGGTCATCCGTTGGCCATTGGCCACCACTCCCATTAGCAACGCAAAAGGGCAGCAAGTCACTACATGACAAGAACCTTAGAATCATGTAATTAAGTAAAGTAAATGTATTTGGCTTATAGCCTTAAAATACATAGGAGTAAAGAATACAATATACGAAAAGTAAAAGAAAGAATATTTCGATATATTTGGCTTACAGCCTTAAAATACATAAAATGAAATAGCATATGACATATTGAAATGAATTAGGCTTAAAGCCTAGAAAGTAAATAAAGTAAATAGTATGAGATGTAAGGCTCAATGCCTAAGAAAAATAAGATAACAATCTACACGATTATGAAAGCACTATATGTTTAATAAGTATGAATAGATAAGCAAGTAATTGCCTTACGTAGAAAAAAATACGGGTTTTTACTAAGGTTGGACTACGATGTATTTTTGTAATAAGAAAGGTAAAGGTTTTTGGCTTTAGTTATAACAAGTAAAGAGTACATTTTTTTTACTCTTTACTTGTTATGACTAATGCCAAAAACCTTTACATTTCTTATTACAAAAGTACATCGTAGTCCAACCTTAGTAAAAACCCGTATTTTTTTAAACTTTTCATTCACTTTTAACTTTTTATTCTTCACACTTCATACTTTTAATTATAATATAGTCAATTTGCTTCATCTTTAATGAAAATATAAATTTTTTCATTTTATATTAGTAATTGGAAAATTACCAAAATACCCATTTTTCTCAAAATATGAATAACTAATTGATAATTATTCCTATACTTCTTACTTTCCAAATTTACATATTTTTTGGTTCTTACATGTAACACCGGACTTATTAACAAAAACACCCCAAAAATTTTTCCTTTTTCAAACCAAACATTTTACAATAAAAACCATAAGTTTGGGGTATT
The DNA here is from genome assembly GCA_023525715.1 of Cichorium intybus. Lineage (NCBI taxonomy): Eukaryota > Viridiplantae > Streptophyta > Magnoliopsida > Asterales > Asteraceae > Cichorium > Cichorium intybus. Next base: position 28,953,586 of record CM042016.1, on the reverse strand, counting down.
AGTTAACATAATACGAGTACAAGTGTATCACGAAGTACAATACATAGATATTATACATTCTTCAAGCCGGGTAGTCACATCAAGATTCTAAGTCCTCAGTCACGGACTTTATCTTTCCCTTTTGCGGGATCTCGCTCACCTGCAGGGACATATCAACAAACTGTGAGCTATAAAGCCCAATAAGTAATCAAATCAAATACAACATGTATAAGAATAAAATTCTCTATACAAAATCAATTACGCATTATCATGCAATATAAAATCATGTGTGGCTCACGGGTTATCCCGCTTTTGCCTAGACTCACGGCTCCGTTCTTGCCATCGCAATGACTCACGGCTTATCCGGTCTTGTCTATATAAGTTAGACTCACAGCTCCGTTCTTGTCTATTAAAGACTCACGGCTTATCTGGTCTTGTCGTACCATTAATATTGACTGACTCACAGCTCCGTTCTTGTCTATAACAGACTCACGGCTTATCTGGTATTGTCATGTCATTATTGTTGACTCACAGCTCCGTTCTTGTCTATGGTAGACTCACGGATTATCTGGTATTGTCATATATTTCATCATATAATCTGTCATTTTTGTTCCATAAAACCATTTCCATCTGCAGCTGCTCATTCAACATTTATCACATCGGATACAAGTGAGATTACTCACTTCCAAGCTACCAAAAACCGAACTCCGGAACTGCTACATGTTATAAGAGTTCAAACAGTATATATCACATCTGTTATAAGTGAGATTACTCACCTGTTTGCAGCTCTATGTAGTCTTAACCCACACCAATAGGGATTACAAACACTTCCTCAACAATTTCCTGCACCTACACAACCATATCCACACCAAATAGAGGTGAATATCTTATTTTTCCACCATCAAAGCTTAAAGCTTGCTCTCTTCAGTTAATACTCAAGATTATGAATGTTTTAGAACACCCAAACATGTGCTATACACTCAATTTCAAATAATCACAGGTGGTTCTTCAAAACCACTCAAACCCAATCCAAATCAACCAAATCAACCGTTCAAAAGAGCTAAAACTGTAAACCTTACCTTCAAGAAGTGAAATACCGAAGATTACTTCAATCCATCGAGTTTTATCCTTTCGATTTGGTTCTAAAGTGTTTGGGGATTATTTTCTAGGGTTTTCAGCACTTTTCGTTCGAGAAAAATGCCCAAAATGGCTGAAAATCGCGTATTTAAAAATGCTGATCTGCGCGTAACCCGACCATGGTTGCAAAACCCGGTGCTGGTTCCTATGCAACACGACCCTGGTTGCAAAAACCCGGTCCTGGTTGACGTTGTTGCTGAATTTCCGATTTTTCGTAACTGAAACCCGATCCGGGTTGGCCAACACGACCCGGGTTACCTGTTTTTAGCGTTTTTTTTTTTTTTTGCACAAAAACTCTATTTTCAAGGTACTCTAACCATCCAAACACCTCTAACATTATTTTATATCGAAATCACATTACGATTAAAATAAAATTACTTACCGAAAATAACGTGGTGTTACAAATTCTTCCCCCCTTCGAAAGATTCCGTCCTCGGAATCATACAAAGAGTTGAGGGTATTTCTCCCTCATTTCGCTTTCGGTCTCCCACGTCATATCGGAACCTCTGTGATGTTGCCAAAGCACTTTGACCATGTTGATCTTCTTGTTTCGCAGCTGTCTTACCTTTCGATCTAACACCCTCTCGGGTTGTTCTGGATATCTTAACTTCTCATCTATTTCAATTTTAACAAGAGGTACTTGCTGAGACTCGTCAAACATGGTCTTCCTTAAATGGGACACATGAAATACATCATGTATACCATGAAGTTCATCAGGCAACTCCAATCTGTACGCTACAGCTCCAATTCTTTGGGATATACGGAAAGGTCCAATGAAGCGAGGACTCAACTTCCCTTTCTTCCCAAAACGAATTAAGCCTTTCCAAGGGGATACTTTAAGCATTACCATATCTCCTACTTGGAATTCTATCGGTTTCACCCGTTTGTCCGCATACTGTTTCTGTCTATTCTGAGCTACCTTCAAATTTTCGCATATCAGTTTGATCTTTTCTTCGGTCTGTGCTACAATTTCAGGTCCAGCCAACGGCTTTTCCCCAACTTCAGTCCAGCAGGTCGGAGTACGACACGGTGCTCCATACAAGGCTTCATACGGGGCCATCTGAATGCTGGAATGATAGCTGTTATTGTATGCAAATTCTACTAGAGGCAAATGATCTTCCCAGCTTCCACCGAAGTCAATGATACAAGTTCTCAACATGTCTTCCAAAGTCTGGATTGTTCTTTCACTCTGACCATCGGTCTGCGGGTGATACGCGGTACTCATAAGTACTTTTGTACCCAGTTGCTCTTGAAGACTCTGCCAAAACCGGGAAGTAAATCTACTATCTCGGTCAGATACAATCGATGCTGGGAATCCATGCCGACAGATCACCTCATCTATGTAGATTTTCGCTAGTTGATCTACTCTGTACTTTTCTTTATATGGTATAAATTGTGCCGATTTGGTCAATCAATCCACAATCACCCATATAGAATCATAACCTCGCGGTGTCCGCGGCAACTTCGTTACAAAATCCATGGTAATATGGTCCCATTTCTTCTCTGGAACCGACAATGGTTGTATTTCCCCGTACGGTTTCTGATGGTTTGACTTAACTTGCTGGCAAGTCAAACATCTTTCTACATATCTTCCAATGTCCCTCTTCATTCCAGGCCACCAATACATCGGTTTTAACGTCCGATACATCTTAGTACTGCCCGGATGAACTGCATATCGACTGAAATGCGCATCTTCTAGAAGCAAATTCCGCGCTTCTCCTTGTTTCGGGACCCATATTCGACCTCTGAAGGTCTTCAATTTCTGAGCATTTTCTTCCAAATGCTTCAAATATCCAACCATTCTTTCGCTTTTTACATTCTCCGGCTTACACGCTTCTTCTTGTGCTGAACGAATCAATTCTGGTAACCGGTTTGCTACACCCATGCATGCGGATGTAATTTTCAGAGGAACTTCTTTTCGGCTTAGAGCATCTGCCACCACATTCGCCTTGCCAGGGTGGTACAGAATTTCGCAATCAAAGTCTTTAAGCAGATCCATCCACCTTTGCTGTCTCATACTAAGCTCTTTCTGGTCGAAGAGGTACTTCAAGCTCTTATGATCAGTGTAAATAACAAACTTTACACCGTATAAATAATGCCTCCACAGCTTCAATGCTAAGATCACCGCAGCTAGTTCCAGATCATGAACTGGATACTTCTTCTCGGCATCTTTTAATTGGCGGGACGCATAGGCTATGACCCGACCTTTCTGCATTAGCACACAACCAAGACCAATTCTAGAAGCATCGCTGTAGATCACATACTCTTCTCCGCTTTGTGGTAGTGCTAACACTGGTGCTTCACATAAAGATTGTTTCAATTTCTGAAATGCTTCTTGCTGTTTTTCGGCCCACGTGAACTTTTCACCTTTCTTGGTTAACTTGGTCAACGGAGCAGCTATCGAAGAGAAATTCTCAACAAATCTTCTGTAATAGCCTGCCAACCCAAGGAAACTTCGTACTTCAGTGGGACTTCTAGGCGGTTCCCATTTCATCACGGCGTCAACCTTTGCTGGATCTACTTTCACCCCTTCGGCATTAATTACATGGCCAAGAAATTGAACTTCTCTTAGCCAGAATTCACACTTGGAGAATTTCGCATACAGCTTTTCTCGGCGAAGCAACTCCAACACTTGTCGCAGATGTACTTCATGCTCGGCTTGGCTTCGCGAATACACCAAGATGTCGTCTATAAATACTATCACCGAGGTATCAAGGAACGGACGGCACACTCGGTTCATAAGATCCATGAATACGGCTGGAGCATTGGTTAACCCAAAAGGCATCACCAAAAACTCATAATGACCGTATCGCGTTCGGAAAGCTGTCTTCGGAATGTCAGCTTCTCTTATCTTCAGCTGATGGTAACCCGACCTCAGGTCAATCTTAGAAAAGTAGGACGCGCCTTGTAGCTGATCAAACAAGTCATCTATTCTGGGTAGCGGGTACTTGTTCTTCACGGTGATCTTGTTTAATTCCCGATAGTCAATACACATGCGTATTGACCCATCTTTCTTCTTAACAAACAAGATAGGCGCTCCCCAAGGCGATGTACTCGGTCTGATAAAACCCCTGTCTAACAATTCTTCCAGTTGCTTTTGCAGTTCCACCATCTCTGAAGGTGCTAAACGGTATGGAGCTCGGGCAACAGGTGCAGCTCCCGGAATCAGTTCAATCGTGAACTCAACCTGTCGATCTGGTGGCAACCCTGGAAGTTCGTCTGGAAACACATCTGGGAACTCGTTCACTACATTCACATTCACTACCCCCACTTTAATCGGTTGAGCCACCGATACATAAGCTAGGTAGGACATCCCTCCTTTACTGATACAACTTCGGGCTTGAGCAAAGGAGATGACTGGCATTCGCAATCGAGGCCGTTCACCCTGTATCTTTATCAAATTCCCATCCGGTGACAGCACTGTGAGGCTTTTGTTTCTACAATCCATGTTAGCATAATTCGTTGCTAACCAATCCATTCCCACAATTACACCAAACTCATTGGTAGTCATCGGCTTCAAATCTATAGGGAAAACGGTCCCGTAGATTTTAAGCTGACAACCTTCCAGGTGTTCGGAAACCCAAACATATCTACCGTCTGCTATAGCTACTTCTAAGCTTTCATCCATTGAGGTTAACGGTACATTCAAGCGAGACAACAAAGACTCCGACATGAAACAGTGTGTAGCCCCCGGATCAAAAATAACATATACAGGTATGGAATTAAGAGTGAAGATACCTGTCACCACATCTGTCTTCTCACGGGCTTCCTCCACAGTCATCTGGAAAGCTCGCAAGGCCACTGGTCGTTTAAAGACTCACGGCTTATCTGGTCTTGTCGTACCATTAATATTGACTGACTCACATCTCCGTTCTTGTCTATAACAGACTCACGACTTATCTGGTATTGTCATGTCATTATTGTTGACTCACAGCTCCGTTCTTGTATATGGTAGACTCACGGCTTATCTGGTATTGTCATATATTTCATCATATAATCTGTCATTTTTGTCCCATAAAACCATTTCCATCTGCAGCTGCTCATTCAACATTTATCACATCGGATACAAGTGAGATTACTCACTTCCAAGCTACCAAAAACCGAACTCCGGAACTGCTACATGTTATAAGAGTTCAAACAGTATATATCACATCTGTTATAAGTGAGATTACTCACCTGTTTGCAGCTCTATGTAGTCTTAACCCACACCAATAGGGATTACAAACACTTCCTCAACAATTTCCTGCACCTACACAACCATATCCACACCAAATAGAGGTGAATATCTTATTTTTCCACCATCAAAGCTTAAAGCTTGCTCTCTTCAGTTAATACTCAAGATTATGAATGTTTTAGAACACCCAAACATGTGCTATACACTCAATTTCAAATAATCACAGGTGGTTCTTCAAAACCACTCAAACCCAATCCAAATCAACCAAATCAACCGTTCAAAAGAGCTAAAACTGTAAACCTTACCTTCAAGAAGTGAAATACCGAAGATTACTTCAATCCATCGAGTTCTATCCTTTCGATTTGGTTCTAAAGTGTTTGGGAATTATTTTCTAGGGTTTTCAGCACTTTTCGTTCGAGAAAAATGCCCAAAATGGCTGAAAATCGCGTATTTAAAAATGCTGATCTGCGCGTAACCCGACCTTGGTTGCAAAACCCGGTGCTGGTTCCTATGCAACACGACCCTGGTTGCAAAACCCGGTCCTGGTTGACGTTGTTGCTGAATTTCCGATTTTTCGTAACTGAAACCCGATCCGGGTTGGCCAACACGACCCGGGTTACCTGTTTTTAGCGTTTTTTTTTGCACAAAAACTCTATTTTCAAGGTACTCTAACCATCCAAACACCTCTAACATTATTTTATATCGAAATCACATTACGATTAAAATAAAATTACTTACCGAAAATAACGTGGTGTTACATTACACAAATCATCAATATCCAACCAATGAATAAATAAAATCATCTTTGCAAAGTTGTAGTTTATATAAACCCAAACATGAATTCTTTTCAGGCTCATGTGTTATTTAACCCAAGAGCCACGATATCCTTTGTATTGGTGTTGTTTACGTCCAAACTAAATGTCCCGTTAACTATGTTGAGCGAAAATTTGATAGTGCATGCAGCTGATGGAGGATATGTAGTGGTGAGAGATTAGTACTAAAAGCGTCGGCTTGAAGTTAACGGGATCGAGTTCCTTATTAATTTGAAGTCGATCACTACCCGAGAGTTTGATGTCATTGTGGGAATGGATTGGTTGGACAAAAATAGAGTCTAAATGGACTGTCTTTAGAAAATTGTTATAGTAGATGCACCAGGCGGATCCATGCTATTATTTGTAGCACATGTGAAGGTACATGGATGTGTTGAAAAGGGCGGCTTATTATTTGTAGCACATGTGGTTTGTACCGAGCCAAGCGACCAAGTATAGAGGATGTGGAGGTAGTTCGGAATATCCCGATGTTTTTCTAGATGATCTTCTAGATTTACGTCGAACCTGCTGATCGGTTTTTTTAGGTTTAGTGCCTAGAGCTAAGCCGATAGCTCGAGCACCGTATCGAGTGGTGTCTTATGAGATGGAAGAGTTGAAGAAGCAGTTGCAAGAGTTGTTGGATCGCGGATTCATTCGGCTGAGTTTGTCCCCCTGGGGCGCTCCCGCGCTCCCATCTTGTTTGTAAAGAAGAATGACCGCTCAATACGGATGTGTATAGATTATCATGAGCTTAACAGCTTTATCGTAAAGAACCGTTACCCATTGTCGAGAATCGATGATTTATTTGATCAACTTCAAGGGGATTCATATTTTTCGAATATTGACTTGAGATCTGGCTATCACCAGATGAAAGTACGAAAGTCTAATGTTTCGAAGACGACGTTTCGTACCCGATATGGTCATTATTGCAACACCCCAACTTTTTACAAACCATTATATTAGATAAAAGCATGTTTTACAAAATATGGTTCAACAAAAACCATAAAATTTGTTTAAGTACAACAAAGGGTGTTACAAACACATATCAAACAACCATAAGTTTAAGAGAAAGGATTTAATCAATACCAATACATGATAGCTGTATCCAATTCCACTCTTTTACACTTTAGGACTTATTTTACAACTTCAAACTATCTCACAACTTCGTACCTGAACCTGGAATACATGGCATAAAAATAGAATACGTAAGACAAAATGTCTCGTGAGTTACATGAGTTTTAGACTCAAACATTAAATTTCTTTTCCGATCTTTTATAAAAATTTATAACATAAACCATTGTCAAAACTTAATAGTAGAAACATACTATACCTCTTTACTTTTCAAAATCATCTTATATCATACTTTGCAAAAATAGCTTTTTACATACTTTCTTTGACTGGTTTTATAAACTTGCTGGATTTTTATACTTAGGGCTTTAATCACTATAAGTGATACCCCAAGTCTCTACCGCTAGAAAGAACAGATCAATCCTCACAGTAGAAGTGCTGAGGCAGCCTACTTCGCGAAGGGGTTTTCCCCAGTAGACTCCTTACCTAGCCCGGGTAGGTGGAACATAGTTCCCTTACTAACATTGCTAGCTACAATACCAGTCATATATAAAAAAATACTTTCTGCATACTGAAATATTACTTGTACACATAATGGCTAAACGCCAAGCTTTTGACTTAAACATGCTTTTACCATAATCTAGGCTATTGCCAAAATCATACTTTCAATTATAGCAGTTTACCTTCATATAAGCTAGAAAATACCATTCTTGCAAATATTTTCACACATAGAAATATTATATGAAATCTGAAAAAATACTTACTTGCCATGTATCCCAAAATGGGTAAAAATACTACATGTACTCACCTTATAGATCTTGAAAGGTTGACTAGGCATTTCTTGGTTCTTTACCACTTCGATGTCCAATTACTTGACTTGCACCTATATTTAATATATATCATACATTAAATTATATTCTAATTGACTCTATAACTTATTAGAGTCCTTCTTATACCACTAAAGGTCAGAACAAGTGTATAACTTTTGCATGACCAACTTTAGTTAAATCGTATTTTATACGTATTTTACTACAGTACTCTCGGAGGGTCGTATTTCGATTCCGATAATTTTCTGTGAAGTTTTGGACTATATTGGACCTATGTTTAAAATTTGAGGTCAATCGGATAAGTATAGGACCAATTCCCAAAAATGCAAGACCAACTGGCAGGAGACTTGAAGCAAAACTGCAATTTCATTCTGCCGTGAGGTCGCGTCGCGATCCTTACAAGATCGGGTCGCGATCTTCGAGTACAATGCCTAATTTGGCGATTTTTCAAGCTGCAGCTGCATTGGTTTCCTACATTAAGTTCTTAATACATGTCTTAATCGTCTTAGGGTCACTTCTAGGCCCTAATAACAACTTCTTCATGCATTTTAACCTCAATTTACCAATTTCATCATCTTTGATTGAAATCCTTCCCGAAAACCCATTTTTTCCCAAAAATCATTTTAACAAATTTTTGAGAATGGAACTGATTTCTCACTTCATTTATAACATATATGACTTAATAAAATCATAGAAATAAATTTTAGTTCCAAAAACCCATTTCTAGGGTTCTTGAGCTCCAAACCCAAAATCAACAAAATCTTCGGTTAAATTGGTGTAATCTTGGCATAACTTCATGTACCAAATTTAGATATCATATTAATCACTTGAAATCATGACATGAACTGAAATTTCAGTTCATCTCGTGAAGAACCAACTCAAGAATTGAACCTAAATGATCTTTACTAACCTTAATACTTGATTACTTCAACTTCCAAGCTATTGTTTCCAAATCCTTGCTTAAATCTCGCGAACTTCCCAGGAATCGGTTCTTCAAGCTTTCTCCCGTAGTCTCTAGAGCTCTCTACTGAATTTATGATCATTAATGAGATATTTTCTCATTTTTATATTTTCTATATTTACAGTTTTGGTCCCTCTAGTTCACTTCCTTGAACTTTGGCCACCAAAAATAATTATCTTTACATAGAATCTAATTTCTCACATTTTTAGTCCTAAACTATAAATAAATTTTTATAATAATTTCTGCATATTGTCAAATGACCAATTTACCCTTACAAACATAGTTTCTCATAAAATTTACATATAAAACTTAAATTACACACATCTTAATTTACATATTTATATTATAAATTTTTGGTCGTTTCAACTATAAGTTTTTAGTGATGCCCTTTGGCTTGACGAATGCTGCAACCTATTTTATGGACTTGATGAATCGAGTCTGCCTTCCATATATTGATAAGTTCATTATCGTGTTTATTGACGATATCTTGATTTACTCTAAGAGCCGAGGCGAGCACAGGCGACATTTGCAGTTGATCCTAGACCTTCTCCGTAATGAGGAGTTGTATGCGAAATTCTCGAAGTGTGAATTTTGGTTGTGAGAAATTCAGTTTCTCGACCATGTGATTAACTCGGAAGGCATCAAAGTAAATATTGTCAAAGATAGACACGTTGATGCATTGAAAGCCACCTAAAAATCCATTAGAGGTCCGATGTTTCTTGGGGTTAGCCGGTTATTATCGACGATTTGTTGAGAACTTCGCTAGTGTCGCAACACCTCTAACGAAGCTAACCCGAAAAACAGAGAAGTTTAACTAGACTGAGGCACATCAATAAGCATTTGAGCAGCTGAAGCGTGTTTTATTTGAGGCTCGAGTACTAGCATTATCGTAAGGTGAAGATGATTTTGTTCTCTATAGACTAGTGATGCTTCACAAGTCGGCCTAGGGTGCGGTGCGTGTTGATGCAGAAAGGACGTGTGATCGCCTACACGTTGCGGAAACTGAAATCCCACGAGTGAGCGTACCTCGTACATGATCTAGAGCGGTGTTTACGTTGAAGATTTGACGGCATTATTTGTATGGTGTGCGATTTCAGATATACACAAATAATAAAGAGCTTAAAGAACTTGTTTAATTAGAAGGAACTAAATATGAGACATAGGTGATGGATGGATTTGCCGAAAGACTATGATTGCGAAATACTTTACCATCCAGCCAAGGCTAATGTAGTAGCCGATGCACTTAGCAAGAAAAGAACAGCCTATTCGAGTGGTAACAACCCGAATAAGAGTTTTTAGCCGACTATTAGACCTGATACAGAAGGCCCAATCTGAAGTGAATGATATGAAGAGTGATAGAATGGACGGCTATGTAAATAAACTTGTTGAGAATCCACAAGGATTGAAGACCTTTCAAGGACGAGTATGGGTCCCAAAGCGCGTAGAGGAACGACAGCTGTTACTAGAGGATGCTCATTGTGCCCGATATTTTGTTCACTTGGGGAGCACGAAGATGTACAGAATTCTGAAATTTTTTCCATTCTCAATGGAACCTTCCCCTATGTGTGTGCACACGTATACACACACATTTTTCACACTTTTTACATAGAAAACTAATTTGACTATGATTAGTCAAATGGGAAATTTAGGTTGGTAAATCATAATCCTCAGTCATATTACCTAATTATTTATCAACCCTCGTCACTCTACAATATCATCTAAAGCATATTTCAACCACTGTGTTTATAGTTTTCTAAGCGAACACCACTACTATACGATTGCACCACATTCATATTTTAAAAAACATGGTTTAGTATAATATTTATAAGAGTAAATTGCACGAATGGTCCTTGTGGTTTGGGGTAATGTTGAAGCGTCAATTCAACAAATAAATTGAGATAATATATATAAAGCTCAAGTCTTAGTTCTCTGCTCAATTTACTAATAAAGTAGTAAGAGATAAGCAGGGTCGATCCTCAGGGACGCGGGACGAACTCTTATACCGATGTTTACTTAAGATACGAGTAACATGGGGGGTTTTAATACACGAACATTATTCAACTAATTAAATTAAGCATACAAATAAACTAAAAGATATGAAAACACAATGAAGTAAGATTCTGATTCCATTTTCACATGTTTGATAAGGATTCTCAATCTAAGACTAGAAGTTCTATTCGTTTCATCTAAGATGGTTCTAAAAGCATTAATAAGCTCTAATACTTTTGGTTCACAAAGTTATTTAATCAAAACAAGCTCTTGAATTAAACCTATTTCTCTTAACATAATCCAAACAAGCTCTTGGATTATATTAGAAAAATGCATTAGGATTTAAGTGAACAACCAATCAACATTTAATACTTCTCAAAAGCTCGGAAGCGTGAAAACATGTTATTCGAATTACATCCAAATAATCCTCAACAAAAGATCAATTTGGGTGTTGTTACAACATCTAATCGTAAAACAATTACGGATTTCACAATTAGAATAACAATCATGATACAAACATCAATTCAAGTGGCCAACAGGAATCAATATAAGAATCACATGCACATTGAACACAAAACTCGAACAACTAGATGAAAAACACAAATATACTTCTAGCCAATTGATTAAAAACACCAAATCACATGATTCACAGAATCGGAAAGGGTAGAGATCTAGCCACACATGAGTGGACTAAGATCTCTACAATACAAACAATAAAAAGTAGTCTAAATGCACTTACAAACAATGTTCAAACCACAAATTGATGTTTTCCAAATGTTTATGATGATAGGAGTCTCCCAAAATTCGTCCCTTCTTTGTCTAGAATGAATCCCCCCCAAAAATGACCCCAAAAATGCCTTAAAACCGTGCAGAAAACTGACGTGTAACCAACTCTTTCAGCGCCACACGACCCCGTGTGGATTTCACACGGGTCGTGTGATTTCTTCAATGGTCACGACATGATTTTACACGGCCCGTGTGGATTTCACACTCAAATGCGATTTTGTGGGAACTGCAAGGATCCACACGACCCCGTGTGAAATTCACACGACCCGTGTGGATTTGGGCAGTAGGCTTCTTCATTTTCCTTGCTTCCATTTGCTTCCAATTGTTGTCCAATGCTTCCATAGTTACTCCAAGCTCCATGCCAAGCTTCCAATACTTCTTTCCATATGCTCTAAGCTCCCGCTCCATGCCAAGCTTCCAATACTTCTTTCCATATGCTCTAAGCTCCCGCTCCATGCCATCATCCACAATTTCTCCAACACATCCAACTTGCTCCATTCTCCCAATTACCCTGAAAAGTACACCAAACTTATGAAGTATCGAAATTCCCGGAAAATAACTAAAAATGCATGTAAATGGTTAAAGAAATAAATAAAATAAAGGAAAAGGACTTAGAAAAGATGCATAAAATGCATCTAACAAATCTCCCCAAGCTTAAGACCTTACTTGTCCCCAAGTAAGAGAATCAATAAGAACGAGTCAGGAATAGATTTGAGACTATGATCCTAAGCCAAAACGCAAAAAGAAATCTAAATGAAATGAAAATGCAAATGTCATGATGAAAATAATGCAAAATTACTAAACTAAAAAGAAAATAAACTAAAAAATAAAAATCTTTTTGGCTGTTTAATTGACCTAGTTTCTAAGTTTATTATCCAATGTCCCACATCCCATGTAGCTTTACCATATATATAGATTTTCCATTAGAAACACATGGTTATTTCTTACTCCAAATTAGCTTCAACGGAATCACGGACAAAAGACATTCTCCTACAAAACTCCTAGCGTAAAATCAGTCCTTACGGTCGGAAATGTATAAAATTTTTGACCAGGCCTTACCAATCCAACTTTTGAAACATTAAACACCTCATTAAGGCAAGCTAACTCATAAAAAGGCAACAGCATATTGTAAAGGGTTCATCTCGACCTAAACCCCCCTAAATAACGCCTCAGTTTAAATCTCGCTTTTTTGTTATTGCCCCCTACCTATCACCTCACTCAGTCTTTGCTTGCACAATTCACTTGAATTTGACTTTGACTTGATTTGATTTCTTGAAATGTACTTGCTTGTAGGTGTAGTTTTTGTGTTACACCTTCTTCAATCTTTAATCTTTTAATTTTTTTTTTGATTTCTTCATTTGAATTTGCTTGATTTGATTGAATTTTTCTTCATTATGATTTGGACTCTCCGTCTTGATTATTTGTAAAGGACTTCTTGATTTGAGTTTCTTTGATTTTGGTTTCTTGAAATCCTCCTTGGCTTTGATTGCGGTTTAGAGAGCCCACCATTTGAATACTTCGGGAAGACTGAGTGACTGGACAAGTAGGGTCCAACGAGACTTTAAACTAAGATGTACAATGGGGAGTAAAAGGATATGAACCTTGTTTACAACTTTTTTGCCCCTTCCTAGTTGTTACTCTGCTTTAAGAAAATGTTTAACCTTTCTCGTTTTGCATCAATAAGGCTTATTCAAAAGTTTATAATTTTCACATTGTAAAAACTACTTTTACGCCTAGAGAGATGAGGTTAACGTTTCCATCCCTATCATTTTCCGTTTTAACGAAGCATGTTGGAGTAAGCTCAATTTTCATTTATTTTTGATATAATGAAAATACAAGCATATCGGGACGTAAAACACTAGACAACAAACTCTATGAACGGTCAACTAAACAAAATTTTTTTTTTAGATGAATGAAATGCATGAAAATATGGAAAATGAAAATTAATTTGAAAATAAAGAAAATCTAAGTATTTACAAAAATTTTAAAAATTTTGTACAAAAAAAAAATGCATGAATGAATGAATGAATTCCCCCTCCCCAAGCTTAAGATTGAGCATCGTCCTCGATGCTTAGAAAGGGGGAAACGCGCCTAAAATTCCGGGGGTGGAGGTGGTGGGAATTGGGGCGGATTGAGATTCCACCCTTGGAACATTGAAGACATCTCTTGAAATTGTTTCTGCTGAGCCTCCCAATGTTGGGCTTGTTGTGTCCAATATTCCTGTTGGGTATCCCAATTCGTGGTGTACTCGTTATGGAAGGTGGTGAGGCGGGTATCAATGGATTGATAATTTGTGTTCAAGGTTTGGACATCGGTATGGAGGTTGTGGTAGTTGGTGTTTAGAGCGTGGTAATCTATGCGAAGACCGGAAAGAGTATCCTCAATGCGGGATAGCCGACCGTCGACGGAAGATGGATCATCCTCAGCATGAGGAGAAGTTGGGATGGCGGAAGATGAGGCACCACCGCGAGGAGAACGGGAGACATGAGGAGAATGTGGAGCGTCTCTATCGGCTGAATGGCGCAAATGATGTTTCAAATACCAATCAGTATTTACCGTTAATTCGTCAAGATGGAGGACATGAGCATTGTCAGGCGTGACGCGGATTTCTTTCTCATCAGCTTGCTTTGGAAGGGTCCATATGAAACCATGTCTAGAAGGACGGCACATTTTCATAGATTCAAAAAATGAGGTGGTAAGAAAATGGCCGCCAGTCATGATCGGTTCATTGGGGTGGAATGTGAGGCCGAGTGCGGGGTGCTGAGCGATGAGAGTTAATAAACCCGCACAATGAACTTGCCCGTTAGGGGCACGAGCTACATTCAAAAGCCTATGACCAATGCATTTACCAAAATGCGGTTTGACTACACTCTTCTCATCAATCATGTACGAGAGGAGACGGAGCTCAAGAGAGTTAATTGTACTCCGCTCCTCACGAGGGAAAACAACGGAAGCGAGGATGCGATGAGCGACACGCAAGACAGGATGAATGATAGAGGAAGCCTTAACTGTGCTGGCGTTATAGCGGTCGAGATTAGTGATGTCTTTCCAAACCGAGGCGGGGGTATAGCGTTTGTCGGGTCTGACCTTATAAACATCCTCTGTATCAGTGGGATCTTGTCCCACTAAAGAACAGAGTTGGTCCGCATGAATCCGGTATAAATGGTTATTTAACCGGAAAGAAAGAATGTCGTCCTCAAAGTTGAAAGACGACAACATCTCAAGAGACGGACGAAGGTAGGACGACGCATGAAGGTCAAGAAGACCGGGCCACCCAAGATTAGAAAACAAAGTTTGAACTCCCTCAAAAATAAAAAGTTCTTGCAAAGATTCAGGGTGAGCAAACTTTTGAGAAATAAACAACCGGTCTAGCAAGGTATTGTAGCGGTCAATCTGACTTTGGTCAACAAATTCCACTTCCCAATGTTCGGGAAGGTTTCGGTCGGGTGATGGACTAGGTTCGGGACGAGATTGGCGTTTTGTTCGGGTCGTACGTTTTTTAGCTAAGGTCTTTTGACGCTTATTAGATGACGTACCTTCTTCCATTGGAACAAGCAAGTCAATGAAAGTCAATGAAAGTCAACGAATTTTTCAACGGAACGGGTCAACGGGACCACAAGAAAATTAAAGTCCAAAAATTCGTTAAAAACGCGGGAAAACTCGTTGGAACGACAATTTGGAGCACAAAATATGGTTGCTAAACCCACAATTATACAAAACCCACAAATGATTTGACAAAAAACAAAGATATAAACAAGGAAGGAATTTACCGGGCAATGTCGCGTGTTCTCGAGTGGGAAATCGTTCCTTGCTTCAATCTCTACCTTCCCTAAGCTTATCCTACAAATAAAAGTAAGAAATTTCAAGATTTATTTCAAAATTTTCGAACCTAGGGTTTTGGAGAAAACCCTAACCGCCATTGTTGAGATCTTGAGCTTGAAAGGGTTAAGAAGATGAAGTAGAGTTGAGAAAATCATACCTTTGTGGAAGATTAAGCACAAAAAAAAATCGAGATTTGTGGGTGTTTGTAGCTGAAAATCGCGAAGAGTAGAGAAGAGGGAGAGAGAGTTTGCGTGAGTGTGAAAAGGGAAAGTGAAATGTGCAGCCAAAAAGCAAAGAAAATCGGACTAAAAGGTTTTTTTATGCGTCACACGACCCCGTGTGGATTTCACACGGCCCCGTGTGAAATTGGACAGTTTCGAAAGAATTTCTGAACCGGACGCACACGACCCGGTGCCAGTTTCACACGACCCCGTGTGAAATTGGACATTTTCGAACCATTTTTTCACGCACAAACCACACGACCCCGTGTGGATTTCACACGGCCCCGTGTGAAAATCGACAGTGGGCTTTCAATTTTTGAGTTTAAAATCACACGACCCGTGTGACTTTTCACACGCCCCGTGTGGATTTCAACAGTGGACTTTTCTCAAAAATTGTTCGTTTTTTGCACATTTTACTTCTAGCTTTCGCGTTTCTTGTCCGAATTAAAATTTGTACACTTCTCTCCTAAGTTATTTTTCACCAAAAAAAAAAAAAAAAAAAAAAAAAACTTGGAAAACTTAAAACAAAAACAAATTACGCAAAATAAAGTACGGAAAAGTCTTTGAAAGAAAACAAATAAACGGTAAACATTCGGGTTGCCTCCCGAAAAGCGCCTCCATTTAAAGTCATTGGCTTGACTTTTCCCGAGTCTATTACGGTGCATTGTGCTTCGGATTTTTCTCGGTTTGAGCTGGGAGTTTACCTTGGGATTCTAACTTACTCATTGAGTTTCAAGTTGTGAAATTTGTTGTTCTAAGCTTTTGATACTTGCTTTCGTCTCGTGTTGAAATGCCTGAGTACTCGTTGCTATACTTTTCACTATGTCCTCCAAGGACATACCCGAGCTACTACTCCATTGGTTTTGATTTTGGGGAGGGGGTAGTTGTGTTGAGGTTGATGTTGAAAATTTGATGGAGGGTTATTTTGTTGGTATAGGTGTCTTTGTTGTGGTTGAGATATCGGTTGAAAGTTTGGGTTTTGTTGAAATCCCCAATTGTGATTATTTCTTGGTTGATCGAAATTTCCTTGGTTTTGGCCGGGATACCCACCAACTGCTTGTACTTTTTCCGTGTCTTCTTGAAGCATAGGGCACATATCGGTTGGGTGCCCATATTGCAAACATATCCCACAAGCTCGGACAGTTGGTGATTCCACACCTTTATCCTTTGTTAGCTGCATCACCGCCTTCGTTAGTTCCAAAATTTGTTTTTCCATGTGCGGGGTTGACACTTCCTTAACCCCTCTTGGCGGATCGGCATACCATTCGTCTTCCATTTTCGTGTGCTTTGAATCTTCGGACATGTTCTCTATAAGAGCTCGAATTTGAGTTGGTGTTTTGTCAATTAAAGAACCTCCACTCGATGCATTGATCAACCTTCGCTCCATTGGTGTCAAACCTTCACAAAAGTATCGGAATAGTTGATACTCGTTGATTCCATGTTGTGGGCATCGGGCACACAACTTCTTGAATCGTTCCCAATACGTGTGAAGGGCTTCTCGCTTCCCTTGTTTAATACCAATGATCTCCCTTCGTAAACTTGAAGCTCTCGTTTCTGGAAAGTACTTATCAAGGAAGAGTCGCGCAAGGCCATTCCATGTAGTGACCGACCCCGGTGGTAGGTCATATAGCCACTCATTGGCTGCGTCTTGAAGTGAAAAGGGGAATGCCCTTAACTTGATTTGGTCTTCGGTAACATCATGTGGCTTCATACCAACACAAACTACATGAAATTCTTTTAGGAACTTGTGGGGGTCTCCGTTCTCCAAACCACGAAAACTTGGTAACAAGTGGATTAATCCCGACTTCAGCTCAAAGTTCATCATCGCGGGATAAGTAATGCAGAGTGGTTGTTGGGTGACATCGTGAGTCGCCCAATCACGTAAGGTTCTTTCCTCGTCCATGTGGTGGTCTCGGGTAGGGGATTCGGTGATCTCAACCTCGGGTATAATAGGGATTGTGAAATATGGTTGGGGGGTATTTTGGATTGGTGAAAGTGGTGGTGAGGGTTCTCTGGATGAATATTGGGGTGATGAATATGGTGTATCTGTTTCGGTTTCACTTGAAAGGGGTATTTCCTTCCAAATGTTGATGACTGGAGGGTTTGATGATGTAGAAGTTGTGGAACCCGGCTGTTGCCTCTTCCGAAGCTTAGCTTATTTCCTTAGCTTCTTTGCTGTCTTTTCAATCTCCGAATCAACTGGAATTGGTGTACCTGTACGTAAAGATCTCGGCATAAACAATTAGTACTGCCGTGTCCCCGGCAACGGCGCCAATTTGTTGAAGCGTCAATTCAACAAATAAATTGAGATAATATATATAAAGCTCAAGTCTTAGTTCTCTGCTCAATTTACTAATAAAGTAGTAAGAGATAAGCAGGGTCGATCCTCAGGGACGCGGGACGAACTCTTATACCGATGTTTACTTAAGATACGAGTAACATGGGGGGTTTTAATACACGAACATTATTCAACTAATTAAATTAAGCATACAAATAAACTAAAAGATATGAAAACACAATGAAGTAAGATTCTGATTCCATTTTCACATGTTTGATAAGGATTCTCAATCTAAGACTAGAAGTTCTATTCGTTTCATCTAAGATGGTTCTAAAAGCATTAATAAGCTCTAATACTTTTGGTTCACAAAGTTATTTAATCAAAACAAGCTCTTGAATTAAACCTATTTCTCTTAACATAATCCAAACAAGCTCTTGGATTATATTAGAAAAATGCATTAGGATTTAAGTGAACAACCAATCAACATTTAATACTTCTCAAAAGCTCGGAAGCGTGAAAACATGTTATTCGAATTACATCCAAATAATCCTCAACAAAAGATCAATTTGGGTGTTGTTACAACATCTAATCGTAAAACAATTACGGATTTCACAATTAGAATAACAATCATGATACAAACATCAATTCAAGTGGCCAACAGGAATCAATATAAGAATCACATGCACATTGAACACAAAACTCGAACAACTAGATGAAAAACACAAATATACTTCTAGCCAATTGATTAAAAACACCAAATCACATGATTCACAGAATCGGAAAGGGTAGAGATCTAGCCACACATGAGTGGACTAAGATCTCTACAATACAAACAATAAAAAGTAGTCTAAATGCACTTACAAACAATGTTCAAACCACAAATTGATGTTTTCCAAATGTTTATGATGATAGGAGTCTCCCAAAATTCGTCCCTTCTTTGTCTAGAATGAATCCCCCCCAAAAATGACCCCAAAAATGCCTTAAAACCGTGCAGAAAACTGACGTGTAACCAACTCTTTCAGCGCCACACGACCCCGTGTGGATTTCACACGGGTCGTGTGATTTCTTCAATGGTCACGACATGATTTTACACGGCCCGTGTGGATTTCACACTCAAATGCGATTTTGTGGGAACTGCAAGGATCCACACGACCCCGTGTGAAATTCACACGACCCGTGTGGATTTGGGCAGTAGGCTTCTTCATTTTCCTTGCTTCCATTTGCTTCCAATTGTTGTCCAATGCTTCCATAGTTACTCCAAGCTCCATGCCAAGCTTCCAATACTTCTTTCCATATGCTCTAAGCTCCCGCTCCATGCCATCATCCACAATTTCTCCAACACATCCAACTTGCTCCATTCTCCCAATTACCCTGAAAAGTACACCAAACTTATGAAGTATCGAAATTCCCGGAAAATAACTAAAAATGCATGTAAATGGTTAAAGAAATAAATAAAATAAAGGAAAAGGACTTAGAAAAGATGCATAAAATGCATCTAACAAATCTCCCCAAGCTTAAGACCTTACTTGTCCCCAAGTAAGAGAATCAATAAGAACGAGTCAGGAATAGATTTGAGACTATGATCCTAAGCCAAAACGCAAAAAGAAATCTAAATGAAATGAAAATGCAAATGTCATGATGAAAATACCCCACCCACACCATAAAAAAATGCAAAACCAATCCGGTAACAATAGTAAACCTTGGCACCAAATCCAAATAAATGCAAAGAAATCAGATCCAAAAAATCCTCAGAAATCCAAATACATTCGAACTCATAAATCAAATACATTCAAACATAGAAACCCAGAAATCATTATACACAAAATTCGCTAACTTCATCTTGCTTCTTCACTTGCCCCAATTTCTCTGTCAATCAATAGCCATTAACAACATCAAGCTTCTCCAGGTGCACCAAAGCTCTAGATATTCACACATTGCTAGTCATTTATCATTATACAAAGTGCACGGTGATCAAATCGAAGCCAACACAGTTGAGATCAAGGCGACGTACCAGAGGTTGGAAAGAGTTTTGCACCTGGATGTCCGAGATGATTTGTTAGCGGATGAGTTGGTGAATGATCCGTCAGCTGATGAGTGACCCAAAACCATTCCCGACAGTTACACAAAAAGAGGTGTAGAAACCCTAGATCCAGTCACTGTTGCTGCAACATCCTAAGGCTACCATCACCAGACTCCGACGAGTATTGAGAATCCGTCCAGAGAATGGAAAGGGTAAGAACCAAGGGTTTGTTTTCATCAGTTTCAAAAATGCTCCAAGCCTTGTCTCACCGATCTGTAACGGCGTTTGCGAGCCACTGCTGGTGGAATTTGGTGGCCGGTGGCTGTAGAGCAATTCTATGAGGCGTAGGGTGAAAAAGGGAAGGAGATGATTAAAGAGAAAGATACTTTAGGGTTTTGTTAGGAGAGAGAGAGACTAACGCAGATGCTTTAAGGTGGGAAGTGATATTATTTTTTTCTTTTTTTAATTAAAAAATAAGAAAACAAAAAAGGAAAAATCAAAATATAAATTACTAAGGGTAAAAGGGTCTTTTTATCTCTGGTAGGGACCAAGCGTGCAACAAAACTAAAAATTAGGGACCGTCCGAGTTAAAAAAAATAATTAGGGACCAAACATGTAAGTTATCTGTAACACCCGGCTTTTAAAACAAAACACCCCTGAAAATTTTTCATTTAAAATACAAGTTTTTATACATAAAACCATAACAAAGGGGTATATTTTTAAGAAACACGGGTACAAGTGTATCAATGAGAGTATACAATACCATAATCTCCTTTGAAGCCGGGCTGCTACTGACAGCATCTACGAGTCCCACTTCAAAGTCACGGACTCTATCTTGTCCCCTATCAGTATCATGCTAACCTGCAGGGACATTTAACAAACGGTATGAGCTACAAAGCTCAGTGAGTAATCATATCTGCAAATAACGTGTACAATACAAATACATTCATATAACTGTCTGGATATCGAATCCAGACTACTAGCCTTACTGGCTAACCGTATGTATCTGAGGATTTCGTATCCAAAGTACTAGCTCTACCAGCTAATCACATATCATGTGATTATCCAATCACTTTATCATGTCTACTCTGTTATTTGCATACCATTCAAACCAGTTCTGTATCATTTCTGTCCCATCTTGCTTAGTCATACTTGACTATTCCATATATATCATGACTATATAAGTCATATCATTTGTCGTGGCTATACAAGCCGTACCAAATCATTCCTTGCATATGAATCATAGCCCGCAGGCCGCACTAACTGGGTTTAATACCCGATATCATACCCAAAAAGGCCGTACCATGTACCTGTAACAAATCATAGCCCGAAGGCCGCATCGGAGACATAGCCAACAAGGCCGCATCGGAATATCATAGCCACAATTGGCCGTACCGTCTATTAACAGTTTCTTCACGATCAAATATGGCTCACGGGAAGATCCCGCTGTTGCCTAGACTCACGGCTGGTTCCGGTATTGTCTATAAAAGTAAATATATGGCTCACAGGAAAATCCCGCTGTTGCCTAGACTCACGGCTGGTCCCGGTATTGTCTATAAAAGTAAATATATGGCTCACAGGAAGATCCCGCTGTTGCCTAGACTCACGGCTGGTCCCGGTCTTGTCTATATAAGTTTTATTGACTCACGGCTGGTTCCGGTATTGTCATTGTATTTTATTGACTCACGGCTGGTTCCGGTATTGTCATTGTATTTTATTGACTCACGGCTGGTTCCGGTATTGTCATTGTATTTTATTGACTCACGGCTGGTTCCGGTATTGTCATTGTATTTTATTGACTGACTCACAGCTTCGTTCTTGTCTATAATAGACTCACGGCTTATCTGATATTGTCATGTCAATATTGTTGACTCACAGCTTCGTTCTTGTCTTTATCAGACTCACGGCTTATCTGGTATTGTCGTCTTCATATATCTTCAAACTTGTCATTTTCGTCCCACAAGTCAATTTCAACCTGTAACAACTCAATCATCATATATCATATATGATATCAGTGAGATTACTCACCTGGATGTTAGCCGCATTTATATCCCGGTTGTTTCTTGCCTTTGAGTGCACCACAACCATTTCGTCCCACACCTATATAATCATTTATATACCAAATGATAATAGGTTAATAGTCATTCCAATTAACTCTAATACCATAGAGTTCAATACAATATCATTATAAACAATGCATAGTTAATAAACTTTCCGTTTACTAACTTTATATGAATTTTACTATTCACCGAGGCATTCGGATCGGTCTACAGTGCCCCCGAGGGGTCGAAAACCCAACTTAATAATTTTCCCAAACTTTTCAGACCATAACGAGCCTATGGTCCAAATTTGAGCTAAAACGGACAAGCCAAACGAAAGTTAGCGAGTCGGAAGTCCCCTGCCTGCCCCTGCTTGGAGGCGCACTGCGCCAGGAATCAGGCGCACTGCGCCTGGGCGCACCCCGCCCTGATCCTGGGCGCACTGCGCCCTGCGCCTGGGCAGAGCTCCTGGACAGTCGCGATTTATGCACTGTAGCAAGCAGTTTTTGGCCATTAAGTCCTTAATCCAGTCCTTAATCGATTGGGGTTTGTTTCTAGGCTAAAACCTTATACTCTAACAAGGTTTTCAACCATTCAAAACAACTAAATCAATCAAAATGAAGAATTAGGGTTCTTAATCCCAAAACCCCAAAACTTCAAATTCATCACTAATAGCAATCTACTTCCATTTTCTTTGGTTAAGTCCATTCTAGCATGACTTAATGGAAGTAATAAACCATTTAAACCACATAATTATAACTGAAATGTACAAATTTCAGTTTCTATAAAACCCAATCAAGAACACTTCAAGAACTTGATTAAAACTAACCTTTCAAGCTTAGGAATCATCAATTCCAATCCATAGTTCCAATTCCTTGCTTCAATCCTTCAAGATTTTCCAGAAATTGCTCTCAAATCTCTTCTCCCGTTGCTGCACAATGAGCTAGTCAAAGAGAGAGTCAACTCTCTCTTATTTATACCACAAAATTTTGCAAAATTAGTCCCTAAGTTCATGTTCTTGGACTTTTGCCACTAAAATCAAGTTTTATTACAATAAAACTTTCATTTCTTACATTTTTGCCACAACCAACAATATTTTCAGAATTGGTCCTTCACATGGTCAAATGACCAAAATACCCTTTTGCGGTAAAACGACCAAAATCAGTTTTTATAACATTTTAAGTCCAAAACTCAAAATATTATTTCAACCAAAATACTTTTCTGTCCAAAAGACCAATTTACCCTTCCAAGGTAAAATGACCTTTTTACCCTTTTTATTATATTTATAAAAAGAGTATCTTGGCGTTACATTATCCCATACCACAAGGACCATTCATGTAATTTTCTCTATTTATAAGAGTAAATTGCACGAATGGTCCTTGTGGTTTGGGGTAATTTGCGTGTTTGGTCCCTAACTATTTTTTTTAACTCGGACAGTCCTTATTGTTAAGTTTTGTTGTGCGCTTGGTCCCTACCAGACTTGAATTGACTATATTACCTTTAATAATTTCTTTTTTAATTAATTTTTTTGTTTACTATTTATAATTTATTTAAATTAAAATAAGTCCACATTATTTATCATTTATTTTATAAACTTAGTGAAATCATCTCTTCTCATTACTATCTCCGGCTAATATCACCGGCCTCCATCTCCGGCCAATATTTTTTCTATCAGAAAATACCCCACCCACACCAGAAAAAAATGCAAAACCAATCCGGTAACAATAGTAAACCTTGGCACCAAATCCAAATAAATGCAAAGAAATCAGATCCAAAAAATCCTCAGAAATCCAAATACATTCGAACTCATAAATCAAATACATTCAAACATAGAAACCCAGAAATCATTATACACAAAATTCGCTAACTTCATCTTGCTTCTTCACCTGCCCCAATTTCTCTGTCTATCAATAGCCATTAACAACATCAAGCTTCTCCAGGTGCACCAAAGCTCCAGATATTCACACATTGCTAGTCATTTATCATTATACAAAGTGCACGGTGATCAAATCGAAGCCAACACAGTTGAGATCAAGGCAGTGTACCAGAGGTTGGAAAGAGTTTTGCACCTGGATGTCCGGGATGATTTGTTAGCGGATGAGTTGGTGAATGATCCGTCAGCTGATGAGTGACCCAAAACCATTCCCGACAGTTACACAAAAAGAGGTGTAGAAACCCTAGATCCAGTCACTGTTGCTGCAACATCCTAAGGCTACCATCACCAGACTCCGACGAGTATTGAGAATCCGTCCAGAGAATGGAAAGGGTAAGAACCAAGGGTTTGTTTTCATCAGTTTCAAAAATGCTCCAAGCCTTGTCTCACCGATCTGTAACAGCGTTTGCGAGCCACTGCTGGTGGAATTTGGTGGCCGGTGGCTGTAGAGCAATTCTATGAGGCGTAGGGTGAAAAAGGGAAGGAGATGATAAAAGAGAAAGATACTTTAGGGTTTTATTAGGAGAAAGAGAGACTAACGCAGATGCTTTAAGGTGGGAAGTGATATTATTTTTTTCTTTTTTAATTAAAAAATAAAAAACAAAAAAGGAAAAATCAAAATATAAATTACTAAGGGTAAAAGGGTCTTTTTATCTCTGGTAGGGACCAAGCGTGCAACAAAACTAAAAATTAGGGACCGTCCGAGTTAAAAAAAAGAATTAGGGACCAAACATGTAAGTTATCCCATACCACAAGGACCATTCATGTAATTTTCTCTATTTATAAGAGTAAATTGCACGAATGGTCCTTGTGGTTTGGGGTAATTTGCGTGTTTGGTCCCTAACTATTTTTTTTAACTCGGACAATCCTAATTGTTAAGTTTTGTTGTGCGCTTGGTCCCTACCAGACTTGAATTGACTATATTACCTTTAATAATTTCTTTTTTAATTAATTTTTTTGTTTACTATTTATAATTTATTTAAATTAAAATAAGTCCACATTATTTATCATTTATTTTATAAACTTAGTGAAATCATCTCTTCTCATTACTATCTCCGGCTAATATCACCGGCCTCCATCTCCGGCCAATATTTTTTCTATCAGAAAATACCCCACCCACACCAGAAAAAAAATGCAAAACCAATCCGGTAACAATAGTAAACCTTGGCACCAAATCCAAATAAATGCAAAGAAATCAGATCCAAAAAATCCTCAGAAATCCAAATACATTCGAACTCATAAATCAAATACATTCAAACATAGAAACCCAGAAATCATTATACACAAAATTCGCTAACTTCATCTTGCTTCTTCACCTGCCCCAATTTCTCTGTCAATCAATAGCCATTAACAACATCAAGCTTCGCCAGGTGCACCAAAGCTCCAGATATTCACACATTGCTAGTCATTTATCATTATACAAAGTGCACGGTGATCAAATCAAAGCTCCAGATATTACGCTGAAGCTTGTGGCCTCCGTGCTAGACCGAAAAGAGTGTACCCGGGGCTGGTTTCCCCCCAGCCGTTGCTTGCAGGGCGTCTTTCCGGGGTGGACGTGTGCTGTGCACCAAGGTTTGCCGATTGCGGGTGTGGGTCTAGTCTCTGTGCAGTCTCCTCGGCGAAGGGTTGGCCACGAAGAACTGTAGTTAGCCTGATGTACCTAGCGTAGCTGTAGTATATTACGACTCATGTAATCGGATTCATCCTTAACTTGCAAATATATATATATATATATATATATATATATATATATATATATATATATATATATATATATATATATATATATATATATATATATATATATATATATATATATATATATATATATATATATATATATATATATATATATATGGGAGGGTTCCATTGATAATGAAAAAGAAGTTGAGAATGCGAGAATGAATCTGGGCCGTTAGATGCGCCAACGCTGATGCACCGCTCTACGACGACGAGATGAGTTTAATTTTTCGTATATTATTTATTCATATATGAATGTGTATATTCATATATGAATGCGAGAATGAATCTGGGTCACTAGATAGGTAAGCGCTGATGCGCCGTTCTACGACGACGAGATGGGTTTAATTTTTCGTGTATGATTTATTCATATATGAATGTGTATATTCATATATGATTATTTATATATCATATATGAATAATCATATATGAATAATCATATATGATTATTCATATTCATATATGAATAAACATATATGAATAATCTTTTTTTTTTTTTGGTAACGGAGGAACCCAGCTAACCCATCCTTTGGATGACCTAGCTGAGCCAACCTTCGGGGTGCACTGAACCCCCCGGTAGTGCCCGTGCTCCCTTTTTAAAGCATCCCCATTGGGGAGACCGGTGGCCATCCCTGATTGAAACCTGTGGGAATCGAACCATGGACCTCCTCTATGAGGGGCAAGAGCCGTTACCACTAGGCCATCAGGAGATGGTTGAATAATCATCTTTGAAATATGGTTGTGGTGGTCGGAATGGTGGTAGATGGTGGCGATGATGATGGTGATGGCGATAGAGGGTGGCGATGATGGTGGTGATGGTGGCGGTGTTAGTGGGGTGGTGGTGTTGGTGGAGATGGGTGGTGACGAAGGTGGTGGTGGTGGCGGCGCCGGTGATGAAGGTGGTGGTGGTGGCGGTGGGTGGTGGTAGCGGCGGTAGTGGAGGTGGTGGTAAAGGTGGTAGCGGCGGTGGTGGTCAAGATGGTGATAGAGGTGGTAGAGTTGGCTGTAGCGGTGGTGGTGGTTGGTGGCGATGGCGGCAGCGGCGGCGGCAGGGGAGGTGGCGGCGGCACCGGTGGTGGTGGCGGCGATGACGGTGGTGGTGGTGACGCAGGTGGTGCAGGTGGAAGTGGTGGTGAAAATCATATGTGAATAATAATATATATCTCGTCGTTAGAGCGTCAACGCTCCGACGGCGTTAAACCAATAGAGCGGCAAGAAAAAATATGTGGCCCATATGAAATATAATGGTCTCATATGAACCTAACCATATATATATATATATATATATATATATATATATATATATATATATATATATATATATATATATATATATATATATATATATATATATATATATATATATATATATATATATATATATATATATATATATATATATATATATATATATAGAATCAGGATCGGGTGAGGACTCTTCTTAAAGTGAGGACTTGCGAGGACACCTTAAAAAAATTGAAAAAAAATATAAAAAAATATAAATAATAAAATGGATCATAGTACTATATCGGAGAAAAAAAAAATTTAAAAAAAAACTTTTCGATCATTATTTTTTTTTATAATGAAATAATGATCCAAAATAAAAACAGAAAAATTGCATCATTACGTTTTGCAATGATGCAAATTTTTTTTTCAAATTTTTTTTGATAATGATATGGTACTATTCTCGATTTTATGATTTGTATTTTTTTTTTTCAATTTTTTTAAGGTGTCCTCGCGAGTCCTCACCGAAAAAAGAGTCTTCACCGGAACCGGACCATATATATATATATATATATATATATATATATATATATATATATATATATATATATATATATATATATATATATATATATATATATATATATATATATATATATATATATATATATATATATATATATAGGGTCCGGTTCCGGTGAGGACTCTTATTTCGGTGAGGATTTGCGAGGACAACTTAAAAAAATTGAAAAAAAATAAAAAAAAAATACAAATCATAAAATCGAGAATAGTACTATATCATTATCAAAAAAAATTTGAAAAAAAATTGCATCATTGCAAAACGTAATGATGCAATTTTTCTGTTTTTATTTTGGATTATTATTTCATTATAAAAAAAATAATGATCGAAAAGTTTTTTTTTTGAATCTTTTTTTTCTCTGATATAGTACTATGATCCATTTTATTATTTATATTTTTTTATATTTTTTTTCAATTTTTTTAAGGTGTCCTCGCAAGTCCTCACTTTTAAAAGAGTCTTCACCCGATCCTATATATATATATATATATATATATATATATATATATATATATATATATATATATATATATATATATATATATATATATATATATATATGCACACACACACACGTTTTACTCAATTTGAGTAGGATTAGTCAAACGGAAATTCAGGTTAGTTGGTAAATCATAATCCTCGGTCATATTACCTAATTATAAATCACACATCTAGGATCCCTGTGGTTGGCATGAAATTACATTGACAGTCATTCTTTTGAAATCCCACATCTAGGATCCCTGTGGTTAGCTTTTTATTGCAATTTTGGTCCCTCTGGCCGTTACCGTTTGTTTAGCTTCGTTAAATAATTGTAAATGACACAAATACCCTTAGAGACCAAAAGTGTAATTTCCGAAAGTTGGTTCTCTCTTGCCCTATTTTCTACTGGTCGGCCAAAATTGTTTGGTAGATACACAAAATCATACGACGACTGAACTATTTTATTTACCGTCACAGACATCATTCCCAGCATATCAACCACCCTATCTTTTCTAAAAGGTGGCGGCGGAGGGTTGTAAGAAGCAATATGCGGCGGCGGAAGAACTCCATTGGCACCGCTGAAAGTTAGGGATTCAATTATGTTTTCGTTTCAATTTTATCCCGAATAATTAGTAGTTTACTAATTTCCTCACAATCTCTCTCTCTCTCTCTCTCTCTCTCTCTCTCTCTCTCTCTCTCTCTCTCTTTGGTTTTCTCCCTTAATTTGTTTTATGGTTGATCATAAATCGTAATCCACATCCATCCATTCACATTCGCTATTAGGCATAATACTTGCATCGACAATGAGTAGGTAAGAAGCCAAGACCAACTCTTATCTGTTTTCTGTTCAATACTTCAAGGCAAGTGATGTGTTTGAGTATATTTTTTTTCTAGTTTTGTTCCACAGGCGTAATTTGCGCACGATCCTCTATAATTTCAAATTGATGATACAAATGGGTTGACTGGAATCTTATCGAAAAAATCAGAAACCCTAGACTCCCTACTTTGTGTATATCAGTCTCTATGTCTCTATCCGGTCGATTACTGCTTTTATCTAGATTTCTGTCTCTCTCTTCCTGCGGACATCTCTCTGTCTCTCACTATCATCACTTTCTTCCTTTATCTCTCTCTCTCTTGATTTCTATTGAAGATACGGACTGGATCGATTTTCTATAGAACCAACATATCACTGTGTTGTTTTTTAATTTGCAGTTGTTGTAAGAAAGGCTGCTTAAATTGGATTTGTACATCTGTTATTCAATGTTCACACTCACTGTTCCATCATCGTCTCCCAAAATCCTGCCTCGTTCTTTTCTTCTCCTTGCTCCGATCACGTCTGGTAGGAAATAGGGCAAGAGAGAACAAAGTTTTGGAAATTAAAAAAATACCCCCTGAATTTACAACTTTAATTTTAGAAAATAACAAAAGAAATAAAAAATTAAAGTTAAGGGTAGAATGGTCTTTTTACATCCCATTTAACAGAAAAAGTTGACAGTAACCAAATGAGGGACTGAAACTGTAAAGATCTGGTCACCATAGGGACCCTAACTGTGGGATTTCAAAATGATGACTTCTAATGTAATTTCATGTAAACCATAGGGACCAAAATTGTAATTTACTCTATATATATATATATATATATATATATATATATATATATATATATATATATATATATATATATATATATATATATATATATATATATATATATATATATATATATATAGGGTCGAGATCATGAGAGATCCTAAAAAAACCTAGGAACCTAGGAACTTTTTTTCTACACAATATTTTAAAAAAAATTGCATCCAATTTTTTTATTTAAAGCGTCTAAGAGATTTCTAAACCCTAAACCCTAAACCTTAAACCCTAAACCCTAAACCCTAAACCCTAAACCCATATAAAAAAAAATAAAAAAATGATTTTTTTGCATCCAATTTTTTTATTTAAAGTGTCTAAGAGATTTCTAAACCCTAAACCTAAACCCTAAAACTAAAACTAAACCCTAAACCCTAAACACTAAACCCTAAACCCTATACCTAAACCCTAAACCCTAAACCCTAAACACATATGAAAAAAAATTAAAAAAATGTTTTTTTTCGAAATTTTTTTTTTGATATCTTCTAGATGCATCATAACAAAAATTTTGGTATATTTTTTTTTGAAAAATATTGTGTAGAAAAAAAGTTCATAAAATGGGTTCTTAGGTTCCTAGGCTTTTTTAGGTTCTCAATTGAACTTTACTCTATATATATATATATATATATATATATATATATATATATATATATATATATATATATATATATATATATATATATATATAAATATATATATATATACACACACACACACGTTTTACTCAATTTGAGTAGGATTAGTCAAACGGAAATTCAGGTTAGTTGGTAAATCATAATCGTCGGTCATATTACCTAATTATAAATCAACCCTCATCACTCTACAATATCATCTAAATCATATCTCAACGACTGTGTTTATAGTTTTCTAAGCAATCACAACTAATATATGATATTACCACATTCATATTTTCAAAAACATGGATAGCATCGTATTTGTAAATTCATTCCTAATTAGATTATGTTTCATGTAAAAGACTATGAATAATAAGAAGCTTAACCACTTCGCCTAACAAATCATAGCATTGAATAAAAACACCATATCTTCAATTTTTGTGATTAATGCCAAAAACATAAAAAGAGAAGGCCCATTTCCACTAGGCTTAGTCCAGACATTTAGAGCAAGTATTGGTTTGTTTTTGCTTGAATCACTTTATTCACTTCGGTTAAAAGATTTATACCTTAGTTAGTGTGATCTAAGCAAGTCGTAATTCGTGTTTTCTACTTTACCCAGTTCTGCCACAGTTATATATTGATTCACTTGTTTATTTAAATTCAACAACTTACTTGTACTCGAATATTTAATAGAGTACTCAACCATACAACTTCCTTAAATTGTATATATGTTAATAATTTTGAGATGATCATTTAACATTTTGGATTAATAAACAAAGGAATTGAGGAACTCAAAAATGCATGAACTTGCATTTGTTTCATAGAGAAACGCTTCGGACCGTTATATCCAATCTGACTGAATTAACCGGATAACATTCTGAATGTTGGAGCTAAATAAGGACCGGTGAAATCAATTACAAACCGAACCAGGAAAGAAAAGGAAAACCCGTTGGACACGCGTTACAAACTAGTTACATCGGTTCACATATTTTTTGTCCCAAAACCAATTAAAAATCCAATTGGTTAGGGGAAAACTAGTTTATGATTTTACCCTAAAAAATTAAACCAGTTAAAAACCACTTTAAATCGGTTTTAATATGGAATTTTTGCACTCTACATAGTTTGAGCTTTTGCATTATGGTAACAAACCCTATACCGGTGCCATCATGTTACTAACCATTTTCTTTTTCTTTCTAAACGGTCCTATAGAAAAGGAGAAAGGGTAAGAAAGCTCTTGTATTTTGCTTCCGTTTAGCCATTATTGAAATTTTTTCCATTAACGACAATTCATATTTGCCAAATTTCCATAAAAGCCATCTTAAAACTTTGAATAACGAGTTGTTTGAAAGTTATCAATTTTCAAATGACTTTCATGAATTTTTTATGGAAAGTTAATAATTCTATAATGGTTTTTTATCGCAAACTAACGAAAATCGAATATGACTTCATTGAAAACCCTCGAAGGGAATATAGATATTTCAATATGACTTTTATGAAAATGTATGAAAATTTCAAATAACTTGCATTAAAACCTTTTTCTAACAACGAGTTACCGGGAAAAAAATATAAGAGATTTCGTAACATTTAATCGGTTTTCTAGTAATCACCAATCACCCGAATTTTCCTTTTCAAGTTTTAAGCCTGGTTCGAGTTTCGACTCCTAATATGTATGAAATGATTAGTTAACTTTTGAAATATATATTATTAAACTAAATATAAACTCGTTTATCTTACACTATAGTGATTTGTATATTCAAAAATTTTGATTTCATTTTTTGTTTAAAAAATGTTTAAGCCATCCCACTAAACCACCACCCAAAAAGTCAGACAAACTTTTTTCAAAACCCGATTCCTGTACATACACACACATAAATGGCAAAATAACCAATTAATAGATGATCAAAAGAAAAAAAAAAACTAATAATAAAACAACACAAAAATGTTAATTCACAAAAGAAGAAAAAAAAAATATCTCCGATCATCTTCAAACCTCATATCGTGAGCTATGACTGCGATTTATCATCCGAAGAAACAGACGAACGCCTTATGAACTCAAGACAGTCTTCAATGGCTTCCGAGTAAAACGAATTCGACCTCCCAAATGATCGTAATCGATATGCGTTCTCCTTCGTTACAATGTTTCTTTGGCTTAAACCCTTCGTCGCACATTTTTCGTACACAGAAGACGATCTCGACCTCCATGAGACCATAAGATTCTTGAAGAAATTACAGAACTTTGCACGCAGCCGTTGAACGTAAAATCTTTTGGGGTTTAACCGGAAACCTCGGATTGTGTAATATTTCCGGCGAACTCTGGTATAACTCAAAGGACCCATTTGGATTTTCCGATCAATTTTAGCGTCGGAGGAAGATGGTGATGAAGTTGGTTTGTAGTCGTCTGGTCTTTGTGGGAATTTATACATTGAAGATTCAAAGAGAGGGTGAAGTTGACTTTCTAGGAAAGTAGAAGGGTAAAGTTGGAATTTTATAATACGAAAATGATTTTTATTGGTGAGGATTCCGTAGAAGGTGGGAAGGGACTTGGAAAAAGGCTAAATGCGAATAATTTAATTAATATTTTTCTATTTACGGGATTAAGAGAATTTACTATTATAATTTCTCTAAATTAAGAAAATAGCATAATTTTTTTTATAATTTATAATGTATAATTGTTGTACATACAAATTATATAAACTCATTTGGTTCTTCAAGAATGTAAATATTATTTCCACTAAAGTTGTTAATACAATTATATAAACTCATTTGGGTCTTCAAGAATGTCAATATTATTTTCCACTAAAAAGTGTTATACTTTTATTGAAATAATTATTTGAAAATAGAAAAGTATAGGGTTATTTTGGTCAACTTGTTAGGGCACAAAGCAAAGAGCAAAACAAGGGAAAGTGTCTGTCGTTACATACATAAATATCATAGTTTTAGACTTTTAGTTCTTTTTTGGGGAATAGAAGCACATTTTATTATTTTAATGAATTAATAATTGCAATTAAGAATGTTGTTACGCGCAAAATTGTTTTTATTAGTTTGATCCAGAGGTATAATTCATATGATAATGATTGAAGAACAATGGCCGTACTATTGTATATAATTTTATCTCTACCATTCATGGTAAACAATGTATATCTTTCTGCGTCTATTGAAATTAACGAGAAACAACAAAAACAGAACATCGACGCTAAATGGTTTGACCAAAGTACTCTACTTGTGCGCTAGTTGGCTTTTCTAACCTTTTTTAAGAGAATATATATATATATATATATATATATATATATATATATATATATATATATATATATATATATATATATATATATATATATATATATATATATGGCTAGGTTATAATAATAATGACAATTATTGTGTTACCTTGTAACCAAATCCTGACCATCAGATTTCATTCTCGTAATAATGAAAAAACTGAAAATCCTTTCATTCTTAAAAGAATGAACTAAATTTTGTACATCAAAACAACAAGAGTTTTGTGATTAACATGAACCTTAATTTTAGTAACCTACTTTGGATGAATGGAGTTTTTGTCTATACATGTTGAGGGCATGAATGGAGATGCAAAATAATTACCTAAAACGCCCTTTTACTTTGGCAATCTACTTGGATACAACGGGCATTTTAGTAACATACTTTGGATGTAACACCATTTTTAGAAACTAACTTTCGGAAAAATTATCACTCTGGCACAAACTTTCAGACAAAGTCGTAATTTGTCTGAAAGTTGCTTATGAGGACCATATCTGTAAATCTTTTCCTGTCATTAGTTTAATATAAAACGTCAATTATAATGGTCATTTTCAGTAATTTTCTGTAATGAAGGAATTGTTATGGAAGTAGGTTGCTAAAAACTACTTTATTAGCAAACTAGGTTTCCTAAAACAACATTTTCCTACAAAAGTTAGACTTTTTTGAATGCTAAAGAATATGCAATTTAATAAACTATTTTGCAACAAAACAATCTTTTTGCAAAAACCGAGTGATAACTTGGTTCCGTAATTTTCCTGCAAAAGTCTAATTTTTTAGAATGTTTGTTGCAATAATCCGAAGCTTCCTACAAAAGTCCAATTGACAACTTGGTTTCGGTAAAACTTGGTTGCTAAAAATCCGAGTTTTTAGAAAGAGCTCCTAAATGTTAGGAATCGTGAAAACCCACTATTTCACAGTTTAATAATATAATATTTTAATATTTTTACACTCATTTATTATTAAAAAAGTTATCAAACATACAAAAATTCATAATTTTTATTATTTACGATTAACGATCAATAATTATTTATTTTTACGACAAAAAATATGTTTCTGTATTCATAGTTTAGTAAACATAAATCATTCAAGTGTGAATATTGTAAAATATGCAAACAAAATAAAATAAATTATCTATTTTTGATGTATATTAAAATAATAGATAAGTGTAAAAAAATATAAACACGTTAGCTTAAATTGGTTATTTGAGGTTCTTAACCTTTAGGAGTTTCTATTTGATATATATATATATATATATATATATATATATATATATATATATATATATATATATATATATATATATATATATATATATATATATATATATATATATATATATATATATATATATATATATATATATATATATATATATAAGAATCCGCAAAAAAAAATTGTAAAAAGGGTAAAATGGTCTTTTGACACATTATAAGACCATTATGTAAAATATTATGTTATTTGTAAAATGAGAATGTAAGAAATAAAAGTCTATGTAAAATTTGAAGTTTTACCGCATGAATAGTGAAATATGGCCGAAAAGGGCAAATTGGTCATTTGACATGAAAATGACCATTATGTTAAGAAATTTCATTAAGGAGTTAAGTTGGTAACTAGTGAAACATAAATTGCAAAGATATGAGCCTTAAGACAATTTTTGTGAAGAAATTGGAAGACTAGGGGCTAAAGTGTAAGTATTGTATAAAAAACTAAAAATATAAATAAGAGAGTTATCACTCTCTTTTTCCAGAAATCAGTAGAAGCTTACAGAAGAGGCTAGATAGAGCGGGGAGAGAGTCACGAGCAGTTACCAAGAAGTAAAAATCAAGTGTCAAGGTTGAGGAAATTGAGCTTCAAAAGGTAAGAAACAATGATTTTTGTATGTATTCCACCCATCTTCTCCATGGGTGAAACTGAAATTCGAAAATCTTGTTGTGGATGAGATTATTTCAGTGATTCCACTCTCTTAGTCATGTTCAAACATCATTTAAATACACATCTCTCAAAGGATGTTGTAGAATTTAAGAAAAATGATGATTTTGCTCAAGAACCCTAATTCACGGGTTTACATGATCAAGACCAGTTTTTATGGTTTTGTTGAGTCCAAATGATCACTTAGGATATATTAAGACACTCCTAAGTGGTTAATTTCAAAAAGATGAATTTTTAGTGAAAATTATCAAAAACGGGTTTTCAAGGAATTGGAATTTGAATCAGTGATTCCATGGGTTAAAACCTGATGTAAAGTAAGGGTTTTAGTCATGGAATGATAGTAAAACGATTAAGTTAAGTATTAAGCACTTAATAGGCGAAAATAGAGGTCTGTAGCTTAAAAACCGGACTGAAAATGGAACCTGCAGCATAGGCACGAGTCGTGCTTATTTCGTCTATGAAATGCACGAGTCGTGCTTCACTGTTCACGCCAGAAATAGCATCCTATTTTGAGATCGCGACCCGACCATAGGGGTGGTCGCGACGCGATCTGGCGGCAGGAAAACTGCTTCGCTTCTGTCCAATTTTGAGTTTTGAACTCGATGTCAGGCTTGTCCGTTTGGTCTGTAACTCATACCATAGCCTTAAAATGGTATGAAATCATACGGAAAATTGTTAAATTCATAAAACGACCTCGCGGAAAAATTATTGTAGCGGCAGTGGCTAAATCTCAAGTTAATGTCAAAACTTGATTTTTGGGATTTGAGCTAGACTTGTCCGATTAACTCCAAATTTGAAACATAAGTCTAATATGGCCTAAGACTTCATGGAAAAGTGTCGGAACTGAAATACGACCTCCCGAGGGTATTGTAGTAAGATACGCATATCTCGGGAAAAAAATTGTAAAATTAGTAATTAAAGGTTATACATTAGTATGGCCTGCAGTTGTGTTATATGAGACTCTAAAGTTATAGAGTCAGATGTAGTATGTATTAATTGAGTAAATATATATGATACTTATATAGGTGGTGCTTCAAATACCATTGAGCACGGGAAAGGAAAAGGAGTACGTGAAGCTTAGTGAACCATAGCAGAACCAAGGTGAGTTTTATGAGGATTTCTCTAGTACATAGAAAAATAATATTTTCAGAAAATGAGATTTCCAAATATTTGCAAATACTAAAGTTTGGAAACAGTTTTGAAAGTAGCTCTAAGAGCTAAATGTTTAAAAGAGATTTTAAAGAAGTTCAGTTTTTAAAGAAGTATAGTTTGAAAAGTTTTGAAAGAAGCTCTATATAAGAGCTAGAGATATTGAAGTTAGTTTTGATAGTATTTTTGATCAAGAGTTATAAAGTTTATGAGTTTGAGTTTATTTTAAATTGTGTCCCATTTGACCAATTTGAGATGAAATGAAGAAAGTAATGAGATAATAACTAAAGCTAAGAAAGTAATGAGAGTCAGTTGTCCGGACTAGGATCACCCACATAATCGGGAGATCTGAAGACACTACTAGGGTGGTACCTCCCGTCGCGAAGTAGTTGTCTAGCTTAGCATACCCTTTGTGTTTGGATCTGTTCCAAGTCATAAAGGGGAGACAGAGATAGCATAACCTTGCGGGTGGATCCGTTCTGTCCCGCGAGGGGAGTTAGTAGAATGAATTAAAATAAACTAATTCATGAGTTTCAGTTGGTCACAAGAAAATGAGATAGAAAGCAGTTTTTAAGAAAGAAAGCAGTTTTAAAGAAAGAAATCAGTTTTAAGGAAGAAAACAGTTTTGAGAAAAGAAGCAGTTTTTCAGAAAGAAAGTATTTTGAGATTTATTATGAAAATAAATTCTAAGCAGTTTACTTGTTATTATTTCAAGTTTTGAGCAGAAAAGTTTTGGGTCTAAACCCATATTACTCACGAGGCTTTATGTCTCATGTACTATTTTTTTAAATGCTATGTACTTAGGTGAAAGGAGCAGGAGTTGAAGTTAGGACCAATGTAAGATACAGATAAGTTTGAATTATGGTTTCTGTATTAAGTCTGTAATATCCCCTTGATAATAAAGTTTGTAAAAAAAAATTAAGTGACTTTTTCGTAGTCACAAGTTGTAAGAAAATTTTGTAATGTAAACTGTATTAAAATATGGTTTGAGAAAAGGGTGTTACAATATATATATATATATATATATATATATATATATATATATATATATATATATATATATATATATATATATATATATATATATATATATATATATATATATATATATATATATATATATATCAGTGTTGTAAAAGTCGGCCTAGGCGGCGCCTAGGCGCTAGGCGGACCAGAACTGCACACGTTTAGTGCTATGCGGCTTAATTAGTCGGGCGTGGTCAACATCGGTCAAAGACGGGCTAGGCGGTCAAAGGCGGTCAAATGCGGGCAAATACGGGCTAGGCGCTTGTGAAAATTTTTGAGTTCCCTCACACATTTGACCTAATCGATCCCGCCTCTCGTCTCCCACTCTCCCTCCCATTTTCTCGTCAGTCGTCTCCCTCCCAAGTCCCAATCGATCCTTCCTCCCTGGTTCCCTTTTTCCATTATTCGATTCAGCTTCGTTCCTCCGCCTCCGGCTTCATCTGGTTCGTTATCGAGAGACACGATTCGGTTTGATTCGTTATCGGCTTCATCAGGTTCGTTATCGGTTTGATTCGTTATCGAGAGACACGATTCAGATTACAGATTCGTTTCTATGATTTTCGGTTTGATTTCGTTTCGTTTCACCTGATTTCTTTTTTGATGTTCGATTTGATATTCGTTTTTGATTTTCGTTTTGATGTGATTTCGTTTCATTTCACCGGATTACAGATTTGTTAAGCACACTTGTCGATTTCGATCGAATTTAGCAGATTTGTTTGTAGAGGTTTCGAATTCAGGTTATTCCGACTTTGATTGCAGGTTATCGTAAGTTATTCCGACTTTGATTGCAGGTTAATCCTTCTAAATGGATTGATTTCGATTTTCAGTTTAATGTCAAGTGACTTTTCCGACTTTGATTGCAGGTTATCGGTTCGTGAATTGCAGTTTATTCCGACTTTAATTTCAACTGAATATTCTGACTTTAATTTCTCAGACTTCGATTGCAGGTTATCGTAAGTTGGTTCCTCATTTGATCTTTTGTTCTGTGATCAGGGGTTACAATATTGGAATCAGGCTAATCGATGAGTTTCTTGCGAAATCTAATGTCACAAGATGCGTTAATTTTAGAGAGACAGCCGAAGTCATTGAAAAGGTACAATTATCTTCTCTCCTGGATAATCTTTCAACATTCTTAGAAAGTCTCTGTAATCTTTGAACTGATTTGTGTACTTGATCAATGCCTACAAAAAGGGTTGGATTCAAAATGTTTTTAGGGGTCAGTGCATCTGTGACAAACTGGGATCAAGAGGGAACTTGTTGCAGTCTAATTTTGGAAGATAATCCTCTTGTAGACTTTGTTGAGCTTCCAGACACCTGTCAAGGTTTATATTACTGCAACATCTTAAGTGGATTTGTCAAGGGAGCTCTAGAGATGGTATGTTCTATTAACCAAATTCCTGAAGTACCCTTTTCACATTCAAATTAAAGCAAGAGAAAGTACATTACAAGAGAAAGTACATTGCTAAAGTAAATATTGCTCTTCAAGAGAAAGTACATTGCTATATAAAATAAAATTTATTACAATTAATACTCACCGCCTAGGCGCCGACTAGTCCTCGCCTAGACCGACTAGTCCTAGGCCCCAGTCGACCGCCCGCCTACCGCCTGGCGACTTCTACAACCTTGATATATATATATGGGAAAAGTGAATATGCATAACAACCCCATTCAAGCTCAGGTGGGGAACCCAATATAATACGTCATTTAATTAGGAAAATATGATTACTCTAATTTCCTTGAATGTTGGAACCCGAACTTGTACATGTGTGTATGCGTGATTTCGAATTGCTCCGCTGCGAATATTCCCCATTGCTTCTACTTAATCACGTGTATCATATCCCTATCAATCGAATCTTCTGCTTTAATCGGACTTGTAAGTGTGCGTGAATGCTCAAACTTAAATCAAATTATGCCTCAATCAAAGTTTCTAGTTAATAATCGATTTTGTATGGCGTTGATTGAATCGAATTCTGTAATAAATGATTATGCAATCGATTTCTATACTAATCAATTATGCAATCAATTTCAGTAACTTGACTTCTGATAAAAATCGATATGTAATGAACACAATTGCCGATGAACAGGAATTCTATATCGTTTTAATTTTAGTTTTAATAACTTGCTGATGATAATGAACATGATTGCTGAAGAGTTATATATATATATATATATATATATATATATATATATATATATATATATATATATATATATATATATATATATATATATATATATATATATATATATATATATATATATATATATATATGGTAACCGAGGACCCCACCCGACCCATCCTTTGGATGACCCTGATGAAGCAACCTCGGGGCCCACGCACACCTGGCAGCAGGGTGGTCCGGGTCAATCACCTACGGGGGTAGAGAGGTGGCCAGTGGCCATCCCCTGATTGAAACCTAACACTCCCTATGGGGAAAGGGAGGGAGTGGGATTAGAACTTGGAACCTCTTTATGGGGGAAGAGAAATAGTCCTAAGCCTTATCCACTAGGCCATCAGGGTGATGGTTATATATATATATATATATTGAACGACGCACACAAATACAAACACACACACAATCTAACAAAGAAGTAACTCGAATAACAAATGTTGCCTTATTAGCAAATTCTTCACATGTCACCTTATTAGCACTCTAATTTCACGTGTCTTTTGATTTCATACTATTAATTCAGTAAATGGTTGCAATCAAAACCCATTAATTGTAGCAAGAAATCAGAAAATTTGGCATGAAATCACGGAGTTTAATACATTCAAATCTCATTACACCCTCAATCTCAATCCGTTAGTTCAGTTGCTATAAATATTAGCCAATAATTCTGGAAACTGAAGCAAAAAACCAGGAACAATTTATTTGAAATACATAGACTATCGTTTCACTCAGCTCCCACTTATTTAATTTATACCAATTCATAAAATAAAAAACGAACACTCTCATTCTTTCCAAAAGTGAACGTGAGAATAAAGATATAAGAAATAGAGAGCTCGACAGAACATATGATTTTGTCAATTTAAAGATCCTAAAGTTGGTGGTTTGAGACTTTATCCAATCTATCGACTACTATTTGGAATCAGTTTCATAGAGGTGAAATATGGATTTCGTTGAAAATTTGTTTTGTTAATATAACTCTCTCATCGATCTTTAGTTTTACTATTACACTAACTCAATTTCTTTCCTTATAGGTTGTCTTTATATCCCCATGTTCCTATTGAAGACTGTTGTTCGATTGGAAACTATTATATCCCTGTAACATCCGTGTTTTTTAGTCTAGAAGTTTTGGACTTAAATCGATAAAAGTAAGATAAAAATATATTTTATTTTTGAAATAAATAAATAATAATAAATATATAAATGAGAATAAGTTTAAAAATTTTCTATTATGTCTAGAATGTGGTTCAATGAGCCAAAATAAAGTTTCAACTAATGACTTGAAGATTTAAAAGTATTTTAACTAAAAATGAGAAATTTAGTCATAGGGACTAAAATTGACAACATTATCCGTGTAGACGATAAATATCCAAAGCAACAGTGAAATTAGAAGGATTACCAATCAAAATTATATGTATCGGAAATATCAAACACCGGGGAATTGAAAACTGATGACATCTGGAG
The DNA here is from genome assembly GCA_023525715.1 of Cichorium intybus. Classification (NCBI taxonomy): domain Eukaryota; kingdom Viridiplantae; phylum Streptophyta; class Magnoliopsida; order Asterales; family Asteraceae; genus Cichorium; species Cichorium intybus. The sequence goes on along the minus strand of CM042016.1, from coordinate 28,912,255 downwards.
GGTGTAAGCAAGAAAATAATGACAAAATCGGGGGTTTTCAGGGAGTGAAAAAACACATGAGCAAGAGAGGAGAGAGTGACACATTGTACGTGTGTGTGTTGTGTTGAATGACACACAAAGCGTTTTCTCCGGCGAGTTCCACATGCGCTTCCCTGGTAGCCATCGTCACCTGCTGCACCAACGAGTTGAGAGTATGAAGCTTGTTCCATCTGCTGCAAGTGGCTAACCCAAGGGGATGGTGAGAAGCCGCAAAAGTCGACGCGTTTTATTTGATGAACGGGCTGTGGAGAACTCTGGTAGAGCGGTTCTTCCAATGGATCGGCGGATTCCGGCCATCTGAGCTCTTATACGTAAGTTTCCGCTTCCAATTTCCATTTCTCGTCCTTCGAAAAACACATAACCTTCTAGTGTTTGTTTTCCGGCAGATACTAATGCCGCAGATTGAATTAACCGATACACAACTAGTAAAGGCGAGGGGTCTCCGGCAATCGTGCGAGCAAGCGGAGGAGGCATTGAGTCAAGGCCTCGACAAGCTTCAATAGACGCTAGCTCATAGCATCACAATCTACATCACCGGAGCCGGAAGTTACAACACGCAGATGAATTGTGAACTCGAAAGGCTCGAGAAAGAGATGTCGGTGCAGTGGGGGAGGAGGGGGTGGATGATTTTTTTTTAAATTAATAATCAATAATAGATTAAACAAAAATGAAAAAGAAATTCAAAAGGGTAGTGTGGTCTTTTTACTTGGACCAGGGACCAAATCAGTAACAATTTTGCCACCACAAGGACCATCAGCGTGAAAATCCAAAAGGATGACCAAAAGTGCAATTTTGGGACAACCACAGGGACCAAAATTGTAATGTACTCTTAATTTAATGAGTCGTGTCCATGGTCCATGGACATTATACATTCATTTAATTAACGTGATTTTGTGTGTTGGTGTAACGTTTTTGGTTTGTCACGCGGGTCATGTGGATCCGGTTGTTGGATCCATTTTCCTTTGTCGCCGCTCCAGATACGTTTACATCGCAGAAATCAAAGAAAATGGGGGAAAGAAGCGGTGGAACCCGTCTTCTCCTACATCTCCACCACCTGTATACCCTGTTCCTCTCCCTTCTCAACTCCATCTCCGAACACCGCCTTTCTTCGATTATCTTCATCGCAAGTTTCGTTGACCGTCGATGTCTTCTCCACCACCGTTCTTCTACATCACCGCTTTCATTGCTCTCGATTTTGTGTAGAATTTTCGTGATCGGTGTTCTAAGCAAGATGATCCGCGACTGTGACATCAAGAATAAGAGGTATTTCGTTTCGTTTGAAAGTCTGTCTGAGGAAGTTGAGTTCGAAGGGTCTTAGATTCGTCTTCATGTTGACTGGGTTGACTCCGGCTGGAAGCTCCGACCATAGAAGGTATATATTTCGGTTTTAATGGCAGAAATTTATTAGGGTTTTGATCTTGCATTTATGTACATCATGCAGAAACTTATATTGTTCGTATCTTTGATCTTGCATTTATACACGGTACTTTTTTCATCTCCCTTCTCTTCTATTTTTCTGTTGCACTTCTAGACCTTGGTTTTGTATGTATATATTGAGATGGTATTCTAGGTATATAATTCGAATTGAAGCTCATATTGTTCGTATTCAACTTTGGTCTTGAGCTGTTAACATTTCCTAATCGATTTCTTCAGCAACTATACGATTGGAATACCCCGTACGACGTCGTTATAGGATACGTCAAATGGTCCCAGCAAGAGTTCCAGGTATGTCACTCACTTGAACATTACTATAGAATCTTCTACTACCAAGTGGCTACATGTTCCATTCATAGTCCACCTGAATGGCCTCCATTATTACAAGTACCAGCTCCACAGTATCGTGCAGTAAGAACTGATTTTCTTTCCTTTGGAGACTTGCCTAATGACTTGTGCAGAAGTACAGGTTCCTGTCCTGTCACTGTACTTATGACCGAGAATAACCAATCTCTCGGAGAGAGTATGTCAACTCAATCTATTTTTACCCTTATATATGTCACTCCATGTTCAGTATTCATATAATTTCCTGCTTGATGTACATTTGACAGGTTTGGCTAGAAATATGTTCCCAATTTCATCCAATTTTAATTCATCCGATGGCCTGGCTAATGTTGTATTGGTTAGTAACTGTCTGTCATTACATCTTCCAAGCATGATCATTCATATTTATGTGATGAAAATCATACTAACAATTTTGTTTTTTGAAACATATCAGGGATCAGCTTCAGAGACTCAGATATCCAACTTTCTTGAGCCCGCTTTCTTCTTGAGTCTTCCATTCTACTATGTTCAATCTCAATGCAGAACCAACTCCACTTTTTCTTTTTTTTGGTCCCAGTGGCGTCTATGGAAGTGGAGAAAGGTATGAATTTTTTAGACGACTTTTGCTTGCCAAAAATTAGTTGTTGGTAACAGTTTATTAACTAATCTTATATTATTAATGTAGAAATTTGATGTGTCCAAGGTCGACATTTATGGCGCAACGGCTCTTCTGATATTAACAATGAGTTGTATGTGGGATACAGGAAGGGAAACTCTGAGGAGAAAATAAATGAGATATTATCAGGTTGGTTGATCCAAACACAGTTTGATTGCATACTAACTAAATGATCTAAGCTTTGATTTTAATATTTTATTTTAACATTTCCACAGGCTATGATTTCTTGAATTGAAACGTCAATAACTATAATGTGACAATCTGGTACAACTCTACCTACAAGAATAATACAGGAAATGGTCCCACTGGACTGGTCCGGGTTCCTCGCTTAATAAATTTGGTACCCATTCTATATTTTTATCATTTCTTTCCCATAAACCAGATAGCATGTAATAGTTAACTCATATGATTAGCTCTCCTCGGTAGGAGTTAAAGAACATATTTTCATGGAATCCATAATTCAAATTATTAAGTTTCTAATTTATATACGTACAGGTCTCAAATGCTTTCCTGCAACTTCTGGTTGGCCCTTCTACACAAATGTTGTTTCATTTTGTAAAAGAGATGCCAAAACCTGAAACCGAACTCAGACTGGATTTCTCTTCTCTCCTTGGACCATTATTTTTTCCTTATTACAAAACAATCGAGTACAGAATGCATTTTTTTGTTGTATACAGGTGGTATCAGATCAAAATTACCATGAGATGGGAAGATAGTGACTATGCATCTTCACTGGGTTCCCCTTCAAGAGTGGTTCAGTACGATAGTACTTTTTTGTTTCATCTGTTAATCTCTATAAATTTATATGAACTGTAGCTCCTGATCTTGGTTATAATGATATCTTGGGGGTTTGGAAGATTGATGACACTGATCATAGTTTTTCTTCACAACCTTTCCGGATTCGATATGCAACTAAAAGGCAGTGTTCACACCCAGGTTAGTCCAAATCCTTGTCGCTTCATATTACAAAATTACATTTTTTTTCTTTCTTGAATTTAAATGAAATGTTTCACCTTTGTAGTCGTACCAATTCTCTTAGCCATGAAGAAAATGCAAGTGACAACAAGTATGACAAAGAAAAGCGAGTATGCATTTTATATACATTCTGGATTATATAATATATATATTTTGAAAATTGGTAATGTACTGATAATCAATTAATCATGCATTCATGTTATTGAAACAGGTTTTGCTTGTGAAGTCTTTTTTAATTTCGCATGCAAATTTGCTTCAAGAGTTGAGAAATCTTAGTAAGGCGATTAATCAAATTTTCAAAAATAGGATGCTACCCAATTATATCATTCTACTTTTTGTTTCTTTTTATTAGAAGATTACTTTGACAAACTACCCAATTATAGCATTGTACTTTCGGTTTTCCTTTAAAAGTTTACTCAATTGTAGCATCAAGATTGATTTGTATTTGGAATTTGGGTGTTGACATTGCTATAACCGGAAAGATTTTCAAAGTATAAAGCTGTAATAGGAAAAATTACAAGTAGATTACTATAATAAATGAAATTATGAAAATGCGTTGCTATTTCTTGCAGTTTAATTTAGTTGTGGAATTTAATTGTGGTTGAAACAATAATGTTTTTAATTAGAAAATGCTTTTTATAGTTTTATCTTTGACAGGATTGCATAATCTAGAAAGTGCCTTCAGAATCTGCGAAAAGAAAGCACCGGGACAAAAGCCGGCCGACTCAACAAGCTGGGCCACCCACCGAGTTGACCCAACCCGTGCATAGCACGGGTCCCCACTAGTACTATATTTAATTACCGTGATTTTGTGTTTTGATTGTAACGTTTTTTTTTGTGGGTTTTGTCATGCGGGTTTATCTAGATCCAGTTTGGATCCGTTTTTCTTTTTCACCGCCCCAGCCCCCAAATACGTTTCCACCTCAATCTCCCCATTCTCCCCAAATCAACCGAAACCAAATCCCAGTCGCCTCCACCGCTTCGTAACCGCTGTTCCATTGCCGGCGCCGACTTCGGTCCCCATTTGGGTTCTCGGAAGAAGAAGAAACATGGAGATCGAGCAGATGGACATGATAGTTTTTGTTATTAATTCACACATTCTACACCCGATTACATCTTCTCCCCTGTCCGATTTCTGCTATTGTCCTCCTACCGATCACCTCCCTCAACCTGTGCACCGTAGTCCCTCTCCGACTTTCTCCTCAATGATGGCGTTCCAAGTTAATTTGGTCAGCTATGCGTAAAATCGGTTCGTTATGTGTTTATCTTTGCCTTAACTGTTTGATTATTCCATCTAGATGAGTTCAAATCAATAAATGAAAAAAACACTCTGTTGAAGTTTCAAGCAGATAAAGTGGAGCCGATGAAATTTGTAAACCTTTCTAAGTCTGGTTTAAGTTTAATAACAATCCACATCCGAGTTCAAATACTATAAAAAAGCATATGAAGCAGCTCTAAAAGGTACATGTTAATGTAATTCAAGAAATATACAGATTTTATTTATCTACATGTTCAACCAATGATTGAACTTACTCTTTTATGTGATCCAGGAAAAAGCAGCATTAACGAAGCTCTTATTAAACAAAAGGTATCCAACAATTTTCTTTTTCCATTTCATGTCGCTATGGGAATTCCCAATCTTTTCTTTCTGTTGTTTCCCTTAACATTTTTGCAGTAAATTGATTGAATAAAATAGACCTGAGGGACACAAATTAATGGTTACTTTGCAGAAGGTCCAGGAGCATATATGCAACTTTCTCAATCAAACAACCAGAAATGCTAGCAGTTTGTGTTCTTGACATTGTTTCTTGAACTTTCTTTTACACTTTTTTGTAAGATACATGTTGTGATATATTGCTTTATATTGTAGGAACTAAATTCAATCGAGGACAGAGTAAGTAATCCAGTAGCCTGCTATGTAATCCCTCCTTATATTTGACTTCCATCCGTAATTACATTAATGCCCCTTTTTGTTTGGTTCTAGCAAAAAACACTCAAACATGAGATTGGATGCAAAAATATCTTCATTATTGCAAAAAAGTTGGAGTTGGAGATGTTGTTCTTGTACCTATTTATATACCAGAGGTATATTCCGAAGGCTTCTTGCCTAATCTTTCTTAGGTACTTTTTTTTTCTAAATTCCAATAAGTCATGTTTTTCAGCTAACTCATTGAGCTCATTAAGTCAAAAGGAAACAACCTTACAATGATTAGAAGCTCAATGTTGCAAACTAAAACTAACACAATCTTATTTTAAAGAATATTAATAAAGTTGCAACATTTCATTACATTATGGAAGCAAATCTTTATAATAGAGTGTTTACCATTTTTTTGGTTTACGTGGCTCCAACAAGATACAGGGGTACATTGGGGAGTTTGTGTCAAATTGGCACGTGTACTGGAATCATCGCCTCACTCTTTCTTGGAATTTTCTCAAACACTGATCCTCATCGGTAAAATTCTTCTGTTGGTTATTTAAATAAAAAATGTAATTGAAATTTAGTGATCTTTGAACAGATGGAGAATAATGTTGTGCACTGCAAGTGTGCATGATTTTATTATAAAAAGCTTCAAATAAACAATTTATGTATCGAAAAAAATGATTTCAGAACATTCAATTCATTAATTGTGAAGGCTGGGAGGCTTGATGAAGCTAAAAAAGTTAATAGTAATCTTTGGGGTTCATCTGAGGTTGATAAAAGCATTGAAGAATTTCAGTCTGTTCTTAAAAATGATGGTGATGATCTGGACAGCAGATGGTCAGAAATTCTAGAAGAGCCACACTCTAAAGGTAATATTGTGTGTTAATTAATCATGCTTTAGATGTAAAATTTTTTATGGTTAACTAATTTATTATTTTAATTGGTTGTAGTGGCTTTTATTGGAGATGCTCTGTTTGTACTGCAACACTTTCTTGGCATTAATGCGGTTCTTTATTTTTCATCTTTGACTTTTAAAGATGCTGGAATTTCAAATGGCGCATTGGCAAGTTTATATGTTCGATTAACCAACTTTTTAGGTTTTAAATGTGATGTTAATTACATTTCAAAGAGATGGCCTTTATATTTGAGCTCAAAAAATACTATTTTGAAGAAATTTGATGGGAGGTGACCTATCATAAACCGCTCTATTTTAATATGTAATTTCTTCAAATTCTTTACAATAGTTGACCTTATGTTGACTACTTCAGATTTAAGGACATATTTCAAGATGTATACGAACAGAATTGGAAAGGGAAATGTGAAGAACATTCAATATGGTAATTCCTTTTTATGGGTTTGTACTTTAACATTTTCTTTTATTACGGTAGATATATTTTTGTATTTTAATTAGTGATATTTTTACTTAATTAAAGGTATGAGCATCGATTGATTCACGACATGGTGGCTTATGCTGTAAAAAGTTGAATTGGGGATGATATTTCTGTTACCTCTTTGAATTACGCACAGCTATAAGCCCAAAACCTTCTGCAAAAATTTCAGCATCAAGGAAATCGGGCGAGATCAAGGATTTGGGACTGAAAGAGTGTGATGTAGTTTGACTCTAAGATACACTTGGTGCTGATTATCTTCCAGTTCTGGAGTCAATCTTACTTTGGTTATAATTGTGGCGAAGTGGGGAAAGCAGGAGTTGGCGGTTAGGTAAAGAAAGAGGTCACGGAGGCTTAATAGAAATCGGACCCATCCCGACCCAATATGGATCCATATCCGAAAATAACAATGTACTTTCATTTATTCATGTATCACGGCATTCAACTTCCATTTCTTTCTATAACAGCGCTGTACTTGCAATTTCTTTAGAAAACTGAAAATACAATGTTGTAATAGAAAGAAATGAAAGTAGGATGCAATAAAACACGTTTATATGAAAGTATATTTCTCTTATGATTACGTATTCTCTTATGCTTTTAGGCCCGCAAAGCCTTCACCTGAACCAGAAACATCAACCCCTGTGGTTGTTAATGCTCCTGAAAGCAGCAAAGTTTATGATGATGGTAACAAACTTACTTTCCTACTTTTTGGCTGAATGCGAGAAATAGCAATGTACTTTTGTTTGTTTGTGTAATATAGCATCCTATCTTTGTTTCTTTCTATTAAAGTTAATATCAGATTAAAGGCACATTAGCTGAGGGTAATTGAATCTAGAAAGTCGACACGCAACTTTTCTAACCGACCCGTGCATAGCACGGGTTGCCCACTAGTTATGAAAAACGAACGTGATAAAATCATTATTTTTATTTTATTATATTCGATTTTTATCGTTATTTTTGTATTTACTCATACTCGGAAGTAATTCAAAAATCATAATTTTCCAATAGAACAATCAATCTAGTTCTTGTTTCTTTTTCTCTTTACAAAAAGATGCAAGAAGTCAAACAATCATGAATCACCTCTCACTTTTCTCCTTTTCCTTCTTTTTCGGCCGATGTTTTTTGAACGAGAGGGCATAAGGAAACATCCCTAAATTAGTTTATTATAGAAATTAAACCAAATCAAAATTTAATTAACAAAGAAATGCAATTGGTAGGTGTTCATGGAAATCAAAATGATATAATCTTGACTCTATTTTTTATTTTATTTATTTTTTGTAAAGGTCATAGCCCCATGATAATTGTGATATGACGTTCGTTGCATGTTTTTCACTGTGATAATATTATGTTGACGTTGTTAGGCTAACTCCAATGGAGTCGAAATTGGTGTCAACTGTATTCTTTTGCTATAGTGGTAATGATAGATTATTACACCGGAGGATGTAAATGCATTTCACTTTCTCCAACAATTTATTGCCACTTTAGTTTAGTGTCATGTTGTTTTTTCTATTTATCATTCATTCTTCTAAAATTAGGAAATAGTCGCTTAGGCTGAAGGGTGTGTAAGACACTTATGACAACTCAAGACTACCGCCACGTCATCGCCACGTCACCAAGACTTCCAAGACTTTTACTAGGGGTGTGCAAGACTCCCATGACTACCATTTTAATTTCCACGTCACATTTATATTTTACGTTTTTTTAATTAAAACCAAACATTAAAAATTAATTAAAACCAAACATTTAAAATTAAATAAAAGAAATTATATAACAATAAAAATAAAAACGACATTGCACGAAATAAAAAAACGACAATTCCTAAATTTTAAAAAAACTACTTATTAAAATATTTCTTCATTCGTTGTTCCGTCATCAATCGGATCGCCTCGAGATCCTCTTCGGTCCGGGAGCGGCTAAACAAAACACAATCCAACCGCGATTCCGCAATTTCGTTGTGGCGGTTGAATTGTTCAATGAGCCGGTCGACCGTTTCCTCGACATTGTCTTTCGAAGACGAACCAGACGCATCTCGGTTTGCTCTTTTCGCTCGGTCACGGCCGATGGGGCGTCGAGGCGGAGGCGTCGCGGGTTGTGGTTCGGTGTCGTCATCGAGGTTGATCGGGTCTCGAGCATCCGAAAAATCGTCATCCGGGGTCCTCCCACGTTTGGAACCCGTGCTCGAGTGAGGCGAATCAGGAGTTAGTAGCCATTTAGGACCGGTACGCATCAACTCCCAACTTCACATATGCTTAAACGGTTTCCCTTGAACTCGCGCATATTGTTCCATAGCCGTTGTGAAAATCCCGAATTCGTTTTCGCCACTTCGTCGCATGTTGACCAAATTATTGTAAATGCCGTTGAACTTGGTGCACTCGATACGAAGTTTCTGCCACTTCCCGTTGATACCATCGTTGTTTCGGTACACCCCACGACCCATCGCCTCGTGGTAGTGGTCTAAAATGCGTTCCCACAACGATGTGGAAGTTTGACTGTTTCCTTTTTACGAATCCATGGAAATAGCGAGCCACGATCTAACCACTTGAACCTCTTCGTCGGTCGTCCACGGAACCTTCGCCTCTTGCGCGTTTCGCGTTTTGTTCTTTTGTCTATTATTTTTCTTTTTCATTTTGGAGGAAGACGCGGGGGCTTGTGTTTCCATCACGACCTCTTCGGGTGATGCTTGTGGCGGTGGTGATGGAAGCGGTGGTGATTGTGATAGAAACGGTTGTTGGAAGGGTGCGTACGGGTAAGGTTGTGGCGGGTATTGATATTGATTCGGTGGTGGATATGGAAACGGGTATTGCGGTTGTTGCGACGAACCCGTAAGCATACTCGTAAATGTGCAATTCGTGGAAAAGTTGTAGTTGTATTCGCCGCGGGGTGTGTTCCGATTCGACGGGGGGGGGGGGGGGGGATGTTCGGATCGTTCTCCATATTGAAATGTTTGTAAATTTGAGAGAAATATGTGTGTTTGTATGTGTGTAAAAATATGAGATGTGTGTGGTATATATTTATAGTGTGTAAAAAAAAATAATTTTTTTTATGTTTCAACGGTTATACCAACAGTTGGATTTTTAAATTTTTCTCGTCTTCAAACGTTCACCGGAAGACGTCCAGAGGACGCAAGTTGTCGAGGACGCATGGGGGGACGCGTGCGGCATACCGCATGGCCTTATCTTTCCTTTTACTTTTTTTTTAATAAACAAATAATAAATAATATTAGTATTAATAAAAAAAATTCATTAATTCAATATAATTAGAATTAAAATGAAATTAATACATTAAATTACTTAAAACAAGCATGATTACTATTTTTTTCCATAATACCGGCCTTTAGCTATAACACCATTTCTAGTTCGTCGCTCGAAAGATCATCAGTGCCGTGGGTTGCATAAATTTGTTTATGTATTTGGTGCGATACTTTTGTTCGCGAGTTTTGTGTGCTATTTGCTTATCTCCGCAAGCTTTCTCTTTCTTCGCCAATTTTTCATTCTCAAATTCCATACGTGCGTTCAAATTCAAATTATATTGTTGGAACTTTGATGGCATTTGTTGTATTTCCTTGTTGTTAAGTCCCGATGAAGTAGACGAATAGACTTTCTTTTTATTCTTTATCCCTACCCATCAGACAAACTATTTCTTCGAGTTTAAGCTCGATTACTATATTTTTTCATAATATCGGCCTTTAGCTATAACACAATTTCTAGTTTGTCGCCCGAAAGATCATCAGTGTCGTGGGTTGCATAAATTTGTTTTTGTATTGCACGATGCTTTTGTTCGCGAGTTTTGTGTGCTATTTGCTTATCTCCGCGAGCTTTCACTTTCTCCGCAAATTTTTCATTCTCAAATTTCATATGTGCGTTCAAATTCAAATTATATTGTTGGAACTTTGATGACATTTGTTGTATTTCCTCGTTAAGTCCCGATGAAGTAGACGAAGAGGCTTTCTTTTTATTCTTTATCCCTACCCATCAGACGAACTATTTCTTCAAGTTTATGCTCGACTTTCTTGTCGTTGAAGTCAAACCTGACATGAGTGTCCGACGAAATTGTGTAACTTAAATTATATGTTTTTGTTCTTTTTGAAGCAACTAGTTGTCTCTCCAACTCATGCCATCTTTGGCAACATGTTACAACCTTCCAAAGCTTGACATACTTGAATGCCTTGTGATTTTCATTTTGCAATATTTCTAATGCCATCTCACAAATGTTTTCGGCACTTTGGCCACTTTTATGTTGCGTTTTTAGGTTGTGGTATAATCCGTTAAGCTTCATAACCAACTTGTTGACCTCTCGATACTTCATTGTCAATTGATGTTTTATCTAATAATCATCACGACCCATTTCCTTGAGAAAAAACTCTATAGCACGTATCCAAAAATGTTGCACCACTTGAGAATTTCCTACATTCGGTCCCAATTTTAACGTCTAACTTCTCCGATATTTGGTTTCAAGCCGTCGAACTTAAACATCATAGTCCTAACACGTATTACGACACAACCGTACCAAGAAATATGGAAATTGTGTAATCTTCTTCCAAAATGTCCAATAAATTTACCTCATTAACATTATCTCTAAAATGCAAGCTAATTACTTATAAAGTTTTTGGGTCTTACAATAACAAGTTCTATGATTTTGTTTCTTTTGTTGCTGAACACGTTGTTTGCAAGTGGGATTCTAGTATGTTGTTTCCTTAACATCCCATACCGATCTCGTAGTTTGATCCAAAGCAGGATTTTCAATTTGAGAACCTTTTGGAATCCACGTAGTTTGGCCTCTGAACTCTCGTCTCTGTATCCGTATACTTGTGAAGGGCCGGTTCTTGTTCTTTGTCCATTCTAGATTATTCCCTATTATTTGTTATTGCTTCTGCTAATGAAAACATTTTTAATATTTTCTAGATGATATAACATTATAACATTTCTCTTTGACGATGGATAAAATAATGATGAGTAACAAAATATCATTCATTCATTTAATGTTTTTGTAAAACATATATAACTGTTAACTACAAATATAAACGCGTGTTATCTTCCAAGATGATGTGTTAAACTTGTTGTAATCTTTCTATATGAAGTGATAAGAGCATAAATTAACACAACGGAAACTAGCAGCTCATAGAAAACCACCTCATCCATTTCAAGTTGACCCTTCTTCTCTTTCCTTTGCCAATTGAGTTTGTAGCACAGTGATCAGTTGGCAATTCTTTTTCCTCCTGTAAACCGTTTCATAATACAACATCTTAAAACAGATATTTTTCACATATGTATCTATGTATAAATCATTACAAATTATATTTTATCTCTACTAATTCAAAATTTCAAATACATAAGATATAAAATAGCTAGAGACCCTTGGAAGTGGCAGTTACAGATAATTACAGTTAATAACCGATTGAACTAGTTATCTCTCACCACTATGGTTACAAAATCCTTCATATTTTCCAAAATTGGACAATATTTTTGGCTTTATGAAATGGTTCGTTTCTAAGAATCCAAATTTAAGCGGATAACGTGCAATCAAAATAAATCAAGATACATAGTGTTGAGAAACGATGATGTTTGATGTAGATCCCAAGCATCCAAGTAACTTTTCTACTTCAATGCTAATGGACATGGCTATAACTCTATAAGATTATTCGATTTTGATGTGAATCTTAAGCTCAAAGGTATTGATTCTTTTGGTTTATGGCGGATATCCCACAAATAAAAAGTTACAAAAATCGAGTGTATACTAAGAAAGATGCTCTACCTTTCTGGCATAAGCAGTGGACGAGCTCGATCTTGATATGCTCCCCTCTTCCATATCCAGAACCAACTGCAATAAGAAACATCTCATTGAATACATAGACCATAAAACCTGTAGCAAAAAAGTGTCAAATCCAAAGTGACTTAAAACCTGTAGCACACGATTCTCGAGCATAGAAAGTCGATCAATTAGGGTGCCTTTATGATAAACATCATCAAGTGCAGACAACAATGTTTTGCAATTTGGCTGGTCCACCAGCTTTTGTTCATTACTGTCGCTGTGATCATCATCATAATCGTTGGTTCTGGTAGATCTAAATCTTGTTGATTTGCTATGTTTCTCCTCCAAGAGCTCTATCTGAGATAACAGTTAACTTTCCAAAGTCAATATTCAATAAAAAGAATATGGATAAAAAGAAACAAATGGGTTACCAGGCGATCAAGACGATCAATTCTTGGGAGAACAGGCAAAGGTGGTTCCATATTCACTTTTCATGCAAAGCCTTCAGATTCTGAATTTGTTATAAGGTAAAGAGAAGGTGGGGGTTGGCTTTGATGGCATAAGAAGTTGAAATGAATAATCAACTATAATATATATATATTTTTATTAGTAAATCTTTTTAGGTTATTGAGGGTGGACCCATTAACATTGTTTTATATAAGGTGTTAATGTCTTATATATAAAATAGAATTGAAATGAAAGTCCTTTCCCATGGTTTTGTGTGAATTTGAACATTGCAATCCAAGTAAATGTACAAGCTATAATGCATGATGTCTAACTTATGATGGTGTTAGTATATTGTTCGTACGAATATTTGGTGTGGATTTGGTTGTGGGAAGAGAAAGTCTCGTAGTAATGGCCTAATGGGAAAACCCATGTCCATGCCCATGCCCTCTTCAATTAGCACTATAACGATTTGTTCACATCGTGAATATTAAAATGCATCCATCGATATATATATCGTTATTTTGTATATTTGAGATCAAAAAATAGAAAGTCTCGGTTTCACGTGATAATTATTTAAAGTATGATTTTTCACTTCATATACTTCCGTCACAACCAACAATGTGAACATGTCAAACTGATTCATTCAGGAAAAGATCCAACGGCTCAAAACTTGCATGTTAAGTTTTTGCATATACGTGAACGGATGGATATATTGTGTGCAATAAATGATGCGACTTTTATAGATTATCTTCTGCACTTCATATTTAACTAGCAAGTTGTCATCAAATGGCTGCAAATGCGTCCACGTTGAAGTTTGCTATACTAGACTATTAAATGATTTAAATCCAATGCATGGATATGAGGATATAAATAGAATAAAAGTCAATTAGAGTAAAAAAGTATTTTAATTGGTGTGATTGCTTGCATTCTATAAGTTTTAGGTTGATATAAAACTTTAATCTGCAAGATTTAAACTACTAGCTGTTGAGCTCTCTTGTATATATGTCGATGATCTGAGGATGGCCAGAATCTTGGTTTTCGAGCAGCAAATCAAAGTCTTTGATCAATCTTGCATCGTATCTTGCAAGACTAGTTGCAAATAGCTGCTACTGGTCTACAACGAAGATGACTAACAGTTATTTATGCTAGAGATCGTTGAAATATAGTGTTATGATTGATGAATGATGATTTATGATGACCTGGGTGGATGAAGTCAAAGGCTTGAAAGAGAGCCAATTATATATTAGAGATAAAGGGTGTACTTACATTACACTGAAGGAAAAAGGATAAAATATATGTATAAAAACTATGACAGATAATAGCAGAATGCTTGCATATCCCTTTTCAAACTCAAAATGGCATAGAAGAAATCACATCAAATATGGAGATAAAGAGACAGCATAAATCATTTTTAAGACAAAATTTGTGTCAAAAAGTCACAATTTGTCCCAAAAGTTCTTCAGAGATTACTGTTCTCGCCAAAAAAAAAAAAAAACGTCTTGAAGGTATCTATTGTCACCAAAACATGTCATCGCTAAAACGGTATACCTTTTGCCACACAAATGGTCTTTAAAGCTATTATTAATTGCCATTGGCCACAAAAAATTGTCTCCACAGGCAATTACTTTTCACGAGAATAAATGGTGTCTAAAAGCAATTGACCAATTTCAACATATTTTTGTCGATTTTATATGATACCCACCGAGGCAACACAAAAGCTTCAATTCCAATTCTAAAGCAAAGGATCTTAGGACGTTGGACGGAAGAGAGTAGTTCTCTCTCAACTCTCTCAATCTTCATGACATATTAATTTTTCTTTCTCCTTTCATTTCCATCTTTCTTTATTTTTCAATAGCGGAAACAGATTTTTTCCAACCCAATGACACATCAGTTTTTTAATATTAAAATTAAATAAATAATACCAAAAAATAACATTTAATTTAAACAAAACATATCATATTTAATTAAAACTAGAAGAAGCTTCGTGCTACGCACGTGCGGCTTGGGACCTTTAAAAAGTAATTTTTTATTTTACGTATAAGGGTTTAGTTCAAAACTGATTTTCTTTTCAATTTTCGTGTTTTTATAAAATTGGATTGTCTTCCAATTTTGGTCCTTTCTTCAAATTTGTTTTTTTTTTCAATTTTGGTCCCCTTTCCTAAATTACCCAGGTTTAAATTTTTTTCCCTATAATACCCTTTTACAATAAACTTGAAATTTAGTTGAAACTTGTTTACAAATCCAAGCTAAAATGAGAATATATTTTATATGAGGAAAAGATTGAAAGTATAATGCTATAACCGGGTGGATTTTTCCAGGTACAAATGCCTTCATATATCTTAAAGTTTCTGCACTTGCAGTTGTCTTAAAGTCATTGATCACATTCCTATAGTTCTAGGTTCTTCAATCTAATAGTATATATTACCACATAACAATTACTTCAAAAGAATTCATCGGAAGAAGAACAAAAAGTTCGTTATATAACAGAAAAATAGGCGGTTGTGAGTTAGCACTTACTTCATCATTTGTAGTCTGAGTAAGAAATAATGCACATTTCAAATCGATAAGATTTGCAATCCTCTTTCCTTTTCGTTACTGCCCTTCCCTTCTCATTACCGGAAAGCTTTAAATCGATTATCAATGACAGATGGAAAATCATTAACTCTTCAATTCGTTAATAATAACATGATCCAATTCCAAGGTGTGCCCAACTATGAGGCTACTTTTTGCATTTTGCCCTAAAAAGAAAACATCTCAACCTTGCGCTGTTCTAAAATTGTAAAAGAAGGCGGGTTGCAGTTCACCTTGAAATTGTGGTCTTCCCCTTGAACAACAACACCACCTATTCACAAACATAAAGAACGTATAAGAGGATCAGCAATAAGAATAATTATCATAAAGTACACAAAAGTCTGCACATACAACATACCTTCTGCAATTAAGAAATTTCTCCTATTAACACACAATTGCACCATGTACCTTTGTTTTATCTGAAATGTCTCCTGCTGCTTGGAACCATGTACCTTTGTTCCATCAGAAACAATCGCAGCATGATGTACAATCTTTCAAGCTTCATACAACAGAATGAAAAGCATAATTATTACCAATAAAGAAGCTTTAGCCAGCTTATATCCCCTCCAGAAGCAATTGTTGCTTTTGCAAGATTAAGTTGTTCATCTTATGCCAAATTTATAAATGAATTTAAATAATAAATATCATGTCAACATACTTTTCTTGTTGACCAAATGCATTTATTAATTCTGAAAACTCAGAAAATGATAATGTTCCATCACCATTGTTATCCTGCATGATAAAAAAGTCAAAAAGTCAAAAAGCTTAAATTAAGAAGTTTCTATGAAGACATTTGACAGAAGAGCAATTAGCAAAATAACTTGGATTACGAAACTAAAGATGAAAATGTTACCATTTAGCATAACTTTTATTCTTCATGCATACGTGCTCTTGATCTTTAAAGCTAATAAATAACAACAATCATCAAATTTGAAATGTTCCAACACATAATCTTTATGATACATAGTTGAGTAAGATTATAACTGAACATTATCAATAGAAAAACCCAAAGACGCTTTCAAGTTTATTCATTTTGATAACCAATAACAGTCAAAAGAGAAACTTACATATGAACTGATATCAACAATGGGCAATTATTAATCACTAATAATCGGAACACTTACTGTTTGATTTCTGCAAAAAGGGGGTTTCATTGCCAAATGTTGAAACTCACTGATTAGATCTTGAATTAAGCTTAGGTTTTGTCCTTTTGAGAAACCCATTCCAGGATGCTTGGGAAGAATGGCCGAAACTCATCAATCCCTAATAGAAATTTTTTATACTTTCAATTGTATTTATAAAATATAGTTGATAGAAAGTAAAGGGTACCTACATAATAACCAAGACATCAAGAGGGTTATTGTTTTCACAGAGAGTACGAGGGACAAAACCGTAATTGTGAGGGTACACAACTGATGAGTATAAGACTCAATCCACCTTCATAAGTCCTGTTTTTTTGTCAAGCTCATACTTTACCTTGCTCCCTTTGCTAATCTCAATCAACTGAAAAAAGAGACAATTCTATGATAAATTTTCTGTCTAATATGTATTTAATCAGGATGATCTTAATTATATTGATTGCACATTCTTACACAGTTGAATATTGTTGGTGCTCCTGGTCCCGAAATGGACCATTACAGAAGTCAAAGACTTCAATATTATTATATCAATCATTACATGATTACAGAAAAATGCTTATTATATGAATGCAAGAAGGAAACGGTGTAAATGCGATACCTATTTCAAGATCATGCCATGGATGTGCTGCAACTGATCTTCTTCTCGTGAATAACGATGATGATGAGAGTCGGCGGGTTTCTTTTGAGCCTCAATTGGTGGAGTCATTGTTGTAATCTGCACAGGTATCATATGTTACGGATATACAGGTTAGAAAATAGCATATGCAAGAACAATTTCACCTAAAAATTTGTGTTAGATAAGGAGTATGAAATTAACATTTGTTTTCCAATATCTAACCTGCAATAACATATTCTACTACAAAATAAAACCCACCAGTAGAACAAAACCTGCAAATCAAGAACAACTTCAAATTAAGACTAATTTGTATTTCAGGAATTATATATAGTTTCAAAATCCAAACCCAAAATTGAAAATTGTTACCGTCTTATAACCTAAAGTCGAAATCCAAACCCAAAACTAAAATTTTGTAACATCACAAGAAGAAAGGAGATAAAATTAGAGATTAGTTTTGGGTTCCATTTCAGAAAACGGATGTAAAGAAAGGGGATGGAATCAGAGATTTGTTTAAGACAGATAGAGCGTCATCGGAGGATGAGGATAAATTTTCAAAATTGAAACTGCGATTGAGCTTCAGTATGTACGAAAGGAATCGAATCTCTCCTGTTTCTCCTCCCAAAAACGATATCTTCTGCACAATACTCACCTACCATCACAACCTCTCCTTCTTTCTCCCGATTGAATCTCGTCCTCTTCATCGCACAGACACACACTCAGTGTGTGGGTGCGAATTTCAGTCCATCATTTGAGGAAGCTTCGTGTTCATCATCCAAGGTATCTGAACTACATGCGGGAGGAAGAGGGTAAAGAAAAAGAAGAAAGAGAAAGGCCGAAACCAATTTCTTGAATATCGAAGCACGAGGTGTTACAAAGAGGAGAAGAATGAAGGGGAAGAAGACACGGTGCAATAGATGGCGATAAGAGATTCGCGGAAAAAACACACCCCGTCCAAAAACCCAAAACCCCCCTCACCCCCCAATCCTTCTAGAAAAATGTTGTAATTTAATTATATATAGTAATATCTAAAAAAAGATTTACAATGATAAAAATAACAGATTTTACAAAAGTTTATTTAATTTAAGATTTTATAAAAAGGTAAAATAAATTAATTAAAAATTAAAAGAAGGACCATTTTTAAAGTAATTTCAAGGGTTTTATATATATATATATATATATATATATATATATATATATATATATATATATATATATATATATATATATATATATATATATATATATATATATATATATATATATATATATATATATCGAAGCCACAAAGTGGGATCACAAGCCCCACCCCAACCCACAACCTCCCATCTTTCGCCAACCTGGAACGGTGGGCCGGTCACCTACCCGGTGCCCCCCCTAGGGGTGCAAACGAGCCAAGCCGAGCCCGAGCTTGACCAAGCTCGGCTCGGACTCGTTAAGAAATATACAGGGCTCGGTTCAGGCTCTGCTCGTTACGAGCTTTATTGTCTCAAGCTCGGCTCGGGCTCGTTAAGAAATATGCAAGCTCGACTCGGGCTTGGGCTCGACTCATTTATTTCCTGACAAGCCTAAACGAGCTTAAGCTTTACTCAAGCTCATTAAGAAGCTCGTTTACTCTAATGCAGGAAAATAACAACTTACTTAATTTATATGACTAAATATGTTTTAATTTTAATTTATATAAAAATAAAATAAAATTTATATTATATATAGGCTCGTTTAGGGTTCGCGAGCCTAATCGAGCTTGGTGACACAGGCTCGGCTCGAGCTCGTTTAACAAACGAGCCTTATATTAAGCTCGAGCTCGGCTCGGGCTCGTTTAAAATCGTCTCAAGCCGAGCTTTTAGCGAGCCGGCTCGGCTCATTTGCATCCCCCCCCCCCCCCCGAGCCCTTTTCATCGTTACTACAACTAGCTCTAAAGGATTATTTTTTATTATGTCAAGAAATATAGGATGTGTTAAAAAAGAAGCAATATGTAGTGGTATGATGATCAATTAGATTGCTATAACAGTTAAGATAGCAATATACATGAAACTATATTGATGCAAGTGTATATATGTGAACAGAAATGTTACTTTTTTAAATTATACTCACACCGGCAATTTTTGTTGTTTTAGTGATTAGTAAACAAAATATTATTATTAGTAGTAGCAGCAGCAGCAGCTTATTTACAATATTATTATTATTATTATTATTAGTTTAATATTATTTTTTATTTTTTATTATTCGAAATATATTAATACAAACAATAAAATAAATAATTTTACAAAAATATAAATTTATTTGCTTATTAATAACTATCATGTACAACCATTGGAATATTACAAATATTACGTGGTGTATTTGGTGGAATGTGGACATTCAAGTAAGTATCATACGCAGTTTCCATCCAGTAGAATGTCGCGATTTGTAGTTACGTCATAGTGGTCAATAGTAGATATTGGATACACTCTTTGCAAAACAACCTTCAAAAGGTGACCACCAAGAACATGAGCATTGACAATAGCTACATGATTTTAGACGTCTTGCGGACCAAGCTTTAACATGAAGCATGTCGTCGAACCTTGTCTACTTAGATAATGAACAATAGCACCAACATGTTTGCAATTAGAAAAGTAGTGCCCAACATAATAAACCAACATTCACTTACCACAAAATCTGATCCATAGTAATTCAATGAGTGACTTATGTTTTTTGAAATAGTATTCATAAATCAATGAGTATTCTGCAATATACACTAGCAAGCCCCTGTATAAATCCAACTCGATTTTACGCCAATCATCTTCATTATAATCGAGAAAACAAGCTATTGTCTGTAATCCACAATTTTCCATCGCCAAGCACATCTTCTATGTGAGAGGTATATGGATGAAATTCTTGTAAGATTTCATTTATAAGTGGATTTTAATTATACACTGATGGTTCTAGGATGAAGTATGAGTTATGCGTCATTTCATCTTGTTTTTAATCAATAATGAGCATAATATGTCAATAAATTGAGTGTTATTGATTATTAATCAATAATAAGTGTAATTTATTACCTGAATAGTGCCTAAAACAGTTAGATTTATTTTCACAATGAATTATTTTATTTGTAAATATATAACATAAACGACATATTTGAAAATTTTATTGTATTTAATACAATATAAAAAATCAATAATATAAATACCATAATATTAAAATAATAATAATAATAATAATAATAATAAACAACAACGACAAAATAAAAACAATAAAAAACAAAAGTATCAAATTTAGGATGATGCCATTAGAAACTAAACGAAGTGCATATAAAATCTCCTAGGAAATCTTTTCTGTTTGGTTTCGATAAGGCTGAAAGTTGTAGTGCTGAAGGCACCCACCTCCACATCAGCATAAACCCCCCACAACATTAAAGTTTCTGCCAGAACATTGACTCACGAGGAGATTGTTGTCGACAAGAGAGAAAAAAAGGAAAAAGAGAGACATACCAAAGAGGGAGAAGAGAAAGAGAGCGATGAACTTTTGTCAGAGGAGCATCGCCACTATCACGGGCCGGTGTTTGCTGGCGGCAATCCCTCCCACGTCGGATCCGACGGCAAACTTTCATCCACTCTGTTCAGTCTAAGAATGGTCGACTGTTCGCCATCTTTTCGTTTGGTTTCGATAAGAAATCATTTTCAATGGATTTTTCTTTATTTTAATATATCATTCTGTTTTGGTACTGATATTTAACATCATAAATTGTGAGTTGTTAAGTCATAGTCTATTTTGCCCTTTGTTATAGACTCATACTATTATTATTACCTCCTTAGACTAATAGGAATGGTAACCCCTTGGTGTGAAGGGTTAGAGTGCCACGTAGGTTTCACCTCACCTTCCCCTCACCCCTTCAAACCTAGGAAATGGTAACCCCTCATCAACCCCTCACTTTTTTATTTTAAATAAATAAATAATTTAATTTCAACACCAAAAACATTAAATTAACCAACTAACATTTAACTAAAAACATAACATTGCAAAATAAATAACGTACACGATAATTAAAATCCTACAAACAGGAACATTTAATAACCTAAAACGACAATTAAAATTGTAGAAACGGGAAATTAAAACCTAAATGTGATAATTAAATTGCACGATATTGAGGTGAATTTTTCACAACATTCCACGCAGCGAGGTGCGGGAAGTCTGTGTCGTATGTCGCCCGAAACTGTGTTTGGGCTTCCTGAAAGATCTCTTCGGCAGTTGCACCGGGTTGGCGGTTTCCCCATATGTTTAAGTAAATTTGTTGAAATTTTACTTATTGTTGGTGA
Organism: Cichorium intybus; assembly: GCA_023525715.1. Lineage (NCBI taxonomy): Eukaryota > Viridiplantae > Streptophyta > Magnoliopsida > Asterales > Asteraceae > Cichorium > Cichorium intybus. The sequence continues at coordinate 28,890,681 of CM042016.1, read as the reverse complement.
CATATTCCTCTATTTGAAAGAAAGGTGATCCCTACTCGCATAATTAACTACGCCTATTATAGTTTCAAATGATTCTTTCACAAGTTCCCAGAATGAACGGTAGTCGTTGCCGTTGACTCTAAAGTCTTCGTTGACGTTGAGCCACGCGGTTGCCAAAGCGGCTTCGTTAGTTTGAGCCCATACCCGACGATTATTTCCGTTACCGACGGCAGCCATTTTTTGAGTGAGAAATGGATGTAAAAACAATGAAATTTAGTGAGAAAGAGATGTGTAGTTTTTTGTGTGTGAATATGAGTATATAATTGGAAAATGTAAAAAAAAAAATAAAAAAATTTGACCGTTAAAAGAGCGCCGGGGGGGGGGGGGGTTGTAAATTTTAAAATCCTCCATAATCCAGGGACCAAAACTGTAAATGTAAACTCCCACACCGGGCGATGAAGCAACCCCATGCGATGACCATCACCGCAGGTCACACCCCAAGTGGGACGGTGTTCCCGTGCGGTGATGGCGTCCACCTGGGCCCCGCCCCTCGTTCACTGCTTCCATACCACTCGGTCTTATGAAACACGCATAATTATTATATATACCTATCATAATTGTATATGTTGAGACTACATATAACACCTTGTTATATATGTACCTATCATAATTGTAGTGTTGAGACTACATATAACACCTTGTTACATATCTTTTAATTTATCTATATATTAATTTGCGTGTTTTCCTTCAATAGTGTAACGTTTTTTTTTGCTTGGCTTTTGTCACGCGGGTTTATCCGTTTTTCTATATATTAATTCGGGTTTGGATCTGGGCATAAGTCCTTCTCTCCAAATCAATTCTTCTCCCACGTATCAGTTAGCTCCCACCGCTTCACCTCCATCCTCTCCGATTCCTCCTGGTCTGGGTCGACGATTCCGACTCCTTCGCTGCCAACGACGCCTCCGCCTCAATCGCCATAAACGATCTCTCCCCTGCAATGTATTTTCGATTCTCCCTCGATGGTGGTTGGGGTGTAGTCCGATTTCAGGTATACAACAACCCTAAGTTATTGCTGATTTTCTTGCTTTGGAACCCTAAAACTGTTTCTTGAAGATTTCATGGGGGTGGGGGGTCGAAGGAGTTTTAGAGGGGTGCTTCTTTTTTGCCAATGGTATTCCGCGACGGTCATTCAGCTTCCGCCATGCCAAAGCCCTCTCTTCTCGCCAGCTATCTCCGCTTCTCCAGTTGCGCAATTAAGAGGGGTGCTTTCTTCTCGCCAATCGTCTCAGTCCACCTGCTCATCTTCTGCTACGTGTTGGTTCCCTTCTTTATCCCCATTCTTAATCGAACGACGCCTTCCCGTTTCCATCCATTCATCCTCCAATCTGCCGACTCCCAATGCCACATCATTTACGCCTTCAATGACACTATCGAAGGACGCTGTATATTCTGAATCCGATTCACATTCGTTCGTTGCCCTTAATTTGAAGCGGTGTTTTTTTCTACAAGTATCTCGACCCTATCCTCTGGTAAGATATAGTCTTCACCTCCTCCATTGCTACTGTTTTGTTTTCTTCCTCCTATTCTCTGCAATTATTACACTCCCTCATTATTCTGTTATCTCTTTTACGTTTTAGACAGGTTTGAGATATAAATAAACCCCAATTTCATCCAATACGAAGATTAAGAACACTTTCTTCTTTATATTTTATTTTTGTATTCTTTCAAGAAGAACCGAGTGTTTATTGCTTCCATTGGGTTAATTACAAAACTAGGGTTTGGAGTATCGAGACAATTGGAAGCCTTCTTAATAAAAAGAAGTTGGGGAGCTATCTGTTTCATCTTCCGGTCATTGCCAAATATATTAAATACCAAGATACTTTGAAACAATAAAGTAAAAGATATGTGTTGAAACAAATTGTTGATTCTCTGTTGAATAATAGGTAGACTATCTTAAATTACAATATTAACATAAAGTTTTGATATAAACATAATGGAAGAAAAGTAGATGAAAAAAGTGAAACTACAAAAATAACAACACTCAAATATAAGGGAAAATATATAAACAAGTTTATTTTATCACAATAACTTAGATGAATATGTGCAGGTTCTCTGAAATATAAGGCAACATTTCAGTTATCAAAGATCCATATTGAAGTGATTGGAATTGGGCAGATGTCAATACCAAGAAGCTCATACGTCATCTGGTAACTTCAGAACTGGTCGGTTGATGTCTTGCCACACATTCTTATACCAATAACTAAATTAGATTTAACCAATAGGATGATATAAAAAAAATAATACGTAAATAAAATATCAAATACATGTCACATAAACAAACAATCAAGAAAATCTTTAATCTATCAAGGTCAAATATCCAGTATATCAAGTATAAACCATGGTATGAAGAAACAAGAAATGTTATATGATGTTCTTATAAAGTTGAGTTTTTTTTTATTGAAGCTGTGTTCATAAAGTAAAAGATATTATACAGAAATCTAATAATGTTTTACTAATCAAATATTTGTTGTGTCATTAGGTTTTGATCTCTGCAAAAGAAGAACCATATGCTTCTATCCCTCCTGCAGTGGATGGTTTACTGAAAATTCATCAACGAGTAATCAACGCTGACGTGGATCCAACTCATCCGCCAGCTGGAGGTACAATTTCCAGTAGGCTACTCGTGGCCGCCACACAAGCTGGAAACTTGATAGGGAAACAAGGGGCCACCATAAAAACCATCCAAGATTCTTCTAACTGTATCATTCGAGTACTTGGAAAAGGTTCATTATATAAATATCATACATACAGAATTTTATATTGTTCTAAAATGCATTTCTTGATTATAATCCTTTTAATTCTGATGTGTTTTACAGAAAATCTACATGTTTTTGCTCTCCCTGATGATAGTGTAGTAGAGGTACAAGGGGAAGCTTCAGGCGTACACAAAGCTATTGAAATAATCGCTTCACATTTAAGAAAGTTTTTAGTTGACTGCAGTGTTATTGGAATTTTTGAGAAACAAATAAGTTTTCATTTTTTTTATTTTTTTATTTTTTTATTTTTTATTATTGATTAAAATTTTTATGTTTTAGTTAGATGCAAATGCCAAGTGCTAGGCCAAACCAGGAAATGGCGCCACCTCAACCTTGGGCGGCGGTGGCACCACCGCCTCAAAATTTTCCGGTGAACACAGGCGGTGACCCAATTCATGCCACCTCAACATCAGTTTGACAATTACTATCCACCTCCACCAATGGACAAACAGCCACAGCCACACCTCAAAATCACGTTTTCTTTTCGTTTTTGTTGGTATTATTCAACAGAGGAAAGGAGAAAACAATAAATCTTCAAGAGGAATGTTATTTCTCACAAACAGCTGTACGCTCTTTTTTTTACATATATCCGGTCCCGTGCTCCAGCATTCCGAACCCGTGCGGAGCACGGGGCCCCACTCGTCGTTTTTAATTATAATCATTTTTCATTATCTTTATTATCACATCATTAACACTACGGAACCGGTGTTGTAACCGGCTTTTCTCCAAAAACCGTTTGTTAATGAATCGGTAAAATCCGTCAGTTATATAAAACCAAATCAGCCGGTTCAAGTAAAAACCAGATCAAAACAGACTGATTGAACCAGTATAAAACGGACTAAATTAATAATATAATATTTTTTTATTTAAACCACACAGGGTTAAACCCGGTCTAAACCAGCAGCCGAAGCTTCCAAATGAATGGTTTTTGAGTTTTTCAAAGATAGCCTAATGTCTTTATAAAGTGGAGTAACCCCCTAAAGTTTATTCCTCCCGGCGATGTGGGATAAATTCCCACTATAAACCATTTGCAAAGCATTACTACTATAAGCTACATATCTCATTTTCTTATATTTTTTTCTATGTTAGTTATATCAATTATTTTTTTCAATTAATTAAAATCTATAAATGGATGGGCTATAAATTTATTTAAACTTTGGTATTTTATTTATGTTTTAATATCATTGGTATTTGAATTTTTTGAGTGTTTACGCATTTTATATGTATTATAATTTTATATGTAATTATGACATAATAATGACGTTATTCGGTTTTTTAAATCGGTCCAACCGATTGAACCAGTTAAACCATCGAACCGATAAGTCAAACGATTCGATTACCGTTCTGGTTTTCAAAACATTGGAAAATAGTGTGGATAAAGTGGTTTAAGACTCTGACTAGTCACGGTTATAGGCGGGTTAAACATTAATAGTTCTAGGTCAAAGAATTGTGGCTTGCGAAGTGATACCCAAAACATATTACTACTCGAAGTTTCAAACATATTTCATAACATCAAAACTCACTTGCCAAATTTTATTTCCATTACATAATCAATCAACTTTACGCATTTTCTTATCAGTTATACCATCCAAAGGTTTTAATAAACTATAACTAACAACCATAGAAATCCACCCTCCAACCAGTACCCTAGTCGCAGACGCCCTCACACTAGACCCGCCCATCACCGCCCCAATCCCGCCAAACAAGGCCAACGCCACCGATGCCACCACCGCCACCACCACAATTCTAACCGTATAGTCACTAACCGCCATAGCCGCCACCAAAGGAAACAAAGAACCACAAAGAAACGCCAATGCAGATGCCGCTCCCGCCTTGTAAGGATTCGGTAACACTTCCTCTTCATCTTCTTTCATCTTTACACCATCCACTAAGACCACCTTCACCGCCGGAGAACTCGCCGGAGATGAGACTGAGACCACCGGAACAACGGTTTGATGATCATGCTTCGGGGTTTCAAGCTTGATTTCTTGTAGATTTAAGTTTTCTTTTGATGTGTGTTCTTGATTCACAGCAAGCTCGATGTCTCTTTGAGTTGAAACCGAAACGAATTCACCGACCGCCATGCTGCAAGCTCCGGCGACTGCTCCGGCGACACCAGAAAGGATCATGAACCATTGATCTTCTTGGGCTGCACCGACTCCAATCATTAGAGATGTAGTGGATAATAACCCATCGTTGGCTCCTAAAATGGCGGCGCGAAGCCATTGGGCTCTTTGCAAACGGTTCACTCTGGTGTTATCTTTTTTAACATCACAAACCTCGAGTGTTATAGGAGAATCGTGAACCATGATATAAATTTGTTAAAAAAGATTGTGTTGAACACTTGGGGGAGTGTGGCTTTCGTGCTTATGACACACACCCATTTGTGAAAATATATAAATTTGTGAATTGGTTGAAAAGGACTTGAACCTTAGGCGGTATCGTGCAAGATTCTAATCCAATTTTTTAGGAATATAAAGTAATTACGAAAATGTTGTCTTCTTTTTTATATGTTAGTGATTGGATGATTATATATACCAGATACCAAGTTATTTACTTTTTGTGAGTAGGAATGTAGGATAAAGAAATTAATCCCCTTTGTACAAGCCTTGAAGCAACCAATACGGTTGAAATATGTGTGATAAAATGTTGTCTAGATAAATGTTTGATAACATGTTTATTGAAATGATAGTAAAAAGTAAAGAAAGACAAATTATAAACAATTAGGACTTCATATAAAACCTCTCATTTTCCTAACTTTTTATGTTAAAAATAAGAAATATCCATATCGCTTGCTAATTGCATCAAATTAGGATATAATGCTAAAATGACCATTCACGTTCATAGATAATTTGTTAAAAGAAACATTCTTTATTCAGTCAACACTTGTTACGACATCATTTATCCATACAACATCTTATCAATATTATGTCATGTCCCCGTTAAGTCAAAATTCACCTAAAGCATGGGTCCTATATGCAATTGAAATGTAGCATACAAAGGACCATTGGTGTATTGACCCTTGTGTAGATTTGACCTAAAAACAATTAAAAGGATAGTTTTAACTTTTAACGATGATCCACGGGTGACATACGGTAAAATAGAGGATAAGAAAGTTAAAAGGACAAAAGGCTATTCGACGTACTTAGAGTAATTTTGGGGAGGCAAAGACAAAAATACTCGTTCTTTAAGATGCTAAGCAACCAAACAAATAGAAATATTCCGAGTTGTTATCAAAGAAACAAGGTTTAATTCCATAAGCGACATGTCATATGAACAAATCGAAGAATTTTTCCTAGAATTAAACCCGATTAATATACGATCATATAAAGTTTGGCAGATTAAATGTAAAGCCAAAACATAGCAACGCTGTTACCTATGTACCTTACACAACACGAAAATACACTAAATTATTGCTTTAAACTACACATTTAACCAACAATTTCTAACTCATACTGCTTGTTTCAATACGACATCAAGAACCTAAAAATAAAAATACAAAACCCACATATTAAATTGAATGAGAAACCAAGGGAGGTGATGATAAACTGCTTATATATACCATAATTTAGCCGAAAAGAGAAATTAACATGAACTATTTATTGTTTATACAAAACCATTAAAGGAATTTAAAGTGGTGTCATGAAAAAATATGAAATAATTGTCCTAACGATAACCGTCTCTTCTGTCTTGTTCTTCTGCCTCCTTATTTGCAACTTCAACAGATTTGAACCAAAGATATGCCTGTTTTTTATAACTCATGTTAGTGGGAAAAATATGGATCAATTCATAAATGAAAATTTCGTTCTAGTTACTATGATGTAGAATAATTAGGTTTAATATATGACATCTAAAATATTGTCGAAATGACTATATAAATCATTAAGATTATTTTCTCAAAACCAATTGGGAATGAATGTTGCTATGGGATGTATGTTGATGAATTATTTGAATTATATTACCCAAATTTGGTCTGCAAATTATACAATTAACTTTCTTCATATCAAACAAGATCAATGCAATATTTAAATAAGTACTTAAAAGGACAAACTTACAGCTGTTGGGACACCAGTAATTGCAAAGAATCCAAGAACTGGTGCATAAAATATGCTATCGGAATTCAAAACTCCAAAAACCGGCTTTTGATTCACATACTCAAACACAGATCCAACCTACATCCACACCAAAAAAGCCCCAAATCATTTGACATGGAATTGACACCAATTCGCATAGAACTAATAATCAATACACCCAAAACGCAACATAAAGAAGCTTACAGCGGCAATGGCAGTGATTGCAGAGGCAAGCAAGTAGACGAAGAACGGAAGCTCAATAGTGGATGAAGATGAAGTTTGTTGGGTTTCATTACGAGCCCATGGTGGTGGTTCTTCGGAGTCCGGTTTAGCCCATGAGGGAGTTGATTGTTCTTCTTCTCCTTTAACAGCAAACACGGTTATCCTTCTGTAAGATTTGAAGCTTCTGTTTGTTGTCTTGTGATAGGTTCTGAGAGTGAAAATGGTGGGGAATTTTAGGGTTTTTGTGAAACCCGATAAGGGAACAAGAGGTGGGTGCAATGTGCAGAGAGATAATGTTTGCATAGGCATGATTATCCTTGTCGAATTGAAACTGGAACTGTGGATCTGAAAATGGTGAGTTCGAAGAGAGTTTCTTGATTGAAAACAATTAATTTTCGTTTGATTTGGGAGATTGTGTTTAGATTGCAATTCGGAACCGTTGGTCCAGAAGACTTGCCTTACAAAAATCTCATTTCCCTTTTTTCTTTTCTTTTATTCCCCATAACTTTTTTTATTCTCACGAGGGTAAAATGTAAATAACGATACTTGAATGCATCGAGTCAATTGATATGTATATGTTCGGGATCATTTGATGATAAAACATTTTATTAGAGTTGGGGGCTAATCATAAACATATTAGACCTGCTTTTAGCATATACTCGGCGTTTCTTCAAGATCAATTATATGAAAGTTGCTATTTTTATTATTCTTTTTTCTGACACTATCTTATTCTTTCTTTGAAATATGTCTATCATTTTGTTGAATTTCTTTTCCAATCCTGGCCGTAGCATTAAGGTTTCGCGGTTGTTTTGTTTTTCGGGTGCATTAAGAAACTAGCAAGATGTTAGAAGCGAAAGAATACAATCATTACAAATTACAAGTAATAAAGGAGATAAACACCAATCAACATAATGAAACTAAGAACAATGCTTAATCCATTTAAAAACAAATAATTTGATATCATTTGCCATCTTATAGGAATAACCTTTTTCTTTTTAAACACCGAATCGTTTCGAACCATTCAAATCGTCTCGAGATCAAAATGGTTATCTTAAGTTTTCGCATCTTGTGACATTGCGCAGGAGCTTTCAAGACCAAGAGGAACTCCACTTGATTCAAAGGCACAACATCCAACACTTTGCTCCAATTACCAAGCCATCATGATTGTTACTTGCTGAGTGACATTTGCAGCTGTGTTGACGAGAGCATATTATAGATACAGGATTGATTTAAATTGATTATTCATTATCCTTTCCTTCATTTTATTTATCTCCTTCATGTATTATAGAATAGTTCACTTCTTTTGTGTTGTAATATTTTCGTATATATTGTGCTCCATTGTGAGATTATGAATATATCAAAAAAATTCTCAACATAAACTATTTGTTTCACATGGTAGCAGAGCGATATTGGACGTGCCTTGAATTACACTCACCATAAGAGAATATAAAAACCTCATGTCATTGTTCAGAATATGCAACATGCACCCTTCCTATCCGAAATCATCTTGGATGATACAAATTACTCTATGGTTTCAACTCACAGAGATGCGTATTAGGAGCAAGAAATAAATTAGGGTTCCTCATAGGTTTCACCCTGAAATCAAAAACAAATGAAAAGAAGATGGAAAGCATCATTAACCATCATGTCAAGAGTTAACTCATTCATTAAATGAGTCCATCATCGATACGCATTATCAAATTCCAGACGACAAAGGAAATATGGGAAGTTATAGGCAAGATTTTCTATAACGACATTTACGAAACACAATTGTTCGAACTGAACCGGAAATCATTCACCACGTGTCAAAATGGTAGAGCCTTACATGCGACTACAACAAACTAGTTAATGTTTTTCAAGAAATTGTTAGTACTATTATGGCTCAATAAGAAATTGATACTTGTATTATACACATCTTCTTAGTCGGCCTTGATCTCGAATTCAATCAGGCCCAAAGTGAAATCTTGAGAAAGGATCGGCCCTTGACCCAGAGTCATGTTATGCATACGTCTGAAAGGACCGAAATCAGAGACACACCATATAAGAACCGAACCTTAAACTACTTTGTAACTTTGTTTCCTGATGAGTGTATAATCCAGGATATCACAACACATTGAATTATTGGTTATGGCGTTAGACAAGGAAAGTTATATTATCTTGAATTAAGACGAGTAGTGAAGCTCACAATGCTGGAAAATATGAATGGAATATAATGTTATCATGGTTGTGTCATCGATGACTATGGCACTTGTCTTTCAGTTATCTTAGGAAATCAAAACGTAATTTATTTTAGTAATACAAGACCCTTTATGTCATATAGATAATAAATAATATCCTAGTAAGATAATTCTCTTGATTGTAGTAAGACAATACATTTTCTTAAACAAAGAGAATGCAGTAAAATTATATTATGATAATACACTCCGTCATTTTTTTTTAAAACTCATGATTTTATCATCAAGTATATTAGAATATAGGAACTTTTCTTAAGATTAAAGGCTAAAAACTCAAATATGTAAACGATTACGAGTTTGTTGTCCTTTTATGTAAACAATTGTTGGTCTTTTATCCTTTTCTATTCAAATGATGATGATTAATATTTTAAATAACAAATGATGATATTTAATACAATGTTTTTATTTTCAAAATGTGTAATGCATTATTATGTGGTTTAAAAATATATATAAAAGATTATAATTAATTATATAATTTTATATTAATTTATGAGAGTTAATGAATAAGAAATTACAAATTAATATAGTAAATAATAAATCATTTATCTTGAATCATATTACTTGAACAACCTTAATTTCAAGATGATATAGTGTATCAATGAACTTTTAATAATTTATTTTGACATATACATATATGAAATTGGAACCAAAAACTTTTGTGTTATAATAGACAAAAGCCATATACTTGAAAGTACATATTTTAGATGAGGACATTATCAATAAAACCTTAATCTCTTTGAGTTTTTAAAGTGTGACTGTTTTTATAATTTTTCAAGGGCTTAATTTTCACAGAACTTTAATTTATCATTTTATGTTTTTTACACTAAGTATATTTTCTCTGATTTCCCTCTTTCACTTGTTGATTGGGCATTAATTTGATGATCCTTAAAAGAGTACATGAGATCGGAATCCTTAAAAGATGTTTATGGAATTATATGATTGCTTATTCCTAATTTGATAGTCCTGAATATGCATGACCTCTTGAATTTCCTGAAGTTCCAAAAGACGGCACCAATTAACTTTTCAAAAAAATATTCTTCCATCTAGAGAATATATTCATTTATCCGGTATTAGACCATATATACGATTCATATCAATTTTATTAAGTTGTTTGCTAATTCATTTTAAGGAAACAGAAAAACTAATGAAAAAAGAGGGAAACTTAAGAACTTACTTGAAAATTATAATTTAAACCAATAAAATTAAAAAAAAAAAAAAAAAAAAAAAAAAAAAAAAAACTTAAAGAGCCTTTTTCCGTTTAGGTTATTATCACTTTCCAAACTATCTATCCCCCTTTTCTTTTTGGCATATGATAATTCTTATCACAATGAAACGAGGCAAATATGTTGAAAGTCATTCGAAGTGGACTTATATATCTGCAAACTTTCTCAAATAATTTTGTTTAAAAAACTAATATTATTATTTCAATAACACATCTCTCTAACCATATCTAATATATGCTAACTATTTTATAAAAGTTATTTATAATCCAAAAAACATTGGTAGATAACAATACCGACCCGACTCATCTTGACCCCATATATTCATACATATTTTCAGTTTTAACCCAACATGGTCCGCGGCATTTATCGTTTTTAGACTTCGGAGGCCCAATATCAAATTGGCTTGGTATTCGAAATTGGGTTTTCTTATCTATGGGCCTTGGTTTACTATTATTATACAACAGTATGAACTGATTTCTAATATTATATTGTATAATGGGCCAATAAATCCAGTTTTGGTTCTTTAATTCGGATCGGAATTTTTATTCTGGTAACTTTGGGTTTTTGGATTATTTCGATCAAGTTTATCCGTATTTGAGTAGCGATTAGGTAGTGTTTGGTATGCAGTAATCAAATAGGGAATAAAATGGAATATTACGATGAAATGAAAAAGAGCATGTTTGGTTGCTTGAAAGAATGAAATGAAACATTACTCATTGAATGAAGCATTCCTCATAGAATGCGATTTCTTCTTGGCTAAATTTCATTCGAATGACATATAATAGAATTAAATTTCTTTTATTCTTACAATCCTGAATAAATATTAATCTTTATAAAATTTCAAAACATCATTTAAATAATTTTTTATCTTAAAAAATAAATAATTATTTATCATATTTATTTTTTAAGATTTTATGGTATTTAGTTTTATCATATTTATTTTTAACGATATATATTTCTTTAATAAAAAATTATGTTATAAAATAAAATTCATTTCTTTATTTATCAAAATTGTTTTTACTTAGTTTTCTGTATACTAATATATGATAATACGTTCGAATGACTTATTTCATTCATTCAAGTCAACCAAACATGACAATGAAATGTAATGATTCATTCCATTACCTTGATCATTCTATTACGAAGCTCATTATTCCTTAATGATTTCATTACATCATAGTATCTAGTATTCCAGAGTTTTTGAATCAGATTTTCGGATTATCAGAATTCTTAGATGTATATATTTTTAATAATAAAATTGTTAACAAGTTTCTACTTCAATCAAATAGAGGTTTATCTGTTTGATAATTAAATAAATAAGAATCATGAAATTTAATGTTTACTAAAGATACTAAAACTTTCTTAAACTCAAGGACTATTATTCTGTAAAACACTACAACTCATCTTCGCCTTGTATATTTTTAAAACTCATATTGGTATTGGATTTGTTCCATAAATCACCATTTTCTAAGTTTCTTTCATTTGGCACAAGGGACATTGATAAGGGTCTTTGTATACATGTTGTATATTTCTAAAAGTTGTCGTGGTCGTGGATATTTTCATAAGATGTCATCTTCTAAGTCTTCATCTTATCGGGTATAAGGGGGTTGATAAACATTGTGGTCCTTCTCCTAGTAGTATCTAAAATTTTAAGTTCACACCATGCGACCCTCAAGTGACAGGGGATGTGGTATATGTTCCCATCCATCCAAGTAATCTTTGAGGCATATGCAAACATCGACCAATGGTGGTGTTAGTTTTGTTTTTTCATGGTGGGAAAATAATAGAAGATTCAACATCAAGAAACATAAAATCCTAGAATACAAAATTCATCTATATTAGAGAACTGTTAAATCAATTTTGTTGGAACCAAACAATCTCAATCCTATTCATACATATACTTTGGGTAAAACGGTAAAAAAAAAATGTCAAAAGAGGCCTAAACGACCATATAACAAATTAACAATCATGTTTAGGGAAAAAATCACATAAAGACAAAATAACATCATTAGGGTTTGTCACCGGGCCCGGGACAGGGTCTTTTTATGCCGTCGGGATTTCAATATGTATAATAAGTTTAACTGGCCTGCTGTTTAATGGCCATACCTAAAGAATTTGGATTGAGAAAATGTTTTTTGTATATTCAATAGGTACGTGAGATTACAAGGAAAACTATATATACAGGAAGTAGAATCGGAGATCCTATAATTACGACTACAGATAAGGAAATACAACAAATAAAGCTATAATCAAGGGAAGTAAAAGAGAAAGGAACCGAGATATGATAACATTCCAAAAATCCCCCTCAAGTTGGAGCATGAAGGTTGCAAATGTACAAGTTGTCAAGTAGTAAACATAGTTGTTCTCCTCTTAGAACTTTGGTAAACAACTCCACAACTTAAGATTTAGCGTTGATGTGTAGAGGCTTCACTTCTTTGGATTCAACATGTTCTCAGACGAAATAGCAATCCATTTCGACGCGTTTGATGTGTTCGTGAAAAACCGAATTATTGACAATGTGTTTCAGAGCTAAGTTATCGTAGAACAGCTGAGTTGGACCAATTTGTTCGAGGTCTAAATCTTTTAGGAGCCACCGTAGCCAAATGACTTCACTAACCATAGCAGCCATTGTCGGTACTCAACTTCTATGGAGGAGCGGGACACAACAGATTGCTTCTTTGACTTCCATGATATCGGTGCACCTCCCAGAAGTAACAAGTAACCAGTTCTCAATCTTCTCGTGTTGGGACACCCAAGCCAATCCGAATCAGTATATGCTACTAAGTTTGCTTCACCATTCTTTGGAAGGAGTATCCCTTGGCCCGCCATACCCTTTAAGTACCTTAGCACTTGTATGGCGGCTTCCATGTAACTTTCTAGAGGGTCCATCACATATTGGCTCAAAATGTTAACCGAGTAGGTGATGTCGGGTCCAGTTGCTTGTAAGTATAGTAATCTTCCTACGAGTCTTATGTACTTGATGGCATCAACATGTATGTCCTAATCATTTTCCCCAAGTTTGGTATTTTGTTCCATGGGGAATGCGCTAGGTCGACATCCCATCATTCTGCTATCTTTGAGGATGTCAAGAATGTATTTCCTTTGGTTGAGAACAAATCCGTCTTGCATACGTGTAACTTTGATGCCTAAGAAGTATTTCAAGGGGCCCACGTATTTGATGCTCAATTTTTCGTTCAAGAATGTTTTCGTCTCTTGAATTTTTTTTCATATCGTTCTCTAGAACTATGGCATCGTCTACGTATATAAGTGCTGCCACAAAAGAATTTTCGGTTATAAAAATGAACAGGGAGTGGTCTGCTTGAGATTGTTTGAAACGGATCATATGTAGGGAAGAAGCGAATTTTTTATACCAATTTCTTGAAGCTTGGTTGAGACCGTAAAGGGATTTTCCGAGACGGCAATCTTTATTATCTTTTCCTTTCTCGAAGCCTTTCAGGATTCTCATGTAGACCTCTTCGTGTAGATCTCAATGTGGGAAAACAATATTCACATCAAGTTGGTTTATTATCTAATTTCCTTTAATCGTCACCGCCAAAAGGGTTCGAACAGTGAGAGGTTTAACCATCGGTGCGAATGTATCGTGGATTTAGATTCCTTCCATTTGGGTGAAACCTTTTGCTACTAATATCGCTTTGTACCTTTCTATCCCGCCATTCAGTTTGTATTTTATTTTGTATACCCCTTTTGAATCTATGGCACGGTTCCCTTTTAGCAATTCTTCAAGAGTGCATGTATCGTTTTGCTCAAGGGCTCATATTTCTTTCTTCATGGTTTCTCTCCAATTTTCATATTATACGGTTTGGCTGAAATTCTTTGGCTCATCATTGGTGTTGATTGCCGCCAAGAGTACCTATGAGAGTGAGTAAACTTTTTGTAAGAAATGTAATTAGTGACGGGTGTTGCTTGGTCTACGGATGATGGCGGGTTCACAATGTAGTCCTTAAGGTAGGCTGGTAGTGATTTGTTTCTTCTTTCGCTAATGTGTCTAAAATTTTCAGTGTTAGTTGTCACTAACTCTTTTTCACGTGTGTGCACATCGTTGAGTTCTACATGCATTTCATTTGGGTCCACATTCTCATCATCTACTTGTATGTCATTTGGTACAGCCCCATTATTCTCATGTACATGTTGAGGCACATTAACTTCCCCTTGGCCCATTGATTCATTTTGATTACTCTCTTCACTAGAAACCGTTTCATCATTCCTTGGGGTTTCATTGGCCCATGTTGGTGCCTCAAAAATTTTGTCTTCTTCATTTTTGATTGGATTCTTTTCATAAGGAAATGTACTTTAAACAAAATCGACTTCTCATGACACTGTCATTTTCTTGTTCTTTAAGTCAAAAAATTTGTATCTTGTCGTGCCGTGTGGGTAACCCAAAGAGATTCCCAGTCTCCTTCTCTCCTCAGATTGATCTCCTCTTGTTTTGGTGTTGCGATAGTAAGCAAGGCAACCAAAAATTTTCATGTGGTAATAACTTGGTTTTTGGTTGTAGACCATTTTGTACGGGGTCTTGTTATGAATCCCCTAAGAAAGGGGCGATTTATGATTTGTACGGCTGCCAAAATGCACGCACCATAAAAACGGAGGGTAACTCTGCTTCAAATCGTAAAGATCTTGCCTTCTCGAGAAGGTGTCGATGTTTTTGCTCAACGACCCTGGTTTTTTTAGGGGTATGGGGCAAGTGGTCTCGAGTAGTATTCCTTGATCTGTATAAAAGTGTAGCATGTGGTATGAAATGAACTCCCCTCCATTGTTACACCGGATCCTTTTTACGCTTTTATTGAATTGAGTTTGGTCCATTTTGAAAAAACCAATCAGGGAATCACTTGATTCGGATTTGTGTCATAAAAGAAAAACTCGTACTCGACTAAAATCATCAACAACCGTAAGGAAGTAGTTAGTGAAAATAAGTGAAGGAGTTCAATATTTTCCCCATATATCTCAATGCAAAAGGTTAAAACATTCATTTGAAAAGGTTAAAACATTCATTTGATTTGATCGAACTAATAGGAAATGGTAGTGTAGTAAACTTTGCCCTTGAACAAGAATCACAAATCACATTGTTTGGTTTTAAAGAAAAAAAATCAAAACGAGAAAGTCTGATAAGTAAGGCATGCCACAAACGTTTGTGTCATACTTCACCCGTGGTTTCTAGTGCTCGTCTTCTATTCTCTTTTCCTTTCATTCGATATAGACCTTGTTTGCAATTACCCATTCCAATCAACTTCTTCGAACTCAAGTCCTGCATGACAAAAAAATCCGAAAAGACTGTTACGGTGCAGTCAATACTTTTGTTAGCTTGCTAACCGATAATAGATTGCACGTGAAGTCTAAAACATACAAAATATCATAAATTTCGGTTTCATTAAGTAAGGTACAAGTCCCCTTTCCCTTGACATTAATAGAGTCGCCATTTGGTATGGCCACAGGTAATTCCTGAAATATTTCAAGATTATTGCAAAAATGATCAAGAATGTGAGTTATGTGCTCGGTACAACCCGAGTCGACAACCCATTTGTTACCTTCATCGAATCTACCTGCCATGTTTGCCATGTTTTAAACCACATCGACATTCTTAGAGCTTTTCGTAGCGCATAGGTTGGCAAACTGTCCATACAGCTTGTTGCTTAGGTCGACTTTGGGCTTTTCTCATAAACATCATGCTTGACGTTCGTTGTGTCTCGTACTGTTTCAACAAATGCATCTTTCGTTATTCCCTCCTCTGATTTACCTTTGTCGGGCCACCATTCCGGGTACCCTATACGCTTAAAACAACCGTCGCGGTTATGGTCGTCCTTTCAAAAAAATTATAGTGTTCAACTTTTTCATTCCCTCCTTTCTTTCTATTTCTTAAACCAATTCTTGTTTGTGACCGACCAGCGGCATCACACTTCGTGCAAGCTTGAAACACTATCGCTTCACCGGTTATCCTTTTTCCGATTGAAACAGCCCACTGCTTGTAAAGCCCGATGCACAGGTATTAATTTAAAGAGTTAAAATCTAAGTAGTTTTGAAGAGTTTAGCTCTATGCGACACTATCATCATAGTGATAGTGGTGCGTAGAATGGTTTAAGTCTGCATGCAGAGCACGACTGTTAGCGATGCTTTCGGCAATGCTTAGCGGTACAGCGCATTGAAATACAAAAACCCTAAATCTCGGGCCTTAAGCCATATTTAAGGCATTAACCCCATGCCTGACTCTCTTACAAGCTTCCATCCTTTATGAAACCGTAGAAACAAATCATTGCCGTCGTTTGTGATTTCTAGCTCCTTTCTTGCCTTGAGGTGTAGTTTGAAGAAGAATAATAGAAGTGGTAGTGTAAGGGAGCAATCTCCAACTAAGATCCAACATCATTTCCATATTTTGGACCCTTGTAAGTAAGAAAGCTTCCAACTTGATGTCTCTTTGTGCTTAGATCTTAGAACTAGTAATGTTTTATGGTGTGTTGGTCAATTTATGATGTGTTCATGGAGTTAGGGAAACTCCAGGTTTTGCAGTCTTTTTCTAGACAATTTATGGATCCTTTGAACCAGGAAAGAGAGCATGCTCAAACCCTCTTAAGCCATGCAAGAGTTTTGATGTTCTGGACCTCTTTTAACCTAAGGTTTGAGTTGGACATGTATTGGGCATGCATGTCCATAAAGTTTACATTTTTATCTATTAACAAACTAAATGGATGATTTTTGGAGAGTCCTAGCCACATGCTTAATGGAATAAGCACTAAACAAATAAGTTAGAATGTTCAGAGATAGCGTCGTTACCATTAAGGGTTAGCGATGCTACCTTTGGAGGGAAACTGTTTCTGGATCACGACCCGTAGCATAGCATTGAGTCCTTGGACGTGATACGACACGCATACGTTGACTTTAATCGTTGACTTTGACCAGTTTGACCTTTATTCAAACTTTGATGGATTTAAGATATGGATTAAGTGAGTGGTTTAGGTCACTAAGTAATGTTTAATGATGATTTAGGAGGTTCGTGTTGTTAAGCACTCGAGGACATGTGTGTGTATACTTCAGCTTTACGATTAAGGTGGGTCTCCTCACTATATTATGTGTGATGCTGCATGCATAGGTAGCTTGAGACCCGTATGGTGAGATTGTTTACCTAGACTAGTATAGTCTTGCTTGTTGAATGATTAGTCGTGTGATTCGTTCTTATGATTATGGATTGTTTGGTGCTTGTTATGGCTAGGACGGCGCCGAGACTCGTTAGGGGTAGGACTGTGCCGAGTCCCATTGATGATATGTGGTATGGGTAGGATGGTGTCAAGTCTCGTTAGGTTTAAGACTGTGTGGAGTTTTGACATGGTACATTGAAAGAGTATAACGGTGCCGACTCCCGTGAGGGTAGGACTATGTCGAGTCTAATTATGTGGTATGTATGTGATGTGATGGAATGTGTGGTATGTTGGGAAACTCACTAAGCTTTTTTTTACTCTCTCAACTTAAATGTTTTCACGTGCTTTATTGAATAACAGGACGAGCGCGACGTGTATATATCACATCTAGCTCATTCGTTTTGAGGCTTTTGTTGATATATATTTTGTACAGGATTTTATGTCATGGATTTTGGATATGATGTTTGTGTAAACATTGAACGAATGGTTTTATTGTATTAAATTGGTTTCTATGTTTATACTCAGATTTTAAAATGAAAAAATTTAACGGTAAATTTTGGGACGTTACATTACTACTCGTCCTCTGCCACAGGGTGGTATGCCTCCCCTAAGGTAAGAACATGTTTCATTGATAATAGTAGGGTCCTGATTGTGGAGAATTCATTGTCGATTCCGAGTAAGAACTCGCATAGTCTCTCATTGTCTCTTAGTTGTGTGTATTTCTTGCTGATTCCGAATGTGCAGCCGGTGCAAGAGCATCTTGGCACGGTAAAGATGGAGCTTATATTGTCCCCCTTAGTTTGGTGCAGTATGCAGAGACGGAAATCATGTCTTTCTTAGTGGTAGTAAGAAGTCATTTTAATTCATACGCTCTAGGTGCACTCTTCTTGCCAAATTGCTCACGAAGATCGTTCCAGATGTCTTCGCGGTGTTGGCGTACTTGGCATTAGACCTGATCTCCTTTTCCATGGCTGTAGTTAGCCACCGTTTTATTATGACATCACATCAAAACCATGTCATGAATTAGCATAACTTTTCTCCAATTTTTAAGGGTACCGCCAACAAACCCTATTTTGTTTTTCGTGAACAGAAAATTCTCCATTTCTTGAACCAAGTCGAGATAGTTGCTGTCGTTCAATGTTTCATTCACGTGCATCTGTCTAGGGTAGTTAGAAGGATGAAGGTAGTAAGGAGAACCATGGTTGGATGCTTCTTTATTGATTTTGCTTGGTTGACCTTCGTTGTCTCCGTTATCACCGGTGATGGTGGACGAAGATGGTTTAGTTTAGGGTTTTGCTAGAGCAGTTTGTAACATGCTTTGATACCATAATCGATTTGAATTTGGAAAATGTTTATAGTATTGTTGAAATGCAAGAGTTGGATCGTGATTCAAAATGCGGAATAACGTAAATAAACAAGATCAAAAGCAGACGATATGAAGAACTGATGTTGAATGATTAACAATGCAACTCAAGAACAATTCAATGAGAACTATTCTGTATGAGCGCCGTAAAGAGATTACAAAAGTTAACCCTAACAGGGTCACGAATAAGCTATATAAACAAAAACTAATTATGGAATGACAGACCCATTCCATAACCGATAGCTAAAAATTAGGCTACAAATCAGGCAACAGATCCGATTAGCATATTTGACTCAATCTTCATTAATGACTCAACAATCTCCCCCTTTGAGTTAAAAATGCGATTTCTCATCATTCTTCAAGTTTTACTTCGCTTGTTTGTCTGTCAAACACCTTCGGAATGATTGCCAGGATCCTTTTTCGGAATTCAATGTACCACCTCAACATGTCATTGACGCAGGTTTTATCTTCAGTGGTGTTGGAAGGCAGTTTGTTGATGATGTGAAGAATATGTTCCAACACTGGAGTCCTGTAAAGATGTTTGTCCAAAAGAAAGAATATTCTTTTAACATTCTCGAGACCTTCCTTTGAATTATATGCCACGCTCCAGTTTGAGTTGGCAATTTTTCCGATTTTACGCTTGCTCAGATTCTTGGGAGGAGGACGTCTCACAGTTAAAGGAGTTTTATCCAGAACACCAGCAACTTCAACATCGAGCTTTGCCACTTCAAGGATGTAGAATCCAATCATTCTTTTGACATGATTAAAAATAGGATAATACTTTTGTTCTCTCGACAAGATGTTGAACAAAGATATCCAGTCGAATGGATTCATGAAGGGTAGATCAGCAAGGGAGAATTCCATCTTCTCTTTATCATCCCCTCTGAAAGCTAAAAGTCTTGAGTTTATGAAGGGAAGAGTGACCTCAGGAAGACGGGGAGTAAGCTGTATAATCTTCTTTAAACTCCAGGTTAAATGCTGAGGACGTGCATTCTTCAGATAGAAAGTGAATAACAAATCATTCACTTCCGAACTGGAAAGGCGAGTGTCTTTAAGTTCCTCAAATCCTCGGAACAGGAGAGCTTTTGCAGTCATCGGAAAATCAAACTGCGAGTTTACATCATTGCTTGTGTTGTACGAGGCTATTGGTTGAAGCCAGTTCTCCACAGGCTCAGTAATTGCTTCCCTTTTCATTCTTTTGTAGTGCCATGGAGGAAACAAAGACATTTGAGTTTGAAGAAGTAACTCGGCCTCTCTTTTGGCAGCTTCCTCAGCATCAAGCTTCCGAGTTAGGTTGAGAATTTCATCAACTTCCGTTTCCCTGACCGATTTGGTGGCGTTCTGATTCGATTCATCTTCTTCCACAATTTTCTTGCCTTTGTCTTTAGATGGACCAGTGACTCCTTCAGCATTTTTGTTTGATGCAATCGGAGTGTCTTTCTTTGGAGACTCCTGGTTGAATGTACTTTCTTCATGTATATCATCTCCCCCTTGTTTCGGAGAGGCAACACCTTCCGAAACACCCTTTAATGCGGCAAGAAGATTGAAGACAGGATGAAGCTTGAGGGTCAGATGTCGGCGCACCTGAGGGTTGAGAATCGGATCAGAGTCTTCAACAATCCTATGAAGAAAGGAGTCAATTTCCGATACACCACTTCGAATAGCTTTGTTCTGTGACAAGGCCGATGTGAGAATGGCAGACTGGTGACGGAGATCGGTCTTTAGGAGCTGAATTTTGGTTTCTTTGGCCGCTAATTTATCCATCAAATAATTTTCCGATGCCAAATCTGCCCTCAGTTGGTCAACCTTTGTATCCATAGAAGATACCCATTCGGAATATTGCTGCTTCAATTCCGAACGTAAGGTTGAAAGGGCCTCTTTTTCAGTCTTCAAAGAGGTACTGAAGCTGGAAATGACCTGTTGCATATTTTGATTGTTCCGATCATGAGCATCTCGGAAATCTTGAGTAAATTTGAGAACATCTTTTTCAAGTCTGCCAATAGAAGTGGTTGAATCTCGCATTTGGATTTCCGATTTCTCAATAAGACAAGTGATTTTACCCATGAGATTGACATTTTCGTTGACCAAGGTTTCCACCGAATCTTTGGGATCTTTTAACTGGGATTGCCAATCGGAGGCAGAGGGATTCGCCTGGGATTGGAGAAGTAAATCGAGTTTGGCAGAGATTTCCGATAGCTGATCAGACGACATCGGAACAGAGGAACTTGGAGTCTTTAGTTTCACATTTGATGGAGATTCAAGAAAATCGGAAAGATCATCCTGATCATCATTAACCAGGATATCTTCATCCTCATCAATGTCGGTAGGAGGGTTGTTTAGAGGGGAATGAGGAATAGAAGTTTGTTTTGGTGATAAAGATGGAGACTTTTGAGTGTTTGTAGGTCGGAGTGGTGAATGTTCAGGTGTGGATTGTGGACTTGAATGAGGAGTAATTTTTGGGGTGGGGTCATGGGGTGGTGATTGGGCAGGAGGAGAAGGTTTGGGAGATGGAACGTCGTCGAGGTTGTCAGCGATCGGAACATCTCGCGGAGGGGTCGGAATTGGATGAGATTCGGAGAGTTCGTTTTCCGAATCATAGGACTGAACAAACTTTCGGAGTCTTCTTGGTCGTTTGTGTTGTTTCTCCGTGTCAGATACAGCTGTTTTGCCCTTTCGTTTGACATTTTTCTTTGGATTTTCAAGTCTGTCAAAGGCGACTTGATGAGTTGGATCAACAGCACGAATTCCGGATGGAGGTATTTGTCGATATGCAGCGATGCAGTGCACACCATTCGGAACGCGGTCCAACATTGTGATCGGAATGGATCCGATGAAATCAAAATCCTCCGATTTTGTGGTTGCAAACTGGGTGGTTGAGAGAGTCGGAATGACCGCCAAGACAGAATCGGTCATGATATGGAGATGATGTTGCTCAATGGCCCTTTTTACCACAATGGTCCAAAATCGAGCACAAGAGATTTCAGAGTGACGATTTTTGTAGTTCACGCTCTCTACAAATTGGCTCCAAAGAATGGACCCGTAATCCAGGTTTATATCATGATAGAGGCCATAGAATAAGGAGTAGAAGAGCTTACTTGCACTGTCTGTGCCTGTCGTGCGTTCAGAGAAGCTCTTGAACAATATAGTGAAAAGAAAATTCCACAGTGGCGGTAGGCTCTTCTTTGTGAACTTCGATAGTTGTGTGATATCACCTTTGTAGCCTAGTTGATAGAACAACCGTGGAAGAGTAGAAGGCGAAAGGGATTCAGGGTCAATTAAGTCGGTTTGATCAGCAAACCCTAGCAATTTCCCAAATCGAGACTTGGAAATGCGTGTCTTGATTGAACCAACCTCGAACGTAACAACATCGTCAGCCTTGTTGTAGAATGCAGAGGAGTATGCAGATGAGAGATACATGATTGGAACCTCCTCTGAAGCAGTTAGGGCTTTGCTAATCCTCGAGAATTTGAGACATTCAATCATCGGCTGAAGAGCTTCATTATACTTCGCTGAGTGAAGATCAATAATCATGTTCTGATTTTGTTTGATCTTCAACATTAGAGAAGAGGAAGTATTTTCATTTGCGGAGGATGAGCCAGCCATTTGAGAGTTCTTGAATGTACGGGAGAGAAAGAGGGTTTTGAAGATGAAGAGTTCTATGCGTGAGAGATGAAGAGCGGAGAAACGTGAAGAATGAGCCAAATACCTTTTAAATATCCTTTGAGGAGATTTGAAAAAGGAAACCCCGCTTCAGCCGATTACGTTTCCCAAGAATCACGCCGTATCATTATGAGTAACCCCCAAAAGTCGCAGTGCAGGCGCGTGAATAGCGACAAAGTAGCTCCTGCACAGATGACGTTGAACCGTTTTTTTTTTTTTTTTTTTTTTTTTTTTTTTTTTTTTTTTTTTTTTGAAGAACTGATAAATAAAAATTGCCAGTTCATCGATAGAATCCTTAGGAAAAGAAAATCAACCAGAGTTAGAAAAAAATCAAATAATGATTTTCGTGTAAGAGTGTGTCAAAGAAAAAGAAGAAAATCAAGGATTATTTGGTTGTCTGTGATGTCAAAATGACATAAAACTGATTGATCCCGGGCAAAGATCTCTTCCTTCGAAATCAAGAGAGATTCAGAAGTGTTCATGTGGTATCCCGTTGAATGACGATCAATTGATTTATAAGAATCAATGAAAGGTTTCTTTTAAGATATGAAGTTAAAGGGTTGGGTTGAACTGTCTTTCGGATTCCGAAAACGTGAGAAATGCTCGGAATCGGAAGACAGTACTTGTCTGTCCGGAGTAGACAAGAAAACAAGTAAGGATTAGAAGAATTTTGGGTGACTTGGTAACTGTTTTAGAAAAAAAAAAAAAACTGGATCTTTTTGGATAGAAATTACTTGGGTATAGTAGATTTCATAAAGAACACGCAAAAGTAAAAAAAAATTGGATTCCCTTTAAAGTTTTCGTCAATTCCTTGATGGTATCGGATTTTTGGGTTTCATTCGGAATGATGGTAAAAACAATTCCGAAATCATGAACACAGAGTTTGTGTAACCATCAGTTTTCAGTGGTAATGCTGAAGACCTTCATAAGGGTTACATTTACATGGAAGTGTAGTGAATATGGAGAAATAATAGAAAGGGAAAGAGAGGTTGATGAGTCTCACAGCGCCCCATGGTAAAAATGAGTTGCGATCTTTGACTAGAATTTCCGAAATCATATATTGAAATTGGTTGAGATTTCAATAATCATGGATATTCGTTTTTGGTACTTAGAAAATAGGATAAGAAGAAACCCATCAATTCAAAATAGTTACAAAACAAATATTCTCGCCAAAGAATGCTGACAAGGACTTGGCCATCATGAGAAAACATTTAATGCTTGGCGAAAAGAAAGGAAAACGTCCAGTCAGTTGCTAATCGGCCGTCGCTGCTTTTATGACACATAATAATGACAGCAGGCTACATCATTACTAAAAAAAATAATTAAATATCCACAATTGGAAGCTTAACCGGTGTCATATCTGCCTATAAAAAGGAACCATTGTTAGTAGAAAACACGCACATTCCAAAAAGAGAAATTACCATCAAAAGAGATATCTCATGGCACTTCGTCCCTACAGACGTCATGACAAAGTTGAGGTCAAGATGCAGGAAGGCGACTACTCAGGTGGCATCTATGGCGGGGTTGTCACGAGAGTTTGGAATCACCAATATGAGGTGAGGATGACCACTCTCAACAATGGCGAGGTTGGTGGACCACTGACCGTTCAAACAAGCCATCCCTTTCTGCAGCCTGTCCCACCAAGAATTTTGGTGGAGTATAAACAGTTTGACCTCGTTGAGGTCTGGCACAGGAGGGGGTGGTGGCCGGCGGTGATCATGCGGACCACTCCCCACAACCAGTTCCATGTGGGACTGGCTGATGGAAGTCGGCTTTTTGTCGACGAGAGTGAGCTGCGCCTCTACCAAGCTTTCCATCCCGGTGATCCCCCCATGTGGCATTATTACAAGCTATAGGTTGAAGTTGTTTTTATTTTGCCTTTTGATGTAACAACCTTTGTTCCTATAGCTTAAATAAAAGTTAGTTTCTTGGTGTTTTCTGATTGCTGATTGACTTCTTTATCTGCATTCGCATGGATACGGACCAAAAAATGAAAATAACAGACGATAAAATAAACAAAAGCAAACATAAAAACAAAACAAAAGAAATAATAAAATAATGTTTTTGATATTTTGAAATATATATAAAACAAAACAAAAGAAACGAGATAAAAATGTTTTTGATATTTTGAAGTATATATAAAACAAAACAAAAGAAATGAGATAAAAATGTTTTTGATATTTTGAAGTATATATAAAACAAAACAAAAGAAATAATAATAAAAAAATAAAAAAAAAATAAAAAAAATAAAAACATAGTTTCAGAAAGGATACATGCAATCCGAATCATTATTTTCCAAATTCTGATTCCGAGACATTCCGAAATTCGGAACCAATCGGAATTTCAGTTAGAAATCGGAACGGATTCAGCTTCCATCATTCCGAGACCTTGAAGAATTCTGTTGAATGCTAGTTCAGGAAGGGCCTTTGTAAAGATATCTGCAAGTTGATCATTTGAGCGGACGAAATGAATCTCGATGTTGCCATCTTCAACATGATCTTTGATAAAGTGATATCTAAGTGCAATGTGTTTAGTCTTTGAGTGTTGCACTGGATTGTGACAGATCCGAATTGCACTTTCGGAATCACAGTAAAGAGGAATACGTTTCATATTAACTCCATAATCTCTTAGTTGATTTTGAATCCAGATTATCTGAGAGGTACATGAAGCAGCAGCAATGTATTCAGCTTCAGCTGTTGAAAGGGACACGCAAGTTTGTTTCCTTGATTGCCAGCTTACGAGTTTGCCATCAAGAAGTTGACATCCTCCTGAAGTGCTTTTGCGATCTAATCCACAACCACCAAGATCAGCATCGGAAAATGCTTGAACAAAGAAACCAGATCCTGAAGGATACCATAGCCCAAGAGAGGTTGATCTTTTGAGATATCGGAATATATTCTTCACAGCATTGTGGTGTGGCTCTCTAGGATTTGCCTGAAATCTTGCGCAGTAACAAACCGCAAACATTATGTCAGGTCTGCTTGAAGTGAGATAGAGAAGTGAACCTATCATTTGACGATAAAGAGTGATATCTGCTGCAGGTTTGTCTAGTGAAGGAGTGAGTTTTGTTCCGAAAGCCATCGGAACTTTGACTTTAGAATCTCCCTTCATTCCGAATTTCTCTAAGAGAGACTTGGTATAAGCTTCCTGATTGATGAATATGCCTTCTGAGCTTTGTTTGATGTTGAGACCTAGAAAGAAATTGATTTTGCCCATAGAGCTCATTTCAAATTTTGTCTCCATCAGTTTTCGGAATTCAGCTGTTAGGCTTGGGTGAGTAGATCCGAAAATGATGTCATCAACATAAATTTGAACAATCATCAGGTGACCTCCTTCCTTTTTGCGAAAGAAAGTTGGGTCGACAGATCCTTGCTTGAATTTGGATTGCTTAAGGAACCTAGTTAAAGTTTCATACCAAGCTCTTGGAGCTTGTTTCAGGCCGTAAACAGCTTTGTCTAATACGTAGCAATGATCAGGATGTTTACTGCTCACAAAGCCTGGTGGTTGTTCAACATAGACTGTCTCTTCTAATTCTCCATTCAGAAAAGCGCACTTGACATCCATCTGATAGACCTCGAACCCTTTATGTGCTGCATAAGCAAGAAAAATCCGAACGGATTCAAGTCTGGCTACTGGTGCAAAAGTTTCTTCATAATCAATTCCTTCTTCCTGACAGTACCCTTTGACAACCAGTCTTGCTTTGTTTCGTATGACATTCCCTTCTTTGTCCAACTTGTTTCGAAAGACCCATTTCATTCCGAGAACGGATGCGTTTTTCGGTGTCGGAACCAATCGCCACACCCTGTTGCGTTCAAATTCGTTTAACTCATCTTGCATTGCTTGAACCCAGTCAGCGTGATCAAGTGCTATTTTAACTGTTTTAGGTTCAACCTTCGAGATAAATGAATGAAACATGCAAAATTCCACTTTAGAAAATAATGCGGCTTGCTTTTCTTTAGCTTGAGCTCGAGTAAGAACACCAGCAGAAGTTGTTCCGATGATTTGAGATTTTGGATGATCTCTTGTCCATTTTATCATTGGAGGATAATTTGGATCATATTCAGGATTAATTTCTGAAATGATTTCTTCTGCTTCCGAATGTACCTCTGACTGTGTGTCAAGGTCATTATTTTCAAGGTCATTCTCCCCCTGGAAGGTTGCATCGTTTCTATCATCAGGATGATCTTGTTCAACTGGAAGAGTGGTTGATTCGGACTCAAGAGTCATATGCTCCCCTTGAATAGTTGATGAACTCTCCCCCTGGATTGGTGCATCTGCAATAGGAGTTGGACTCTCCCCCTGGATTGGTGCATCAGTTATGGGAGTTGGAGCATTGTTCGGAATCGGAACATCAGAGGAGTGTTCTTGTGGAGATTCGTTTTCACTAACTGTATTTTCTATAAGCTTCAACAATTCATCGCCTTGGTTATCTTTTGCATGTGCTTCTGACGTTTTTGCAATTTCTTGGTCATCAAACAAATTCAGAAATTCCTCATATAGATCCAGAAGAGGAATTGTAGATGTATTGGATTCAGGAAAGATTTCTTCAGACTTGATACTAACGTGCTTTGCTCTGGAATTGTATCTATCATCAAAGGTGATGTAGTATGTTTCTTCAATCTTTCGAGATCGTTTGTTCAGAACACGATAGGCTTTTGAGGTAAGAGAGTAGCCCAGAAAAATGCCTTCATCAGCTTTTTCATCCCATTTAACTCGTTTCTCTTTTGAGTTAAAAATGAAGCACTTGGATCCAAAAACATGAAAGAACTTCACATTCGGTTTTCTCTTGTTGAGAATCTCATAGGGAGTGAGATTGAATCGTTTCGTAATGTTCGATCGGTTCTGAGTGTAACAAGCAGTTGCGATGGCGTCGGCCCAGAAATATAAAGGAAGTTTTGCGAAAGAGAGCATGGTTCGAGCAGCTTCACACAAAGAACGATTCCGTCTTTCTACAACACCATTTTGTTGAGGAGTGTAAGGGGCAGAGAAGTTATGCGTGATTCCTTTATTGACGAGAAAATCATCTAGAACTTTATTTTTGAATTCTGTCCCATTATCACTTCGTATCATTCGAACTTGTTTTCGGAGAAGGATTTCGATCTGCTTGATAAAGTTAATCATGTTGATTGCCGCTTCAGATTTTTGCTTGAGGAAGAACACCCATGTGAAACGGGAGAAGTCATCCACCACAACCAGAATGTATTTGTTATGAGCGACGCTTTCGATGGCAGATGGACCACAAAGATCAATATGCAAGAGTTCCAGAGGTTCGATGATCTTTGTGTTGATGATAGTAGAGTGGCTCTTCCGACTTTGTTTTCCTAGCTCGCATGCGTCACAGAGTCGGTCTTTGTCGTACTTGAGTAGCGGTAATCCACGCACAAGATCACCAAGTACCAGTTTATTAATATCACGAAAGTTCATGTGAGACAACCGCCTGTGCCAGAGCCAACTATCATCATTCGTAGCTTTAGTGAGTAGGCAAATTGCAGGTTTTCCTTGAATAGGTCTCATATCCAAGGGAAACAATTCTCCTTTTCTCTTTGACTTCAATATAATCTTTTTGGATACTTTCTCAATCAGTTCGGAACCTTCTTCATCAAATGAGACTTTAAGACCAGTTCCGACAACCAGTTGTGAGACACTGATCAAGTTGTGCTGAAGTCCTTCCACATATGCCACTTTGCGTATCGAAATTTCACCATTTGTGATCATGCCATAGCCTTTGATGTTGCCTGTTGCATTGTTCCCATAACTGACTTTTCCTCCATTTGACAGTGAGCGATATTCTCTTAATTCCTCCTTCCTTCCAGTCATGTGACGTGAACAGCCGCTGTCAATGTACCATTCCGGATCATACTGTTCGTCACGTAGAACCTGCACAAGTTAGAGAGATTTAGGAACCCAAACCAGTGTGGGCCCATGTGAGAATTTTCTTGTGATAGGAAAAGTGCACGATTTTTCAACCCAAAAAGATTTTCTCACAGATGATACATTTTTCTTATTTTCAATTCGGAACACTTTTATTTTTGAGGGTTGCCATTGTTGTTTAGCAAAACGAGATTTCTTAGGAGTAACTGTGTTCGAAACTTGATAATAATGAGTTTTCTGAGTGTGAGAACTAGAAAAAGAATTTTGATTTTTAACCGATTGAAGAGAGGGTTTTGTTTTGGAAGCAACAGTAGGATAAATCTTGTGGATTTTAAGATCCTGAGTAGTTTCAGGATAGAGTTTTCCCTTCCCTTTTGAATCCATTGAACTGGGAACACGTGTAGGAGTCTTTGTTGTTGTTGTTGGGACAGATGGTTTAGGTACTGGTTTTGGTTTTGTAGTGGGCTCAACTTTCCGACTAGGAATTGGATTGGCTTTCTGGGTTGGGTTTGAGTTATTTTTGTTTCTCCAGAACTGTTTTCTCTCTTTCAGATTCTTTTTATACCTGGCATTCATTTGTTTCCTTTTGGCAATCAGCTCTTCAGGAGACTTATGAACACAAGATGTTGAGCCGTGATGGGAGTCAGATTTGAAAGTATTCGTTTTAGAGTTTGGAGAAATAGGTTTCAAGTTCTTTGCACCCCATGAGCCATTTTGAGAAACAGGAATTTTACAGTTCAATGAACCAGAAATATAATTGCCACGAGACTTCCACGAGGTCATTTCGGAAAGACCTTTAGTCTCATCTGAGTTGTCAATTGGTTCCGACCAAAAGAAAGAATCACAAACATCGGAATTATCATTATCGACTAGGACTTTGAGTTCAGTCACATCTTTTGTATTTAAGCCTGGTTTAACAAAAACTTGATTTGGTACGGTTTGAATTTTTGGAAAAACAGTAGCTTGTTCGGTTAAAGTGTGTAATTTTTCACTTTCAACAATTCTCGCAAAAGTAACTGAATTTTCAGAAATGAGATTTTTCTTAATTTCAGTAGAGTTTGATACGAATTCCGAACAATCAATTTCATCCTCAACAGATATTTCACTCATATCGCTTTCATCAAAGTCAGAAATATTCTCATTAATAAGAATATTATCGGAATTTAGTTTAGAGCATAGTGAATGAAAATTCTTTAGAGTTGCTGTTTTAATTTCCTCGTGATCATTTTCTGAAAAATATTCTTTGACCATACTTTTATGTTCTTTGGACTGTATATAGCTTTCAATTTTATCAAGTCCAATTCGATAAGCTTCCGAAACCTCATCAGATGAAACAATGGTTTCACACCTATGACATTCTGCATCAATTTCATCCTCTTTCAACTCAAGAAAGGGCAAAATCATTTTGTGTAAACCCCTGCCTATGTCACAATCAAGATGTAATTGAGTAATATTATTGTAAAGACGTTTAGCAATTAAACAAAAAATGTTTCTCTGTTTAACAAGAACTAAATTATCTCGTTTGACATAAATAATATCATCTCGTGCTTTAACTAACTCACTATCCAACGCCTCGATTCTCATACGTCTCTCCTCATTCTTATTCGATATCCTGCTCAATTGATCATTTAGGTTAGAATTACTTAGACGTGTTCTTTTTAAGCTATCGCTCAAACTGGAAACGGTAAATCTAAGATCATCTAATTCTGCATCATAACTAGAAGAGCAAATATTTAAAGATTTAAGGATAGAGCGTACCTTTTTGACCACAGCCTCACATTCTTCAACTTGTTCATATACAGGCTTTGCAGCAAAGCAGTTTGCTGAGGCAGGACATCCATCGGTAGAATAACCTTTGCTTTCGGAATGATCAGCTTTCACCATCAGACATCGACCATGTGTTGGATTCCTTACCTCCTCATCTTCCGAATCCGTTGACCAGATTTCAACGGCGCCAAACTCACTGTCTTCTTTCACCACGAAAGCTGCCTTGGTAGATGAAGCATCGTTCTTTTTCAGCTCTGCAATCTTCTTTGCATAATAAGCTTCATCTTTCACCTGCTCCTTCTTCTCAGCTTGTTTTCGGAGCAAACAGTCTTTCACAAAGTGATTCTTGCCGTTACAGTAATGACAATCATATCCTGAGTCTCCTGCTAGTTTCTTCTCTTCATCATTCTTCTTTTTCTGACTTTCTTCCACAGTCTTTTCAGCATGGAAACCTCCTTGTCGATTCCGGTTTTTGAATTTGGAGAAGTTTTTCTTGAAGAACTTCTTGGGATTTGATACCATCAAAGCTTTGTCTTCTCTGGTCAAATCGTCATCGGAAAAGTCAGATTCGGAATCAATTTCTGCCGTTTTCTTTCCAGCAGCGACCAGTGCAAGGGAGCCAAGACTGGTAGTTGCTTTGGCTTCCGAAATGATTTCCTTTTCATGGGATTTCAGAATTCCCACAACCTTAGCCAAAGTGTAAGTTTTGAACTGTTCATGGGCTTTTATTGTTGAAACAATAGCCTTCCATTCGGAACGAAGACCATCAAGAAAAGTGACCTTTTGCTCAATGACAGTTCGAGCCAGATTGTATTTTAATAATCGACTTAGAAGATGATTATATCGATTAAAGGTCTGGGTCAGAGTTTCTTCCGAACCTTGTACAAAAGACCCGAAATCGGAAAGAAGAGTGGTTTGAATAGAGTGCTCAAGGTCAGCATCTCCAGAATATAATTCTTTAAGTCGATCCCAGATCTCTTTAGCTGTTTGACATGAACTAACTAGACGAAGAGTATCTGCTTGAAGAGCAAACCTGATAATTCTAAATGCTTTAATGTTGCACATCAGTTTATCTTTTTCGTCTTGAGGAATGTTTGTGTGAGAGACAAGCAAGTTGTTGTACTCTTTTAGGGTTTTGATAGCCCTTCTTGTGGCTGCATGGACATGAGTTTCTTCTGTAATAGCTTGCCAGATCGTTGCACCATGTTCTTCAATGCCAAGAACATAATCTTCAAAGTGTAACGCCCAGACTTCATACTCTTGAGTGAATAGAATTGGAGTCCTGGTAGTGGATCCAATACTGCTTGAAAGATTAAAAGACTGAGTATGTGAGTCGTCAAAAGCCATTGATACGTGTTTACTAGTAAGAATCAGAAGTGTAAGTTCGAATCAAAAGAAGAATCGAACGTGAGAGATCAAATTTTGATAATCAAAATCGATTGAAACGATGAGAAAAATCAAAACAGATCCGTTAATAACACTAACTCCCGCTCTGATACCAATTGTTGAAATGCAAGAGTTGGATCGTGATTCAAAATGCGGAATAACGTAAATAAACAAGATCAAAAGCAGACGATATGAAGAACTGATGTTGAATGATTAACAATGCAACTCAAGAACAATTCAATGAGAACTATTCTGTATGAGCGCCGTAAAGAGATTACAAAAGTTAACCCTAACAGGGTCACGAATAAGCTATATAAACAAAAACTAATTATGGAATGACAGACCCATTCCATAACCGATAGCTAAAAATTAGGCTACAAATCAGGCAACAGATCCGATTAGCATATTTGACTCAATCTTCATTAATGACTCAACAAGTATATTCAATAGATACGTGATATTGCAAGGAAAAATATACATACAACCACAAGTAGAATAAGAGATCCTATAATCACAACTACAGATAAAATAATACAACAAATAAATTTATAATCAAGGGAAGTAAAAAAGGAAGGAACCAGGAAATGAAAACATTCCAAAATATCTACTCGATGGTTAACTGGTCATACCGTTAAGACCATCAAATGTACCCATCACATCATTACATGTGCTGGGGTGTCACCTCACATCCACCTCATCACCACACCACATCACATCACATGAAATTGGTATACATATCGCATCATATCATCATTTCTAATTAAAATAAATAAATAATGAAATAAAAATACTAATTTTGCATTAAAATAAAAACGTTACATTGATAAAAATTAAAAGAGACCAAAAATTAAAAAATTTAAAAACTAACATTGAAATAAATACCAAACGTTGAAAAATTAAACTAAGTCCTATTCTTAAAATAATTAAACAATCAAAATAAAAATACTAATATTCACGCTCGTAGTCATCGAGTTTTTTTTAAAAACCGCCAAATCGGCATTTCTTTGTAATGAATGTTGCGTTTCTACAATTTCTTGTTCCACCCGATTTATTATCCTGATTTACTCCGATTGTAGTTGGACATATGGATCAAATTTTTCTCCAAAATGATAAATGGCGCTAGACTCCGAATTTTTTGATCTCGAACCGGAAGCCACTTTTTTGTTTTATCTCTTCCTATCGGTGATGTAGAGGTTGATCATCTTCAAAGTCCACCGGCTCATCGTTGATGTCGATGTGTGTACGCTCGTCTGATTGTTGTGATCGAGTTTCTCGATGGACCATTCTTCGATACTTCTTTAACTCTAACCAATCTTTGACATACATAAATGTTTTGCCAGTAGGTGTAGTTTTTTCGTATTGATCCATGGGCGCCTTAAATACGTCAAAGTCGTTGGCCCCACTTGCAAGTTATTGAGGTTGTTGTAAATTCCATTGAATTGAGTAATTTTCAAACTCATTTCGCATCATTTTGAAGTAATTTGGTCGGCGTCCCGACATTCTTTTCCCACTAAATCATGGAAGAGGACTTGAACTTTTGACCAAAATATCTCTCCCGTTTGAGAATCTCTGACGATGGGGTCTTGAGAAGCCGTAATCCTCGCCTTTGCTAAGTATAACTCTTTGTCCTTCATCCAAGGCACATTTCCTTAGGCTTACGGTTTTTTGCTTTTCTTTTTTGACGATCGTGGTCACTCCAGTGGTCGTGTTTCCTCAACTATTTCGGGAGACATCAGTTTGTTTCGTGGTTGTGAAAGTTGTGGTTGTGAATGTTATGGTTGTGAAGATTGGAAATGTTGTTGGAATACAAAGGTGGTTGATAGGTGAGATTGGTTGTTGAAGTGCTTATTATAGGATAGGGAAGCCGGTTTGGAGTAAGTTTACAAACCCACCTTGTGGTGATTCTATGTTCGGGAATTCACGAGGCGTTGCGTTTAAACCAAATAAATCAAAATCAAGACTTCAGTTTGATGATGGGATATTTGGATTTTGATCTATAATATGTGTGTGTGTGTGTGTGTGTAAATGGATTAACAAAATGATGTGTGAAGTGAGGTAAAATGTATTAGTTTTTATAGGAGAAAAATGATAAATTTAAAAATTAATTTAAAAAAAAAGTAGCTGTTAAACAACTATAATTTTCTCATTGGTCGTTGTTGCTCATGATATGGAACACGTGTCATCACCTCACGGTCCATCACGGTGCACCTGAGATGATATGTACGACCGTGATCAGATGCCAAATGGGCATCACTCTCGAAGGCTTCAAAATAAGTATACTGCATTGCCTAAGCGTCCCGAATCAATTTCGGTGAACCGGACCCAATGCTGATGTCGAATACATTGCCAATCATTGAAACACGTTTAGTATTTAATGATTTTCATGCTAAGAATTTCTATGATGTTGACCTTTTAGGAATCAAAAAGATTTGTTAACAAAAGACACTTAATACTTTTGACCTTTTTCATTTTTCATGTTTTATTTCTTCACCTTTTCCGCTTTTTATAAAGTAAGAGACATAAGTTTGAATTTTATGAACATAACAATGATTCATGATGAGCGTCATGTTTTTTTTAGTGTGATCATATCTTTATGGATCATGTCAATCAATGTTATAACTCATGTTTTGTTTGGTGCATCATTCTTTTAATATATAATATATATTTAAAGAAAACATGTATTAGATATTTTAGATTTACAAGATACATTATTAAAAATAATAAAAATAACAAACTAAATAATGTTATTTTGACATAAAAAATTTCATACCATATACAAGGCCTGTCGAAAGATTTTAGAGGTTATGTGCAATTTGATAAATGTAAGCCCAAAAACTTGCAAATTTTACAAAATATAAAAAGTTTGAAATGTAATATTTGTTTCATATTGTCAATATACTTATTAGACAAACTTCAATTCTAAACATAAAATAAAAAATACACTTGCTTTTACTTGAATAATGCCATCAACGCCAATCCATTAGTCGTTCTTGTGTCATGGTAGATCGTAAGTAGGACTTCAATAACTTCAACTTGAAAAAAACTTATTTCTGTTAGATGCAACAGTAATAGAAATAGTCAACAAAATTCTATATGATATAATTGTACTAGGAAAACAACCAACTCCTTTTAAAAATCTTAAAATATCAAAAGTTTTCATCTTTTCCTTTGGCAAAAGATTAAGAGTAATTTTAACTCAATATATAAGTCATTTCCATCAATATCGGATTGTTCATCTTTCTTAAGAAGTTTCAAGAGACATACAACAAGCCTTTAAGCTCATATCATCTAGTGAATGCAATTTTTTCAGAATTAAACAAGAAACCAAACATATTATCATATTCTTCATATTGTTCAAACATTGTAGTAAGAGAAGTAATTACTTGATCAACAATATATAAAAAATATTTAACCCAAAAAGATTCTTGTCCAGATTGTGAAACACTAGAAGATGCATCATTTGAAATCTCATCAAAATGTCTTTTTTTTTATAATTTGACGTCTTTGTGGAAAAATTTGATCAATGTTCATTTCAATAGCTATTTCTTTTGCAGTTTGTAAAGCATTTAGAAAACCATTTTCTCTGTATTCCTTAAAAAAGAAATTTACCCATTAATTTTTTCTATAGCAACATCAATAAGCATATCTTTTGATTGCAATTGTTTGCTAACTAAATTATTAACCGTATACAAAATTTCATACCAAATTACTAGTGCCATTATAAATTCAAAGTTACCAAGTTCATTTTGTGCTAAAGATTTAGCTTCGCTTCTTATTTTAGGATCATTATCATTTTCAGCTACTTGAAGTAAAGCTTCTTGTATATCTAAATTTTGAAGTCTTATAATTGTAACAGTATCCACACGACTCTCCCAACGAGTGGATGACAAAGATTTAAGAGTTAATCCTTTCAAATTATTTTTTAAAATATCTTATCTCTTAGTAAAATTTGCAAATATCGTATAAATATGTTGTATAGTTCCAAAAAAATTCTTATCTTTACCACAAGTATTAGTTATATCACACAATGTTAAATTCAAACTATGACAACCTCAAGGAGTAAAAAAAAGCTCTAGAATTTATATCTTTGAGTTTTTTTTGTAGTCCTTGATGTTTCCCTTTCATATTTGATCCATTGTCATAGCCTTGTTCACGCACATTATTAATATCAAGATCAAGCAAATTCAATTCATTTTTTAAAACATCAAAAAGTCCTTGGCCAGTTGTACTATTTACATCTAAAAACCGTAAAAAGGATTCTTCAATGCAAACAACACTTGACGAGACATCAAAATATCTTAAAATCAAAATTATTTGCTCTTGGTGACTTATATCAGGAAAGCAATCAAGTATTATGGAATAATATTTTGCTTTTTTATTTTTTAATAATAACATATTTTATTTCAGAAGAAAGCAAAAGTATTATTTCATTTTGTATCCCATGCCCAAGATAATGTTTATGTAAACCATTTTCATTTGCAATGCGTTGGACATGTTCTTGAATAACCGAGTTAAAATCTGCCAACATTTCTGTTATGCCTATGAAATTTCCATTGCTATTTTCATACAATTTCTCATTATTTCCATGAAAAACTAAGTTATATTTAGCAAGAAATTTCACGATAGATATAATTCTAAACAAAACTTTTCTCCAATAATCTTTTTCTTTCTCTAATTGTTTTTGAGCTACACTATCAATATTTTTATATTTTGTAACCTCATACGCAAATCATACCAAGTATTTATATTTTTAACATGTTCTATACTAATTTCATGCTCTTTAATTCTAGTTTTAAGATGTATTCAATCCCCAAAATCCTCATTTGCTAATTGACTCTTTCCAATGCCTTTTTAAAAAATTTTACAAAAAAATATATTTTATCAAGTTATTTAGAATAAAGAAACCAATCTCTATCACATTTCTCCCCATTTGGTAAAACTCTAGTATTATTGCAGAAAATCTTCTTAAATATTTATCCTTAGGGCCATTTTGAATGGAGAAATCTCTTTTAGGACCTTTTACCGCTAAAGTATTTATCATGTTAGAGTCAAGATAATTCCAATTTCTTGGATCAAATATATCAAATGTATGAAAATCATTTGCTCCATAAAAATTATCATCATCAAAATTATCATCATTAACATTAACCTCATTAATATTATCATGATTCACATTAACATTATCAACATTAGCATCATTCACATTAACATGATCAATATTATCAACATCAACATTTGCACAAAGATTATCATCATTAACATTTTGGTTTTCATTTTCTGAAAATTTTGATGTTTGTTTGACAATAAACTTATCAATAGCTCCTGTTTGAGATTTAGTTAATTCTTCAATTCTTTGTTTTTTCTTACGTTTTTTATATCCAGATTCATGTTTTTAATTCCAGGAGGCATACTAAATCAACAAGTAATAGTAAACAGATTAAGAGAGAAAACACCTAAATGATTTGAAAATTATGGTTTGTATATTTCCTTTAATCCTTTTTAATTAACCAAAATGAAAACCTAAAAGAAAAACAACACTACAAAATTAGAAATCGTGAACCTGTAAATCAATTTCAATTTCAGAAAATCCTAAAACATATACCTTTTTAATTGCAATTTCAAAAAATCCTTGAATCAATTGCAATTTCAGAAAAAAGAAACTCTTAAATTGTGAAACTAAAAATAAATACCTTAGTGAGAAAATCCTTGAATCAATTGTAAATTTAGAAAGAAAAAAAATCCTAAAACTGTAGAACATATACCTTAATCAGTTAATTGCAATTTTAGAAAGAAGAAACCGTGATGGTGTGAATCAATTGAAAATTCTGAAAAGTGAGACCGATTGCCAATTGGAACTGAAAAGTGAGACCGATCTTAAGTGGAAGTGAATCAGAAAGTCAGAAACCAGGAAACTAAAAATAAATTTCAATTTCATAAAATCTTAAAACTATAAAACATATACCTTATGGCGTGAATCAATTGCAGAATTTTAGAAAATCCCTTCGGCCCCTTTTCGGATTGCTAGTTGCTACTCAGCTTCCATCCAGATTGGAAGTTGGAACAAATCAAACAATATCGGATCAGAGAATATGAGAAATAATGAAGAGCGAATTGAATCAGATTGCATAATTGATATTGGTATCAGAAAACGAGATACAGAGAAAGGCTGAAAAACCATTCGAACCTTGAACATATATTTGAGAATTGGATGTATCGTTGCAGAAATTCAATCGTCGTTCCTGATTTTTCGATATTGAGGCATCGATTACCGAGATTGGTGGGTAGAGCCAATAATGTTTATCGCATTCACGCATTGATTACCGCTATTATGATTTCGGATTTCACGTTCCGCTTTGTACCGTGGTTAGGTTGTGATTTGTGGAGTTTGAACTTGGGCCGGCCTAATATAAGTATACATAGGACTTTAAAATTTTGGGCACCTGTTAGAATATGGGCCCTGTTCAAATGCAACAGTTGAACCTCTTTTGGGTCGGACCTGACCATATAATAGATACAAACTATAATAAAATCCTATAAGTCAAATCACATGGAAATTACTAGTATTACCTTTAACGATTATACTTAGAAAAATAAAAAAAAAACAAATATCGGTCAAGTTATATTCATTAGGTGATGATGTCTATTAGTCAACCAATAATTTTTAAAGAATTGTTAAATACACCAATAAAAATGATCAAAATATAAGATAGGGTGTATTTGTAAAATAGAACGGAGTATCAAAAAATTCCCTATACGAAATCATATATGGTATTAGAGCCTTACAAGTTAAAACTTACAATATCGAACTAAACAACAACTAACGGTGATTAATTCATAGACCAATACATCTCGGGTCCTATTTGATTCAAATTACAAATGATCATTTTGAATCTTTTTCATGCATATATTTTTCTTATAAATCATTGATTCAACTTACAAATAATCATTTTGAATTTTTTTCATGCATATATATTTCTTATAAATCATTAAAAGGAAAATTCAATAAAAAATGTGCATTCAAATAGTTCATAATCCATGTTAAAATGTGAATTAGAACATAAAGTAAAGGTTTCACAACCAACTAATTTTTGATTATATTTGGAAATTAAAAATGATGAATATGGTCATACCAAGTCATCATTAGCTTCCCTAAACTCTTCTCAGTTATTACACATAACAACAAATGTCAGTATCTTATACTTAAAATTTTTGAAAAGTGAAAAATATTGTCATATAAAAATGCTTGACTTGTTAGTCTTACTAGCCTTGTATTTCTTCAAAACTGTAAGCTACTCAAGACAATTTCTCTTCCAATATCCCTTTTTGCCACAGTAGAAGCAATTAACATCCTTCGTAAAAGTGTTATTTCTTCTTTGACCGAGTTGCAAACTTCAGGAAACATTTTGTCTTTGACATCTCTTATTCTGTAAAACCTCTTCTTTACTTCTCCTTCCATAAGCATCGGCACTAAGTAGGTCTTAGGAATGTTTTTCTCGAGAGTCCTAAGCATCGACTAAAACTTTGAGATGGACTTCTCTAAACTTTTTATATTATAATTTATGATGAGCTGGTCATAAAACTTGGACAAACTATTTCGAATTAACATGACTTTTGACTTTATGTCTTAACCCTAGCCTCTCAAGCTGGTCACTGTAGCTTTTCATCTTCAAACCAAGATTGCCAACATATCGACTTTCCTCCATCTTGCATGCATGGAATGATTTGGTTGTCTCATATAGTTCTTGCTTAGCTTGCTATTAAAACATGTTCAACAACTTGGTAAGTATCTCAAATGCTACATAGTTATCAAAATCCTTTTAAAAGCCCGAGACCATACTTCCAAGCATGAGGCATGCTACCTTATTCTGCTCGGTTAACTTCTTTGTCCAAACGTTTCAAGAGGAAGTATGAGCGTTCTTAGGCGGTATATTGAATAATGTACTTTCAGTAATGTGTAACTTCTTTTCGTGCGTGGGGACAATCCTCAAGTCGTGATGTCGATTAGTAGGATATGAATCGAACATTCATCAAATTATTCTTGAACTATTCGACTGGAAGTTGTTTATGTTAATTTATTAATTAATGAATAAAACTGAACATGATTTTTTTGTTCATTCATTCACGTTCATGGACATTCGTTTATGCTATTATGTTTATGTTTGTTTACATTTGTTTTACGTCTTCTATATTTCGTAAAGATATAAAAAATAACACTACTAAGTACGATCAAAATATCAACAATGTTGACAGTCTACTTTTAAACTTCTTAATTTGAATGTTTATGTTTCTTACATGTGTTCATTAATGTTCTTTTATGCTAATATATCTTTTTTTTAATGTTTGTTTGTTTATGATCCTTTATGTCCGTCTAGCATCTTAATGAACATAAATTAATGAAGAAGAACAAGGTAATCTGTCAACAAAAAAACATGAACAAGAAAATTTATTTGTTTATTTGTTCGTGTTTGTTCATTTGTATGGTTAACTCAAACAAACAAACATGAACAAACTCTTGCTTGTGTTCATCCAGTTCATTTATAGCCATACCATTTAGTGATGTTTGGACCCTTTAGCTTATTGTTCCCAATGATGTAGCGAATGAGTAAGTTTTTACGAATGTTATGACCATCTACAAAAGAATTAAAGTTAAATTGACCATTCTTATGTTTGTTACTAAACTTAATTTAAGAACTGCTAAGATCTACATTCAGTGATTCTTATTATGCTCTGTTGAACAAACACATAACATCAATTAGTTAAGGTATGTAACAGTTACCAAATTTAACACTATACAACTCTTAATAAGCATTATGGAACCCCCGATAGACAAATATTGTTTATCCTACATGTTTATCCTCTGTTAAATCATCCAAATCAAAACATATGGATTTCTTGCGTGTATTGACTAGGACCCAGGAAATTTACCTTGGGATGAAATATTGTAACGTACCAAATTTCGAAATAAAAATTTCGTTTTAAAAACAACTAAATACAATAAAATGGTTTGCCAACTAAAAACCATTCAAGTTAAAACTTAGTATTTAAACATATGAAAGGTATTCGTCAAAACATTAACAAACATCATCCAACGGAAGACTTTAATCGTTGAAATCCTCAGATGAGGTACAGTCGCGCCGTGTTCCAAGCTCAAGCCAGTATTTATCTGAAAAATATTTAGGGTAAAAGGGTAAGCACAAAGCTTAGTGAGTTCCCCAAAAATATCACACGATTCATCACGTAAACATCATCATCGGCTCTCGGGCTTGCCCCGATCGGCCGGCAAACATCGTCATCGGCTCTCGAGCCGGCACTGTCGGCCCACAGTCCGACAGCCTTCGACTTTCGTCGGCAAACACGTAAAGCATAAATAATCACATTATTACACAAAGTAATAAAGACTATCTATGCATATAGCATCACCCATAGTATAGTGAGAAGACTCACCTGATTTGCGTCCACACACTAGACAGCACTCCGCGTGAGTGCCCTCAGATCCCGACAATACGCACTTCCTAACATGGATAAATCCCACTTAGAACTTCCTTAATCCCACACGGGATAAAACTATAAGACCGGTATCCAAAACCCTCAAGTCTGACCAAAAATCAAACTGGTCAAAAAGTCAACGGTCAAAGTCAACAAAGTCAACATACGAAGTTAGCGCCGCTAACTCCCCTGTTCAGCCCAAATCTCAATTAAGTGCTTAATCCATTAAGATAGAAGCTATAACTTCCAGGGGTTGTCCCCAACAGTCCAATAACTCATAAAAACGTGTAACCCACCAATCCTTGCCAAGCAAGCTCATGGTGACAAATCTAGTTCAAAAAATGAAGATTAATAACTTAAAACTTCATCCACAACCACATTAAGACTAGGCT
The DNA here is from genome assembly GCA_023525715.1 of Cichorium intybus. NCBI lineage: Eukaryota > Viridiplantae > Streptophyta > Magnoliopsida > Asterales > Asteraceae > Cichorium > Cichorium intybus. Next base: position 28,849,061 of record CM042016.1, on the reverse strand, counting down.
TGGGTTTTTCTTAAGGATTCAGAGACTTAAAGGAGAAGAACTCATCCTTAGCCTCTAAATCCCACCCTTATCCAAGATATGGAGCCATCATTATTTTTAAAAGCTTGGAAATAGCTTCATAACTCCGTTAACAACAAGAACTAAGGAAGACAAACTTCAATAACACTTACAAATGTCCAGGAACAACAAGATTTGACTCCTTCTAAGCACTACTTCTCTTGAACACCTTACCACCTTATTCTTCTTCCAAAAACCTTCACCAAAACCCAAAAATGGAGCTCAAACCACCAGGAAAGCTCTATAGAGAGTTTAGAGGTGTTCTCTGGAGTTGTGAGGGTTAAAATGATGAAATGGAAGTGTTCTAGGACTTAAAAGCGAGCAAGATCACGAGTTTTTGGATTTATTCTCAAGCAGACATAATTAGCGTCGCTAACTTAAAGTTAGATCCGCTAATCCTTCAGCCCAGGCAAGGTCACTATCGCGTCCAGACTGCAATCGCGAGAAAAGTGGATCTGACCAGTTATCGTCGCTAACCATAGGGTTAGCGTCGCTAACCATAGGGTTAGCGTCGCTGCTAACCGTAGGGTTAGCGGCGCTAACTTCTCAATTTTGTCATTTTCCCACTTTTCACTTATTATTAAATGTTATCCCCTTGATACTTGGTTCCGGGCTTTACAGTTTGACCCCTTAAGGCTTGGAACTTGACATTTCGGGATTAGGGTCTTACAGATGTGGTTAGGTCTGATTATGTCCAAAATGTAAATACAAGTTGTTTCAAATATTGAATGAGAATAATTAAAGTTTAGTGTGTTTTTTAATGCCTGTACAATCTCTATTTTACAAAAACTGAATTATGTTACATATATATAAAAATATTCTTCAACACAACTCGCTTAAAACAATCTTTTGTTGAAAGCGAATTTACAATGAAAAATCATAAAAACAATTTTAAATAAAATCATGTGGAGGAAAATCCTTTAACTAATTAATGAGTCATTATAGGTCCAACCCACAGGACAAAATAAAATTTTAGAAATATAAAAGTCAACCGATAGATAAAATATTCGCCGGAAAAATCCACCTTCGTTCTGCAGCCCACCGTTGTGTGCCATCGTGGTGCCAATGTTGGCCGCTACTAGCCACAAGTAGTACCTACCGTTGAGGTATGGTGGCACTGCCAAGTAGACCAAGCTGTGAAAGGCGAATCATTATTTGATTTGGGCTGAGTCTGAGTAGATTAGAGTATGTGTGAGTGGTCGTTCTTAAAAAATTACAAAATACGTGTGTGTGTGTATAATTTAATTTTTTTAAATATATTATGGTCAAAGAGTATTTTTGCAATCCATAATAAGGCTTACTGAAATAGTTCGAGATCATTATGTGTTGAGTACCAAAAGAGATTACATTTTATTAAACAACACCAAATTTGATCATTTCATTTTATGTGACTATCTTAGGGTGAGGGAGTGGGTTTTTCTCAACTCTCTCAACTTAAAGTCACATCAACTTGTCTATCTCCTCTATCTTCCATCTTTCTTAGGGGTAAGTATGGCTCGATTTTTACCCTAAACTGAACCTTTGGTTTTTAAACATTTAAAACCGAACCCAAACCCAAATAGATCAATTAAGGGTCTTGATTTTCGGTTTTTCACGGGTCAGTTTCGGGCTTATCGTTTTCAAAGCCAAATTCTTAAACTAACTTGAAAACCTCTAATATGGAGGATGAGGAGGTCGAAATTTCTATCCCATGAGCGATATGGGACTCCTCACACTTAAGAGCTAAAGCTATCACTTATATAAGTGATAATAATTCTACATCTTCTATTACAACAGCAATATGGGATACTTCCCTTGAGGCTAGCAAAATAAAATTGGAAATTGGAAATGCAAGAAGTCGGATTCAAACATGAAACCTCATGCTCAAGCAACTGACACCTTAATCAGCCGACCAACCAACCTACTTGTGCTTATTTTACATAGATTTTGTTTATATTATGTATATCTAATATACATTTTATGTATTGCATTGGTTCGGCTCGGTTTTTATTCAATTTTCTTATTCAAAACCAACCCCAAACCGAGATTTTTGGTTTTTGGAAACTAGAGAACTGCACCATCAGTTTTAAGTTCGGTATCGGTTTTCCAGTTTGCAGTTCGGTTTTTGTGCACCGTTAATCTTTCCCAACCCACAACATAAATCATTTATCTTTCTCGACCCACTACAATATACAAATAATAAAGCATAATGTACAAGCTGAGCTTCCTAGGTTGAGTGGATTCATAAACCCACAATCCATCTATCTATCGCGAGCCCATAGCCAGAGAAGCTGTAAACCTGACCGGACCTCCAATATCGCCGGCGAGCCCACACTAACTATCGCGAACCCCCACTCCACTCCGTACATTCTTAAAATCCAGTCATTCAAATAAGTTTAGCCGGACAATTATAAGTAGCATACTATTATGATATATTGTTATGGAGATAAACATGTTATTTAATTATAATTCTAGCATTGTAATTATGAAGATAAAACTAGTTTATATCCGAACTTAGAGGATCACGTTTTTTTTTCAATTTATGATTTTTAAATAAATATATTTCTGCTCCGACAATTGATGCTTGTTTAAAGATGACATAGAGTTTAAGTTTTATTCCAAGTTTTGTATACTGTCTTAACGGATTACAAAATTTTGTTAACAGTCGTGTAAATAGTTTCACATTGTTAATATGGTTTCTAAGGCATTAATGAAACAATTCCTAAATAAACATGGTTAAGCAACGAATAACGTATCATGTCAACGTAATTGACTTTTGACAAGTATTAAGTCTTGCATTCAGATGCATTTATCTTTTAATTTATAGAATTTATAAAATACCATTAATTTTGCTTTTATAATCTGAAAAATATAATTATAAGACTATCAGTGTGATCATCTCATGCATCTAACTTTTTACTTGTTATCTTAGCATCTAGTCACTTTCTCTTGCTTCCTTTTTCACATAGTAAAAACTCACCCCGCACTCTTACCTAACAAATATGTTTAATGTTACTAGAAGCTTGAAAAAAAATATATATAATGAGTATGTATATTGATTCTTCACCATGAGAAAGAGAATTAGGGTACCACATTGGAGAGCATATAAATTTGACTTTGAGCTCTCAAATAAATTCTTAGCGTAAGTGTTGTTAGACATTTGTCACTTATCACTCATGCCATTTTAAGAGTCGTCTATGTTTTCCTAATATCTAGCAAGTTGTGGTTTTTCTTAAATTTAATATATCTATTTGAAAACGTTATGATTAAGACATTTTGAGAAAATACCGCTATGAAAGGCATTGGCACATAGGAATATTGTCATGAAGATCCATCTATTTAATGTTACCCACATGTCTTTAGATGGCCTAGCAAATTAGGATGCATATTTGAAAAAGGATCGAGAGATTCAGGGCCTATAATCGGGACTTTGTAATCGGTTATAGGGAGTGATTTTTTAACCCGATTACAAAAGTTTAAAAAATAAGACTCATTAGATTAGTAAAATTGTTAGTAAATTTGTTTATCACCTATTCACCTTTACTTGAAAGTATGAAACTATACTCTAGCATAGAGTCTAGAGATGCATAAGCTCTACAGGGTTCCAAATAGGACCCATGATCGGCCCTACAAAGCCCAAGCATTATTAGGTCGTTCTTGAACAACGGCTGATGGTTTTGTTTGATCAAGAATTAAATTTGAGAAGTGACATGTCCATACATAACAACTCAATCTATGGATAAAAATTGTTGTGTACAAATTGTTATATATACAATCGAATTGAATGATAAAGGAATAAAATATATATTGTAATAAAGTGATCAATGTGATTGAATGAATTGTTACATTTCGTTGTCTTGTTTAATTGATTCGAATGAACGAAATGAATCAATCAAGCATGCGCTACAGCCTACAAATAACCATAAAATAAAGTATATTAAATTAGTAAATAAAGAAAAGGAAACGTAATTTTATAAAATAAGTTCTATTTGACAGAAGATAGATCGTTAAATAAATTACATATAAATATGATTTCGTTTAAAATATATAGTATATGTTTTATAAATAATTATCTATTATTTAAAAAGTACATACCATAAAATCTTAAACTATAAATATAACAAAAGAAATTAATTAAAAAATGTTTAACCGAAGCTTTGAAGATTTTAAAAAGATTAAAATTTATTGAAATTATACGAATAAAAGAAAATTATAATTCTAATATATATCATTTCATTATGAAAGAACAAAGAAAAAACACCCATCCTCCATAAAATGAAAACCAACTTAGAAGAAGGAATCAAATTCCATAAGGAATGCTCAATTTTATTTCTTCATGACAATCAAATATGATTTTTTTATACGTTGTAATGTCTCATTTCATTCTCACTACGATTACTACACATCAAACGCTACCTATATGTATTTCTTTTATTTGCACCCGATGCTTATCAAGGATTTCGTGTATCCATTATATCTGAAGTGTTTATTTTCATTAGTTTTTTTTAATTAACCGACCTCTTTTTATGCTCTTATCGTAATTCATTTTGCTTTTAACATGTCTTTTACATTTTTTTAGATTTTAGTATAATTTTATTTTATTTTCCTTTTCGAAATTTTGGATTTAGAAATGCTCTTGAATTTCATAATACATTATGTTTTTTACTTTGTCCACCCAAAATCCAAATTTTGTATACAAAATATACTTTTTTCTATAAGAAGTATATTTTTCTGTTAAATAAAAATAATCCGAAACAAAACTAATTTGATTCGAAATGTCCCATTTCAAACATGGTGGGCAAATTGTTTACTATCGGACAACTCAGTAAATTACCTATATTATATTTCTAATTATCATATGATCATATTTATAATTATCCTTTTAATTAATCTAAATTAATTTGTTTGTTTAAAAGTTAGATACTAGACCCAAAATATTACAAACATATGGTTAACATTATTATACTAGATTTTTGAATAAAATTCACATGACAACATAGGTATCTTCGATCAAATAAAAAGTATACTTTATAAAATCAAAAACTTGCAATAAAACTTTATTAAATAAGTCATTAAAACATTAGCAAAACTGTGAAAAGTTAACATAACATGTTATAAGATTATTAGAATCTAATTTGAATCAAAGATATCTATTTGTCGGACCATAAGATAATGAAGTCAACCAATGACATTAGCGTTACTGTAAAATAATAATAGTAAGAAATTACAAGTAAACTTATCCCGAAAATTAAATAAGACATGATAAGTACCGAAATTTCTTCGAAACTTCACATTAATTGACAATGGTTAATAATCAACTTAGGTATTATTTAAATCAAGGTAGTTTAGGCTTTACCCGTCTTCACTTAGTTTGTGTAAAACGTAATCCATGTTGCATTAGCTTCAAATTTTCATTTTTTAAGAAAACGATTGATACACGAACAACAATGGACTAAATAAGATAAGATTGGAATTTGGATTGAGTTGAACTGGATGAAAATTAATAGATTGTCCTAAATTTATAAATTATTTCTAATATATTTTTATCATACTATAATTATAAATAAATAACTTTACAAACATACATACACACACAACCCCCAAAACTAAATACGTTATAACTCACTTAAATTGACAATCTATGTAGTATTTAAAAGTGATAATTTTGAAACTTAAATCTCATAATTTCCTCCTGATTAAACGTGATTACTTCTAATTAATATTTTGAATTATTGTATAATAACTTAATCAGATTATATACATATATGTTTAAATTTGAATTATCACGTCAAGAACATAAATTATAACACATGGAGGATTTTTATTGATATCTATTATGGAGTAGAAAATTTAAGCCACCAACTCATCATGTTAAAGTTAGATACGCTAATTGATGTACGTTCCATCATATCCCCTAACAAGGACTATTCACGTAATGGACAACTTCTACCGATAGCATTTGGGTATTACTTAATAAACAATTTCAATCATATTATATGCATTAGAGCAATGTTTTAAAAACCGGGTTGACCCGGCCGGTTGAACCGGTTGGACCGTGAACCGGTGGAGAGAGCGGGTCAATTATGACCGGTTTTTGTTAATTTCCGACTCGGATTGAACCGGCCGGTTTTCTCAAAAAACCGGTTGAACCGGTGATCCGGAACCGGATTGACCCGGTGGTTGGAAAAAAAATAGAATTTGGATTTTAAAAACTTGATTAAAGAGGTCAAGACTCAAACTTTTAAGATTAGTCTATTATTAGTTCATCAAATTTGGTAAATTTTTCTTATACAAACTAGACAAAATATTTTTTTTTGGAATCAAAAAGAATAAATTACATTGTTTATGTTTTATAAATATATAACTATGCTGAAAAATATAAAATATATGGAAAATGTAAAAACTGGTTGACCCGGCGGTTGGACCGGTTGACCCGTGACCCGGTCACCGCACCGGGTCAACTAAAAAACCGGGTTTTAAAACATTGCATTAGAGTGACCCCTACAAAACCTAGCATATTGAGAACAAGGCTAAGAGGGAAGTTCTATCATCTGTTAATCTGAAACGATATATAAAATTGATAAATACGTTAAGTAAACCATATAACATGCTACACAACCGTCATACAGTTATTTGCAAATCTAATCGTATTAAATAAATTAGAAATGGCGTCTTGATCTTCAAGGTTTTATACGATGACTAAAAAATAGCTTCTAAATACAATTTTTAGCAACACAATTTTCTAGGGATTTTCGACGGAATTTTACGAGGTATTAGACAACGGAATTTTGCAAGAGATAGATAAATTAGTGAATGATAAGTCATTTGACATGCCTTTTTTGGCTATGAAAATATTTTGTCATATGATCTATCACAAATGGTTTTAAGCGATAGATTATCAAACGGATTTTTCTATAGCAAATATACTAAATGTAAATTTTTTTAGGCACCATAAACAACACACGATTGCACACCTAGCACCCCCTCATAACGGCCCTGAAATAAATCAGTTATCATATTTGATCACAGAAATTCATGTTAATAATCCAATCTAATTCTTTCGGTGCAAAAACTTTTGGTTTTAATTCCAAAAACATCTTTATATAAAATAAAAAAAAATTCACATACATCCAATTCCAAATCAACATCATCTGTCCTTCCTAGTGATATCAATCTATACTATACTAATTTTTAAAATTTTTTGTCTTTCACCTAGATAAGCCATCACGGATATAAGTCCAAAATATTCCATTTTACAATAATAAAATATATGAATCATGACACCCAATGTCCTTGAAAACCCTAAATCCGCCGTGGGGTTTTCAACATTTCAACTGCATAGTTTTCATATATTTCTCATACCAATATTTCTTAAATTATGTTCTATCGGCTATTTTCACACTTAATGCACCATTTAAACCAAGAATATCTTGATAGATGGTGACATGGATACGGAACGAAAACCTTTTTTTGTTTATACTACCAAAATGGGTTATCTATACAGCGACGAGTATTCTTAGAATTCATGAGAACATGTAGGGATTTATTAACACATATCCGCAGAAACCCATACATATATTTGTTGGCTGCCTATGTCAAAGACTTCTCTATCTATTGATAACAAGTGTGTATCCTAAGTCGGGTTTGTTTGTGTAAACTAGAGGTTATTTATCATTTTCACAAAGCCAAATTCTTCTTTGCGCAATCTAGGCTATCTATAAACATGATAAATATACGAACATGGATACTTTAAGTGATAAGTCTAAGGCCTGGTTTGTTTTTTATTGTTTTTTTTAGGAAAATCTCTTTTTGAGCAATAATATTTGCAGGCAAGAAGACATTTTCCATGCAGGCTATTTGTTTTTTGAAATACTGCATACATCAAAGCGTCTACATGTCCTCTTATCCAAAAAACATGGAGCAAGGTCTCTGAGCGGAAAGACATTTTTAAGACATTTTCAAAGCAAAAATTTTCTATAAGTAAAGAAAGTAACCTTATTATAAGTATCGAAAGTATTTTGATTACTTTAAATACGAATATATACTTTGAAATTTAGGAACCAAACTCGAATAACTAAAAGCGAATTATTGTATTTTTGTATAAATATAAGTATTCATAAGATTAATCAAATAAATTTATATAACTATTCTTACTTCCTTTAAATTTTGGTATTGTAAAATTATAATTATTACAAAAGTTTTTCAATTTTAAAAAAATCTAAAGTTATTTAAATTTTAGTTTACATTAGCATCTTGCAATTTTAAAAAAACAAACAATTTTTTTCTTATAAACAATAGACATTTGGTTTAGATATGGTCTATAGACTGCAAATTTTTTAACTTTTAAAAACAAACGCCCCTAAAAATAGTTCTAGTGATGAATCTAAATAGTAATTTGAAATAGCAAATGAGTTTAGACAGTAAAAAAATTGTAACCGTAGAAATTACTGAATCGTTAGGCTATTTCACTATGAAACTTATATCGTAGGTTGGTTAACTTTATGTTTGATTAACATTTCTTTTACTTTTTTGTTCTATAGATGTATATTCGAATGTTTATAAATATATAATCGTGAACCTTTTTTTTTTTTTTTCAAAGTTAGATGATAATATATTTACAAAACAAAGTAGACTTGTGAACTTCCTGAGATAGTAGACTTATTCCTTCCTTGACCTTGTCCTTGCCGATAGGAGCAAGAACAATGAATCACTGAAAAACGTCAATTACGTACGTTTAGGTATTAATAATGGATGTTAGTAATTAAAAAATTGAAATGTTTATCCGAAGCTCCAATTTCTTAGAGCTTCGCAAAAAATATATATATTTTTTCTTCTTTCATAATCAAACGAAATTTCCTTTTTAACTTCTAAAACCTACGTGTCATTAAAAAAAACTTCAAAAGCCTACGTGCCATAAATACCCGTTATTTGGAATGTCAAATCCCAAAACAATTTCTTGCGAATTATGTTTGTAGTGGAGTCTTTGACAAGCAATTCAATATTTTCCCGGAAAGGCGAATTAGGTGGAGGGGAAAGACCTTTGCGTCTTAGGTAATCGCCAACCGCCCTGGGTTGCGGGGCTGATTACCCTCAGGTGAAACCATATATCTATTCGCTGGTTCCAAAAAAAATATTTTGTTCCTACAAAGAAATAGGAAAAATGACTTATAAGGGTAACGAAGTATCAGAAGTGTTCAAAAAATACCATTGAACTTTTTGTTGTACACATATTACCAACAAACTATGACCTTTATACACATATGACCATTAAAGTTTATCCTTTGTTCAAAAAATATCATCCGCGTTACCGGAAGAATCGGTTACCAGCCACGTGGCAATGCCTCGTCGTGGGTGACGTGGATTCTACAATTTATGATGTACACATTTTACCATTAAACTTTTTTTGTACACATTTTACCATTAAACTTTTTTTGTGCACATTTTACCATTAATATTAAATAATTTTTTAAAAAACACTATTTCAAAAATAAATATTTTTAATATAAATATTTATTTTACGTATATATAAAGTATTTTTTGACGATAATTTTTTGATTGAACACACATTATTGGTTAAATGATTTTGCTTTACCGATCCACATCATACATTTTGATATTCTTTTTCTATGTCACTAAATGTTATTTTATTTGTAGTATTTTTTGTAGCATAATGATTTAAAAAGGCATTATGATTTTCATTAATATTCACATTTATTAGTGGTATAATAATTTAAAATTCAACTAAACATTTTATTTCTAGATTACTTAGTGTATGTGAAATCGTTCAATTGTTATCTGAAGTGCTTAAACCCTAACACATCTATGATACAATGTTATTGAAATCCATATATGATACCAAAATATATGATGTGGATCGGTAAAGCAAAATCATTTGACAAATAATGTGTGTTCAGTCAAAAAATTATCGTTAAAAAATATTTTATGTATACGTAAAATAAATATTTATATTAAAAGATATTTATTTAGGAAATAGTGTTTTTTTTAAATATTTATATAAGATTAATGGTAAAATGTGTACAAAAAAAAGTTTAATAGTAATATGTGTACAAAAAAAGTTTAATGGTAAAATGTGTACAAAAAAGTTTAATGGTAAAATGTGTACATCATAAACAGTAGAATCCACGTCACCCGCCATGTGGCATGCCATGTGGCTGGTAACCGATTCTTCCGGTAACGCGGATGGTATTTTGTGAAAAATGATAAACTTTAATGGTCATATGTGTACAAAGGCCATAGTTTGTTGGTAATATGTGGATAACAAAAAGTTCAATGATATTTTTTGAACAATTATGATACTTCGTTACCCTTATAAGTCATTTTCCCAAAGAAATATGTTATATGATGTTCAAAATATCTATTTTTTGTCACAGCCGTCCCTTCTATTACAATTTACATAGACCATGAGGTCCATGACTCCAAAACTCTCCTTTTTCTTAACTCGCTTCGCTCATCTCTAGTTTTTCGTCTACTTCTTTCATCTCCACAATCATATACATATAAGAAAGCATATATCATTAATAAGTTTGCAACGATGCTTTTCATGAACAAAACATAAATATTTTTAAATTTTAAATATAAAACGGAACCAATACTAAGGAGCTAGCAGCAAAAGCAAAATGCTCAAAGAATTTTGGAGCCAACAAGCTCATTTGACGCTAAAACTATGTTTGACGGACAAACTGAAAAGATAGCAGATAAAAAATAAATTTTGATAAAATTAGTTGATACGCTAGCTGCGAAATTAAAATCACACACACACACATACATACACACACACACACACACACATACACACACACACACACACACACACACACATATATATATATATATATATATATATATATATATATATATATATATATATATATATATATATATAAATATAATTGGGATCCAGTAAAAAGGGAATTTTTGTTAGGAAGATAAGAAGTTTTTTATTTACATATTTTTTCGGCAAAACAACAAAATGAATCAATAGATGAGCAAAATTAACATGATTCACAAAAAAAATCTCGAAAAATTAACTCGATGATTCATTTTTGCGATGATTTTGTTGTTATTCACTAAAATTATCTTTAACATGAATAAAAACTTGATGTACTAAAAAATGATTCATCAATATGTTTTTTTAGGAATTTTTTTTAATGAATCATGTTATTTTTTATTCATTTAGTGATTCATTTTGGTGATTCGTCAAAAAACCAAGTGAATAAAAAACTTCTTACCTTCTTACCATAATTTTACTTCTTATTTTATCCTTATTCTATATATATATATATATATATATATATATATATATATATATATATATATATATATATATATATATATATATATGTATATATATATATATATATATATATATATATATATATATATATATAAAGTGAGATTTTTATAATTATTTAATGGTATATTTGAGTGAATTTCAAAAAAGCTAAATAAGTTCGTTGAAACATTACAATATTAAAAAACTCGAAAAAAGAGCTAGTTTATAAACTAGCTGTAACGCGTCAAACATAGCCCTATTTTTATAGATTCTATTAGAAAAGCAAAAAAAAAATATGCATAAACAGCTACTAAGGGTGTGTTCGACACAATTTTTGAGAGCTTTTAACTTTTAGATTTTAAGAAAAAAAGGTTACGTTCAGCAGCAGAAGGTTTTAACTTTTATTTTAAACAAAAAACTCATAATCCAAAAGTTGTTCAAGTAGCTTTTGAGAGCTTTTAGTCATTAACTTTTAATTTTTATATTATTTTACATTTTTAAAAGCAAACAACTATTTTTGAAGAACACTTTTGCACAAAAAAAAGTTACCAACTACAAACTTCCAGTTTTTAGCTAGTTTTGCTAAACACGCCCTAAATCGAAAATCTACTCCCGTTTCCGCATGTTGCTGCTGAACACGGTATCAACCCGGAAACGCCAAAGCATCCAACAAGCCGTCAAGACAATAGCCATACTCGCATCCTTCTCGGCTACGATTAGTCTTTTTGGAAGCTGTTAACCAAAGCACGGGCTCTCGACTGTCCTTCTACGAGAAAGAGTAGTAAGCTCAACTATAGTCTAAGCTACTACAGTGAACGGCACATTCGGCTTTACAAGCAATTTCATTGCTAGTTCAACAAGAAACATTGATGCACACTTCCATTAAACACGAGACAATAATAACAAAAATATATATATACTAATTCAACGCACAAAATATGACAAAAATATAAGAAATGCTGGAAACTTGGTATCCATTATGGAGAGGTTGCTAGAAGTGGCGTCATCTAATTGTAGCAAAACCAAATAGATAAAAGATCCTCATACGGGTAAACTTTCATTTTAGAATCATTCATCCTTAATTGGGGCCGTGACCAAAATACAATATTTGAATGTGTTTTAATTTGAAAATATAAACCTAAAATCAGTTCAAGTTTGAAAAAAAGGTTGGTTTGACTCTGGTTTAACGTACCAAACCAAGCCAAAATTAATATTGAATTAAAAACGAAAATGGAAATGTAGTTTCTAGAAGAATGTAAAGTACCAAACCATTTAATATAGCTAGACCTGGCAATGGAGCGGGTTTGGAGCGGATCGGCATTGATCCAAACCCGTTTATCAAATTTCAAAAGTTAACCCAAACCCGATCCGTAACCCGCAGGGTTTTAAATAATCAAACACATACCCTTATCCACCGGATCAACGGATACCCAAACCCGATCCGTAACCCGCATTGTAACAAATATAACATGAATCACATTTTTGCTCAATACTTATAAAATAATTTTTTCATAATAAAACAAACGTCTAATATAGCTTAATACTTAAAATAACAATTCCAAAACAAAACAAACGTCTACTATTGGAAACATGCATGAGAAAATGTAAACGTTAATTAATTTATATATAATAAATTTATTTTAATATAATCTTATACGGGGCGGGTTATTAACGGAGCGGATCGATAGTGATCCAAACTCAACCCTTTTACTTAAAGGGTTAACGGGTACGGGTCGTTATCGGGTTAACGGATCATAAATAACGATCCAAACCCATATATTTTGCACGGGTTTGGAGCGGATCAGGGTCAAAACTCACTCTATTGCCAGGTCTAAATATAGCCGGTCGGTTCTAGTCCAATAGCTTAACTCGTGTTTAGGGATGGCAACGGACCGGTTTCGGGCCGGGGACCCGTCCCCGTCCCCGTTTAAAAAACCCGTCCCCGTCCGGGTAAACGGGTATATAGCAAATACCATCCCCGTCCCCGTCCCCGCTAAAAATTATCGGTTTTCCCCGTCTCCGTCCCCGTTCCCGTTTATTATCCCTGAACCCGTCCCCTTTGTTTCGGTTTTCGGTTTTCCCCGTCGGTTTCGGTTTTTTGCCATCTCTACTCGTGTTCGTGTTTTGCTCACCTTACTGTCGATGTAATGAAATATGATATATATATATTTTTTTCATTTCATTCTATTTTACTTGATTAACTTTTTATCGGTATATTTGATATTATTTTAAAAATTATTGAATGATTAATAGACGTCATCACATAATGATTATGAATGTTCATACTAATATATACTATACTCAATGTTTTAAAACTCGGGCTATCCAATGTGGTGACTGGGTCACTGGTCAACCGATTCAACTGCCGGGTCAACCCGGTTTTTATAATTTTCATATATTTTATATTTTACAACATAATTATATCTTTATAAAACATAAACAATATAATTTCAACTTTTTGGTATATTTTGTTAGGTTTCTATAGGAGAATTTTACTAAATTTGATAAATCAATTATGGACTAATTTTAAATGTTTGAGCATAGAAGTTTTGAACCAGGTTTATAAAGTTCAAGTTTTAGTTTTTTGTTTCAACCGCCGGGTCAATCCGGTTCCGAGTCACCTGTCCAACCGGTTTTTGATAAACTAGCCGGTTCAATCTGAGTCAAAAATTAGCAAAAACCCAGTTATAATTGACAAATTCTCTTCATCTGGTCACGGTCCAACCGATTCGACCGACCGGATCAACCCGAATTTTAAAACATTGACTAGACTAGATATATTTAAAAACATTCATATAATACACAATAGAGTTCATAATATCAAACATACGTTTATACGAAAACAATAATATGAAAAACCAAAACCATTTTTGTCTAAATACTCGACTGTGTGTTGGAAAATGGAGGCTGTTTTAGTCATCAAAGGGAGGAAGAAATTTATTTTGTCAACAAAAGGAGGAAGCAATTTCACAATTCTCTTCATCCCTCATGCCTATAAATACAAGGCTTTGAGAAGCAAACCAATGCACCACACAAACACAAACACAAAGAAACACAAACACATAGATAGATATATCACGATTTTGTGAGATAGCCTTTTGTGCAGAGTCCAGTTTGGCAGCCAAAAGTGCGAGTGATATTTTCTTGTGAGCGGTCAGACTACAAGTGCAGTTTAGCCTTGTATGATTGTAATTTCTTGGTGTTAATAAAACCCTCTCTCTCTCGTTCGCCCGTGGACGTAGGTCGTGATCCCGTGACCGAACCACGTTAAATATTGTGTTCCGATTTTCAGTTTTTTTTAGTTTGCCGTTATTCTCCATTTTATTTCCGCGTGTTTTGCCGGAATCGTTTATCGTTTGTCGGAAGTGCCTAACTTGTTTTGTTATATCCTAACAAACTGGTATCAGAGCTCCGGGTTTAAAGGAAGTCGTATCTCGCGTATGCTCTGTGGTTGCAGCTTAGTCTGATCTTCCACATCAGAAACGAGTTTTTCGATTGGCCTTATAAAATATTATTTTTCGAGCTATGGCTGAAGATGGGAAAGTTAGGATCGAAAAATTCGAAGGTCACGATTTCGGATTTTGGAAAATGCAAATCGAAGATTATCTCTACCAGAAAAAATTACACCTACCACTGTTCGGAATAAAACCTGAAACGATGGCGCAGGAAGAATGGGACTTATTAGATCGGCAGGCACTTGGAGTTATAAGGTTATCATTGGCAAAGAATGTAGCATACAATATTGTCAGTGTAAAGACAACCTTCAATCTGATAAATGCGCTGTCTAATATGTACGAAAAACCTTCAGCGGCAAATAAGGTTTTCTTGATTCGGCAGTTGGTGAATCTGAAGATGAAAGAAGGCGGCTCGGTGACAGACCATGTGAATGAATTCAACTCAATAATATCAAGATTGATATCTGTTGATATTGGATTCGAAGACGAAGTCCAGGCGTTGCTGTTATTATCTTCGTTGCCTGAGAGTTGGTCCGGTACAGTAACAGCAGTTAGCAGTTCAGCCGGAGGTGCTAAGCTGTCATTCGAAGGTATTCGCGACTTAATCCTTGGAGAGGATGTGCGAAGACGGAGTGCCGGAGAATCTTCCAGTAGTCTCCTAAGTACAGAAGACAGAGGAAGAAGGTCCAACAAAGGAGGCAGTGGTAGAGGAAGATCGAAGTCAAGAAAGAGAGGTGGTCAGAAAAACAGGACTGATGTTGCCTGTTGGAACTGCAAAGAGAATGGTCATTTCAGAAATCAGTGCCCAAAGCCTTCGACAGACAAAGGCAAGAAGGAAGTCAATATGGCAGTAGATTCTGAAGATGATGCTCTCATTTGCTGTGTTGAAAACTCAACAGAATCCTGGATCATGGATTCTGGTGCGTCGTTCCATGCTAGTCATTCCAGAGAAGTAATGCAGAATTTCCGGCAGTACAAAGGAAAGGTCAGACTAGCAGACAACAAGAGCCTGGATATTACAGGTGTTGGGGATGTGGTCCTCAAGACAACTTTAGGAACATATTGGACTTTGAAGAATGTCAAGTTCATTCCTGACTTGAAGAGGATGTTAATATCCGTGGGGCAGCTTGATGATGAAGGTCACCATGTTACATTTGGTGATCATCAGTGGAAGGTGACAAAGGGGAATCTAGTTGTTGCTAGAGGACAGAAGCGGGGTACACTTTATATGGTGGAAGTTTCTGATGCCGAAGCACACGCTGTTGAAGAAGTTGGGGCATCTACTCTATGGCACCAAAGACTTGGGCATATGAGTGAGAAGGGAATGAAGATGCTAGTTTCCAAAGGAAGAATACCAGAGCTGAAGACTGTGAAAGTCGATTTCTGTGAGCCATGTGTTCTTGGCAAACAGAAGAAAGTCACTTTCAAAAAGGTGGGTCATCAGCCCAAGTCCGTGAAGCTGGAGCTAGTTCATTCAGATGTCTACGGTCCCACTTTAGTTTCTTCGTTTCTTCAGTGGGAGGATCCCGATACTATGTCACGTTCATAGACGATTGCACAAGGAAGGTTTGGGTTTATTTCTTGAAGCATAAATCTGAAGTTTTCAGCACTTTCAAGAAATGGAAGGCTACTGTGGAAAATGAAACAGACTTGAAGATTAAGTGTTTCAGATCTGATAATGGGGGCGAATATAGTAGCAAAGAATTTGTTGATTACTGTGCTGACCAAGGAATCAGAATGCAGAAGACGGTTCCAGAAACACCTCAGCAAAATGGAGTAGCTGAGAGGATGAATCGTACATTAAACGAAAGGGCTAAGAGCATGAGACTACATGCAGGTTTACCCAAGATGTTCTGGGCAGATGCGGTCAACACAGCGGCATATTTAATCAACAGAGGACCCTCAGTCCCCATAGGGTTCAAGATTCCAGAAGAGGAATGGCAAGGTCGTGAGATTGCACTCAAACACTTGAAGGTTTTCGGTTGTGTCTCTTATGTCAAAGTTAAGGACTCAGACAGAGACAAGCTTGAGGCCAAGGCAAGAAAATGCACTTTTATAGGCTATGGGTTGGATGACATGGGGTACCGCTTCTGGGATAACCAAAATAAAAGGGTTATCAGAAGCCGGGATGTGGTGTTCAACGAGAACGTCCTATATAAAGATGAACTTGCAGAGAGCTCAGGCAGAAACAAGCAACCAGAGAAAGCAGAAAATCAAGTTGAGTTTGAAGAGATCTCTGAAGATGACATTGTGAAACCTATCAGTACTCCAGAGATAGGTGAAAGTTCAGGAAGCAGTGGGAGCTCTGATGTATATGGAGATAGTGGGAGCACAGATGACAGTAGTTCAGAAGACGGGGTTGCAGATGATGCAGAGACCTCAACTCCTACTGTTCGTAGATCCACTAGAGTACGAAGACCTCCAGTTAGGTATTCTCCATCAGCTAATTACTTGTTATTGACGGAAAATGGTGAACCTGAGTCCTATCCAGAGGCCTTGAGGATGAAAGATTCCATACAGTGGAAGAAGGCTATGGAAGAAGAATTGAGCTCACTTGACAAGAACCATACTTGGTCCTTGGTCAAGCTCCCAGCAGGGAAGAAAGCACTGCAGAACAAATGGGTGTTCCGGGTAAAGGATGAGATCGATGGCAGTAAAAGATACAAGGCACGATTGGTGGTCAAAGGGTTCCAACAGAAACGAGGGGTCGATTATAATGAGATCTTTTCCCCAGTTGTGAAGATGACTACAATCAGAATGGTCTTGGGTATTGTAGCCTCTGAAGATCTCCATCTAGAGCAGCTAGATGTGAAAACAGCTTTTCTCCATGGCGACCTGGAAGAAGACATCTATATGGCACAACCAGAGGGTTTCCCAACAGTTGGAAAGGAAAACCTGGTGTGCAAGTTAAAGAAAAGTCTGTATGGTTTGAAGCAAGCTCCAAGACAGTGGTACTTGAAGTTTGATAGCTTCATGCAAAGGAGTGGGTATCGCAGATGTGAGATGGATCACTGCTGTTACTTAAAGAAATTCAGCTCCTCTTACATCATCCTGTTATTGTATGTTGATGACATGTTGATAGCTGGATCCGACATGCAGGAGATCAACAAGCTTAAGAAGCAGTTGTCCAGAGAGTTCGAGATGAAGGACCTAGGGGCTGCTAAGCAGATATTGGGCATGAGCATAGCCAGGAACAGAGTTACCGGTACATTAAAACTTTCGCAAACAAAGTACATCAAGAAAGTTTTAGAAAAGTTCAGCATGGCAGATGCCAAGGCCAGAAGTACACCTTTGGGAAGTCAGTTAAAACTCTCAAAGAAGCAATCCCCAAAGACGGAAGAAGGCAGAGAACAGATGGCTAAAGTACCTTATGCATCTGCAGTTGGTAGTTTGATGTATGCAATGGTATGCACAAGACCAGATATTGCTCATGCAGTGGGAGTTGTTAGCAGGTTCATGTCAAATCCAGGAAAAGAGCATTGGGAAGGAGTAAAGTGGCTGTTACGCTACTTGAAAGGAACAGCTGAGATTGCTTTATGTTTCAGGAGAAAGGGGGTAGTCTTAGAAGGGTTTGCCGATGCAGATTTGGGTGGATGTGTGGATTCGGGTAAGAGCACAACAGGTTATGTGTTCACAATCGGAGGTACGGCAATCAGTTGGATGTCCAGGTTACAGAAGAGTGTTGCTCTTTCAACCACAGAAGCAGAGTACATGGCTATTGCAGAAGCAACCAAGGAGCTTATATGGTTGAAGAACTTCCTATCAGAACTTGGAATGCAACAGGAGGATTGTGTACTGCATTGTGACAACCAGAGTGCAGTTCACCTGGCAAAGAATCCGGTGTTTCACAGTAGAACGAAACACATTCAGATGAGGTACCATTTCATTCGAGAGTTAATCAATGATGGAACTCTGAATCTGAAGAAAATCCTTGGAACGAAGAATCCAGCAGATATGTTCACCAAGGTGGTTACCACAGACAAGTTGAAGTTTTGTATGACTTCAACTGGCCTTCTAGAAGTTTGAAAAGGAGGGATGGCAGGAACGAGAGAGATTGGAAAACCATTGCAAGAATTGGACGGCAGAGGAAGTTGTTCAAGCCTCCAAGTGGGAGATTGTTGGAAAATGGAGGCTGTTTTAGTCATCAAAGGGAGGAAGAAATTTATTTTGTCAACAAAAGGAGGAAGCAATTTCATAATTCTCTTCATCCCTCATGCCTATAAATACAAGGCTTTGAGAAGCAAACGAATGCACCACACAAACACAAACACAAAGAAACACAAACACATAGATAGATATATCACGATTTTGTGAGATAGCCTTTTGTGCAGAGTCCAGTTTGGCAGCCAAAAGTGCGAGTGATATTTTCTTGTGAGCGGTCAGACTACAAGTGCAGTTTAGCCTTGTATGATTGTAATTTCTTGGTGTTAATAAAACCCTCTCTCTCTCGTTCGCCCGTGGACGTAGGTCGTGATCCCGTGACCGAACCACGTTAAATATTGTGTTCCGATTTTCAGTTTTTTTTAGTTTGCCGTTATTCTCCATTTTATTTCCGCGTGTTTTGCCGGAATCGTTTATCGTTTGTCGGAAGTGCCTAACTTGTTTTGTTATATCCTAACACTGTGTGGATAATCCAATTTTGGCTGGGTATAAGTATCACTGGATAAAATAAGCAAAAAGCTAAATACAAGATAACGATTAATTAATATTTAATTTATAATAAAATAGTAGTTGCGATTTGTTTTCGTAGACCGCTTTCCAGAAGGGCAACCGCGTCTAGTGCCAGATTGTGGCCTATTAAACTTCATCCATTTTCAACTTTTTAGGTTATATTTTTTAATCATGTATCTTTATTTGTCTGTATTTTTAATATGTATAAAATAATTGAAAAAATAACGAATTTTTAAAAATTATTTACATTCGGTCACTAAATTTATTTATTTTTTGTTTTATTTACTTATTAACTCTTTACTTTGTTCATATTATGTCATTGGTATCGGAGAATACTTGGAATGGTAATGAATTTATTTTTAAGAATAACGAATTTTTAAAAATTATTTACATTCGGTCACTAAATTTTTTTTTTTTTTGTTTTATTTACTTATTAACTCTTTACTTTGTTCATATTAGAGTGTTTATGCTAATTTGACATCCTACATGGTATCGGAGAATACTTGGAATGGTAATGAACTTTTGAAACTGTTCATATTTGGTCGCTGAACTTATTTTTGTGTTTTCGATTTACCCGTGAACTTTTTAAAATTGTTCACATTATAACCTTATAATCAGTGATATAATGTTTATACTGATTTGACATCTTATATGGCATCGGAAAGCTAAGAAATAAATAAGAAAAATATTCTATTTCTTTTAAAACCTATTACAAATTGTAACATGAAATATGGTTTCTTTTTATATTTTGTATATGTATATAAAAAACTATTACATTCATGTTATAGACTAAGGATCAATTAACTGAACAAATATTCTATTTTCATTTTATAATCGGATTCTATTATGTAAACAGTAATATGATATACTTTTTGTAATAATAATAATAATAATAATAATAATAATAATAATAATAATAAATAATGAAACCTATAACAATTGAGATCTTTGCGTATTCAAGGAACTGATTAGTTCAAATACCACATCTTCAAAATCTCTAGCCAGATTACATCTAGAAGAGTTCTCATAGGTGAAAGAAGTATATAAATATCAATATTATTCTATAGTAACACTGCACATATTGATGTAAAATTGAGCCTAGTGTAAAAAAAAGATTCAAGACACATAATTAACTGAAATCCTTCGATTAAAGTCCTTCATCACCATATATGTGATGAACTGTAAAATTTGAGAGATTAAATTGATGAAGTGTAAACGTTTAAGAGAGTTTCATTTACTTTTTATATATGACAATTTTCATAACCATGGGTTACCTTGTGTTACGAAAAGTATTTCATAGAGTATAGCGGTTTGCTTTAAAAAAATTAAGAATGTTCTAGGCTGGATGGAAACCAATGTTTATTACCAAGTTCAAACACAAACCATATTCATTTAAAACTTAAAATCGATCCGGATTCTATAAAACATAATATTCCATGATCATTATTAATGTGATAACATATACATATTCATCATTTCCAAAGTTTTCTCATGAAATTGATTTGATATTCTAACATATTTCATCTTTTCCGATACAAAATTTATCATTGAAAAGATCCACTTGTTATAAGAAGCCAATCTTTTCTATTTAAATCAAAAAAATCGAAATCGGTGTGTGACAACTCTTTTAGAGGCGGTCATTGGAAGCTTGGGGTTCGACTATTTCTCATTATTTATAGCTTCAACTACAATATTAAATCCACTGAAATCATTGTGTGACTAATTTTTAGGATGGAGAATAAAGAGAACGTAACATGTGTTTGGTAAAATGAGAAAAGTTTACTGCTCCAAAAGAATATGGATATTTGGGAATTTTAGGTCTCTATATAATTGTTAGTAAAATAGAAATAAAGATTTTTAACTGAGACAAATGGGTTATGGTCTTCGGTTATTTCAAAAATTCATGTGCGTTTGTGTATTAGTTTTTATCGCGCGGTTGCCTGCAAACGTCAATTTGGAAGCATGATAAGTGGATATGGATTCGTTTTTATGAGCCGATTATTTGTAAAGGCAGTACACAGATTTCATACCATATTTTTGTTACTTGCCCTTTGATGATCTCCATCTTGCAACAGATTGGCTGTTGATAGAATGTACCTTCTCCAGGTTTCCTTTTGGCTAATGAATGACTTTGTTAGATGGATCATTTACAACTTAGTGTGTCATATAAGAAGGGGTTCAGTATTGTGTTTCAATCATTTTCTTGGTTTTCAATTAGATATTAGGGTGGGGGGAGTAGATCCCTCCCATCCCACTGAACCCACACGCCACGTCAGCTTTTCTCTCTCCTCTCACTTCCATTTTCCCCATCTTTCACCAATCTTTCACCCATGGAACCAGTACCCACTGAACCCATTGAACCCACAATGCCACATCATATATTTGATATTTAAATGTTTTAATTAAATGAATAAATTAATTTTAACACTTAATTTAATAATAGAAATAATAATAAAATGCACAAAATTTAAAGAAAATTCAAATTACATTTAATTAAAAAACACACCGGTACAAGAAAAAAAAAAGCCTAAATACGGAAATAAAAATCCTAAATACGGAAATAAAAATCCTAAAGTTCCCACCCATACATTTCTGCAATTTCCTGTTTCTTCCCAAGAACCAATGCCAATTTTGATCCGGTCAAATGATCATGAGATTTAAGGAAGAATTTTAAATCTTTTTGTTCACGAGACCTTTTGAGCGCTTCGATCTCTTGCTCAAGGAGGGCCGATTTCCTCGTCAATTCTTCCTCCTGTTTCTCCAAAACAGCCATTTTCTTTGCACGGAGGGTTTTCTTCTTCTGCGCTTCTACCTCATTAATATTCGCCAGTGCGGATATCTTATCGACGATGGTCTGATAACCTTCTTCTGCGCTTCTGCCTCATTTTATAAAAAGAGTTTTTTATAAAATAGAGGGCAAAGAGTTTTTGAGAGAAAATGAGAGTAAAGAAAGAAGGGTGAAGGTGTGATTTGTGAAGGAGTGGAGATGTGGTATTTATAGGGAGGAGGGGAATATAATTTTTGAGGAATTAAAAATTTTTTTTATTATAAAAATGGATGGGATCATCGGGTTCACCATCATCCCTCACCCGCCACATTGCCGAAACCGCCGAACCCGCAAGGAGGAGGGGCAGCGGTACCGGCGGTACCGCCCCCATCCCATTCCAATCTTTCGCCCAACCCGATGACCACTCCGTCCACCCTTATAGAAAGAAATGTAATTGGACGGGAAGGATCAAGGTCCTCCTATAAGTTTTTGATAAATAGTATTTCTTTCTAAAACAATGTTAGTGGATAATATTAATGTAGCCTTATGGAATTTTAGGTTTTGATTTAAATGGATTTTTTTTTGTCTTATAGGGGTTTTAAACTATACATTTATTTGATATTTAAGTCATAATAGAAGGTAATAGAGACTTGAATAGCAGGTGAATATAAAGTTTAAGTCTTTAGAATACAAGAAATATATCATGGACTATTTAAACAAAAAAAACATCGAGGACTATTCATTGCGAATCGGAGAATAATATTTTTGATTTTTTGTTTGTCAATATTGCGAAAATATTACATTTCATTGACTAGACTCTTGATTTTTCGGTGGTTGCAGCAACTCATGCACAATTTTGTTGTGATTTTCAACTTCCAAAACAGTTGTTAATTGTGTGTGTTCTAGTTTCACAATCTCTATCTCGACAAAACGCGTTGACTTTATGGTTCCCACTTTCAAATATTTTGTGGGTGTTTTGATTCAAGCGTTTTCATTTATTTCGCAGACGATCAGGTAGATTTTAACTATTGATTCCGAATATGAGTTTCACATAATAGTAGCGAAGATAGAATATATCGAAGATGATGCGCGTGAGGACCAGTGCAACGGAGGAGACTTCCATGGACTGGAACTTAGTACCCAACACCAATGGTTTAAATGACCCCCAATATCTTTTTGATTTAAATGGTCTTCAATGTTTTTTAGTATTCCAGAAGTTTAAACTTGACATTCACATTTTAACCAAGTTCCTCTCACCTTTTGTAACCCGATAAGAAGGATTTTTGTAGCTAGTAAATATAGAGTTTAAGTCATTAGAAGATAAGAAAAAAGTAATAATAAATAAATAAATAAAATATTAGAGACCATTTAAACGAACACCTAAAAGTTTGTAGGATTACAGTGACATTATCCCTTTTAATAAAATAGACTATTCGACCAAGAAAATAATTTAATTTATATTAATAAGTATATTGATTATAACCAAATACGATGCTTAATCACATATTCTCCTTTCCACCGATAAATTACAAAAGAAAACAACTCACACCAAATCAAACAATTCGTGGGATCTTGTTGTGGTTTCAAAAAGAAAATCAATTATTGTATTTAGTTTGTTCTTTTCTTTTCTCCAATTGAATAATTATGTTATTCGTTTTAAGAATACATTTATTTAATTTGGATATATCAGAAAACAAATATACTTGCTACTTATTGGCCAACAATAGTTAAATATTTTATTTTAATTTGGTTCATCAATATTCTCAATTAAAGAATGAGCATGTCAATTTCCTAGAAAAAGTATCGCAACATATTGTTATTCATGTTTTCATGATTGGTAATTTACCGAATAATACATGGGACTTTTATATTATCATGAGAAAATTTTAAAACAATTACTCAAGAGTTTCTCATTTTAAACCATTTGTTTAAGAGATCAAAGTTGATACAAATTGAATTAGAAATAAACAATTCTAAACATTTTGTCTAAGGGCAAATTCCAACCAAAAAAACAAAAAATAAACATTGTATCTTTTAAAAAATTTGATTTTGATATTTTTTTTTTCAATTAACTCATTAACTTTTCAATTTTTCTCAATTAAGTCAGTATGCTTTCAATGTTGACTAGTTTACCGATCAACCCAGTTGTCAGCTGACATGGCATGGTGACGTGACAGTTTTTGATTATGTGACGTTGACATGACATGTTGACGTAACACCTATGTGTCAAAATTGAAACAAAATTGGAAACATGGTGACTTAATTGAAAAACACTTGAAAACTCACTGACTTAATTGAAAAAAAAAAATAACAGAGTGTCAAAATCAATTTTTTCTGAAAACTTAGTGTCTTTTTTGAAATTTGTCCAAAAACTAATTAGAAGCGTTTCAAAATATTTAATTGGTGAGAAGTATAAAAATAAATAAAATATGAATAATGAGCCGTTTTTTCGAAATGGTGCGATAGATGTTATAATTGGAATATTTATAATAAACAAAATGTTAGAGCATAACTAAAAGGACACTGTCAAAATTATCGAAAATAATTTAATTTATAAGGCTAATAAAACATTAGGGGAGTAAATTGAAAATTTTATAAATCAATAATGAATGCATGAATGTCTTCAAAGCTCTCTCGTCATAATAGAGTCACAAACATCTATTGTTGTCAAAACTCATACCACCGAAGTTATATTTATACACACATACACACAGACAAAACATATTGTATGTATTTGAAACTCATGGTAACCACGACCTTCATAGAAATACCATTTTGGCAAAAACAAAACCGCCTACCGTGTAACTCTTATCTTCTTAATCTCAAATGTTCACTTAATAGACAGTCAGACTAACCTCACACATTATCTTCTTCATTGGGCTGCCAATAACACACCACCAAACCTAACGAGGTAGCCGACGTACGTCATCGAGAACTCGCTGAAAATTACATAGGAAACTCATCCAAGAATATTTTCTAACGGTAACCCTCGAATGGATCCTGTCGTCCCATCCTCTCGATATTGTTTCCTTCCTTGCTATTGTTTCTCTCTCATCTCCGTATTTCTTTATATTGTTTACATCGAAACTGTTGGATTATGTGTCTAAGCCATGACTAATAATTAATATTACCTAATTAATAGTAGCATTGTCCATTTGGGTTGCCCTCATAACTGGAGGTTTGGTAGAAAGTCCAGGAGAGAGAAAGATTGATTTATTATATGATTAATAAATCAATAGAAATTAAATAAATAGTTTATTAATATATTAAAGTGATAATATATTAATTAGAAACTATATTAATTAATTAGAAATTAATCTGGAATTAATTGGAATTAATTTGGTGATTAATTTAATTAATTAAAGGTGCAGGGACTAGAATTGTAATTATTCAATAGTTGAGTAGTGACAATAATGGTAAGTGAGTAAACCAACGAAATTTATATATAGAAATATGTAATTTCGATTTTGATAAATAGGAGATAAATAGATTTGAATTATTAAGATAAAGGCTTATCTTAATTTGAATTCAAAAAATGCTTATCTCTAAAGGTTTATCTGCTTATCATTTGAAACCTATAAATAGGGAGCCCCATAGCCTCCAATTTCGTGATTCTCTCATCCCCAACTCTCTCTGGACTTCGCCAACTTCATAGCCTAGGTGTGACTGCATTTGAGGCAAGATAATTTTGTTGCTTCGCTTCCAAGAAACGCTAAAAGGTTAGTTTTTCTATTTTCTTTCTTTTAGTTTATTTTTCTGGCCATTAGAATTTTGTTATATGTTTAATTAGGTTGCATGTGAACTTAGGTTATTTTTCCTCATAGGTTGCATGTGAACTTAGGTTATTTAGTTCATAGTTGCAGAAAACCTTTCAGAAACCTCATTCCCAAAGAACGTCAATTTCTGAAGGCACTTTGGCCCTTCCTGTTATTTTTCTCTTCACGTCAACACAACTTGTCGAGACATCTCTAAAGAATTAGTAATGTCTCATTGGAGTTAGACACCACCATCTATCTTCCTTTCTCCCTACCATCAAGTTCTTGTTTTCTTTTATACTTGCGAGAGGCATCCCATTGTGCCTCTGGGGTTTCTCATGCAATAATCAATGGTCGGATAAAAGAATGTAATAATTATTAATAGATTTCCTCAAGATGTTCATATCACATGCGTAGATATCGGGAACACAGGTGTATACATAGATGTGAATAGTTACACATGAAAACTTTATTTTTAAAACTTAAAGGTACACTTTTGTAATCATTGATCTTTCTTGCATTAATCACATTTAACCCTTCTTCCATTTTCTTTTCATTATTGACTTATGAAAATTTCAATTTACTCTCATGTTTTTTTATTAGTCTCATAAATTAAATTCTTTTCAATAATCTTAGCATAAATGTCCTTTTAGTTATGCACTAACCCTTTGCGTATTATAAATATTTCAATTATAACATATATCTCAACATTTCGACAAACGACTCCTTATTCATATTTTATTTAATTTTCTACTTCTTATCAAATAAATACTTTGAATTGCTTCTAATTAGTTATTATGAAATTTTCAAAAAAGACACTAAGTTTTCAGAAAATTTCGATTTTTACGCTCTATTATTTTTTTTTCAATTAGAACACTAAGTTTTCAAATTTTTTCAATTAAGTTGCTATGTTTTTAATTTTGTTTCAATTTTGACACCTAGATCCCACGTTAGCATGTCATGTCAGCGTCACATCATCAAAGGCTGACACGTCACCATGCCACGTCAGTTAACAACTATATTGACCAGTAAAGTGGTCAACATTGAAACAAAATTGAAAACATAGTAACTTAATTGAGAAAAAATTGAAAACTTAGTGAAGTAATTGAAAAAACTAGCACAATATCAAAATCGATCTTTTTGTAAACTTAGTATTTTTTTTAGAATTTGTCGTTTTATCTGACTAATGTAACTACTCTATATATGATGAATTCAACATTCCTAAATATATGCTTTGGATTAAAAAAGTGACAAACGCCAAAGTTGAAAGATGAAATGTGAAAAAATTAGGGGTGAGCAAAACCGAACCCGGAAACCGAAAAACCGACAAAAACGAAATCGAAAAACCGAAACCAAAACAAAAACCGATGGTTTGGGTTTGAAATTTTAAAAACCAAAAATTTCTGTTTGGGTTCGGTTTCACCCCCCAAAACCGACCCAGTAAAACCGAAACCGGCCTAATCCCAAAACCGACCCAAAAACCGAGTTCGGCAATGTAATTTGACGTGTTTTTATTTATTTTTCCATATATTTAGCGAGTTCTAATAACCGCTAAAATATGCATTTGAATACGTCAAATGTTACATCAGTATATTATTTCTTATAGAGTTAAGTGTATAAAAATATATCAAATTGTTATTCTATGTAAATGATGACTAAAAATAATTGGTAGAATGTGTTTATTAATTTTATAATTTTTTTAAAAATTGTTGGATATTGGGTTCCAACCCAAAACCCACGGGTTAAAACCCAAAACCCACGAACCCATGGTTTGAAACCGAAACCGACCCAAAACCGACTTTAGAAACCGAAACCGAACCCACTTAGAAACAGAAACCAACTTTTGATCGGTTTGGATTTATCCCAAAACCGATCCAAACCGACCCATGCACACCGCTAGAAAAAAATCGACTGAAATTTCATTTCATTGATTGTTAAAGTAATGTTTGGTATATGGATAAAAGAGGACTAGATGGTATTAAACTCAAATGTACTAAAATTGAGTACTAAAATGATTACCAATATAACGTTTGATAGGTGCTAGCACAAAACAAAACATGACACAAAAATTAAAAACTACCATTGAGAATTTAACTTATAAATTGATTCAATAATTTTTTTACTATAAAACAATTATAGCTTAAACATGATACACTATATATATATATATATATATATATATATATATATATATATATATATATATATATATATATATATATATATATATATATATATATATATATATATATATATATATGATTCTGATCGGGTGAGGACTCCAATTCTGGTGAGGACCGCGAGAACAAATCTGAACCTCTAATCTTGAGAAATTAGTGGCTAAGATTCAATATGAAAAAATTGATACATCTAAAAAGATTCGGGGTTATTTGACTAAAAATCGAAACTAGTGAGTGATAAATACAAATAAAGAAAGGTAATATGGTAATCCAAACGAGACCCCCACCTCCTTTTTGCGACACTTGTCGTAATCTGATTAAATGAGTTTTCTTTTATTTTCTCCACTTTGTTTTTAGGTCATAACTATTTTTTATTTGTAAAAAAAATCTAAAAAAAAGTTTTTAAAATTTAATTATCTACAAAACAAGCAGCATTATGAAAATTTGAAGAATTTGTTTTTATTTTTATAAAAAATCAAAAAATAAAAACAAATTATCTAAAAATTATGAAAATTTAAGGCATCATTCTAGATATTATATTAGTAAGTTTTAAAAAGAGTCTTTCGAAAATAAGTTTTTAAGTGTACAATTTTTTTATATTTAAGTAAAAAAACTCTTCAAATTATAAAAAAATGTCTATGGTCCAAAGATATTAAGAACCAAAATATGTTTTATGATTCAAACTATTATAAACTATTTTTTTTATGAATCAAAACTTATTATAATCCAAAAATGTTATAAATCAAACTTATTATGATTCATAATTTAAAGTGATCCAAAAAGTGTCTGAAATGTTGGATCATTTCAATATCAACATATGTTATGAATCCAAATATTATATAAGAAACTTTTAATATTCAAAACTTATAATGATCCAAAAAAGCTATGAATTAAAACTTATTTTTCTTATGTATAATGATAAAAAAAACTTATGATCCAAGATTGAAAATTTGTTATGATCCAAGATTTGAAATTTGTTATGATCTAAAATCCAAAACTTGTTATAAATCTTATGGTTAATAATCTATAACGAGTTAAAAAGACAAAAACGAGTTTTAAACCAAAACTTGATTTTCATGGAGATGAAAATACCGAAAGGTTGCGACCAAAATTCATAGGTACTTGATTAGAGAATAAGTATTGGACAAGACCCGCATCAAAATCACTTTATGGATAATTGTCATGAGTGATATTTGATTAAGGTATTATCTTTATATTCTTCGACCTGAGGTGCATATTTGGACTTGAGTGTAGGAATTGTTGTGCTTTGACATGGTTTAACGTTGTTTCGTAAAAGACAGTTATAAGGGCCATCGTTGGGTATTGCATGTACTAAATGATAGGCGTATGTAGTCAAGATGGGATTTGTTCCTCTTATTCATTGAGAGTTAGACATCTAAGGCCCTACTCAAAAGTTGAACACCATATGAGATTGATTGCAATCCATGTCTCATGTTCAACATGATGTCTATAACAAATGGATAACTGATGCGATTACCTTATAACCAATTATGGCTTGGAGCACTTGGAATTGGTTGTTGCTGGATGGCACCTCGTTGTGTGTTATTGGGGGCAGTGGTCTGTTGCTAGACGTCAACCACTGTCTATATTAATCTATAATGAATATTGTGCAAGTGGGAGATTGTCGGATATATATGCTCAAGAATCATTTTAGAATGACGTTTGCCAATAACATATGATCCTATAGGGTCACACCTTAAGCAAGTTGGCACATATTGAATATTTATTATTAATACGATTATTAATAAATAATCAACTCTTGTATTTAATTTCAAGATAATTATTATTTTATGAAAATAATAAATCAAGAGAGTAAAAACTAGTTATTATATCACATAGTATGATTTAATAAGTCATGTACAAGTTTTTGGACACTTTGGTTTTCACTCAACTTTCTAGTTACATGAGTACATCTAATTTGGGAAACTATACTATTTTTCTCTTTTGTTGGCCAATTAGTCAAAGGGATGGGGAGGTTGCTTGCCAACCTCCTTCTTACATAACTCATGCTTCTTACATGTCATTACTTGACATTTATTAGAGGTATGAGTCTTAGATCTTATATGTGGATATATAAGAAAGTGTAAGACCAAAAAACTAACTAGTTTTTTCTCATTCCAAGACTAAAATTCGTCCTCATCATTCTCTCCATCTTTCTTCAGGGCCGGTCCTAAGGGTTTTCGTGCCCTGGGCGACGCGACACGATATAATAATGCCCAATTTTATATCGACAAACTACAACAAATCAATGTATGATACAACTTTCTAAAGAAACAACTTAAGAAAGTCTTTTACTTAAAAAAAATGAATTCATACAACCTAAAATGATGTTTTCGAACATCTTTTGAACCAAAAAATATCGATTATCCTATCATAGTTGGCACTATTCGAAAACTGACTTTCAATACATAAAATCTCTAAGTCGGGTAATGGATCTTGAGTCATGTACTTCAAAGACATGAATTTACCAAAAGTTAAATAACTAAGTTAAGCATTAAAGATAAAACATGATAAAAGCTTCCTACTTGCTTGCCGATTGAGACATGTAAAGAATATGCATATGACATTCAACACTTCTTCAAACCAAGATAATCTACTAATCTACAAATCTTAAAATTTAACATTTAAATTGAAGAACACAACATGTTTTTGCAAAAATAAATGAATGACATAAAATTACAGATTACTAACCAACATAAGGGTAATAATAAATTTTCATTTACATAGCAAATTAAGAAATCGTTAATAGTCTAATATGCAATGATATGGCATTAATATTGCACATATCTCAGGCGATATCATATTCTTTTTGTGAATAAATTAATGTAAAAAATGTTTAAAATACTCACTACACTTGAAAAATGACTTTGTACAGGAGTGTTGGACATTTAGGCGAAAAACACGGAAGTTGGAGCAAAATTGGGCCAAAAATGAAAATGCTGGAATTTACAGTTAGCTTCTCTGACTTTTAAAGTTAGCGACACTAATCTAAACATTAGCAACGCTAACTGCTCATATAATGAAAAATCGGAGAAAAATGGGCAAATTTTGACAAAGTGCTGAAACTTGAAGGTTAGCGTCGCTAACCCTTCCATTAGTGACGCTAATGAGACTGTTGCGGAAAATCTGAGCTATCGCAATATCAGGGCTGACCAGACCCAGTCTTCCAGAGGACCAAAGTTAGCAACGCTAATCTTAATATTAGCGTCGCTAACTTTTCTAAGCCTTATAAATAGTAGCTCGTTTCAGCTAAAAAGGTTCTCAACATCCCCGATCAATCCCCACGACCTCAAGGTGTTCCAAGGCTATTTTTAGAAGGTTTTGAAGGCCGAATCTCATCTTCCACGATACGGTTTTCATATATCTTTGTTCGTAAGCTACGATTTACATTTCATTTCTGTATTTTGATTTTGATCTAGCCATGTTTGGCTAGAACCCACAATTTAGTTCTGGGTTCGGATATGTTTAGCATTTAGTTTGAAACATTCGGTTTGATGTTTGTTTATGAATAATTCTAGTGATCATTTTCTTGTGTTCAATTTAGTCTTGAATTTGATTTATTTTTGACTGATCACCTTAGATGGATCTTATTCACGCACTGTTAATCAATTGTGTGAGGCACCTAATCGTTTTGCACAATGGATGTTTGGTAACAAAAACAAGCGTACTTGTTTAGAATTTTGTCACATGTTCACACACTTCCAAGCGTATGAGAAGAATTGAACATTGATTGGTACTTGCACACTTCATGCAGATCCTGCATTCGTCCTAAGAGCATATTTAGGTTGGGTAATACAGAACAAGGTTTAGGTAAAGAGCGTATTTTACCTAGATAACTTAGCAAGTTGTTTTCATAAAGACTGCATTTTATGATTATCCAAAGCTGACTTAAATTTATATTCCATAAACACATCAAAGCAATTTCAATCTAACTTGATAAACATTGAAAACTCAGAACTAGGCCTTTTATTATTGAATTCTCAAATTTTATTACTTGCATGCTTCATTTGATTATTTCTATTATTTTCACTCAAAACCCCCAATTACAATATACCAAAAGGCATAAGTTTTTAATCTCGTGTCCTTATGGATCGACTTTGCTTATCATGTACTCTATTAAAGTGCAGAAGAACAATGTAAGTTTCGATTTATTTTCAATTTTATTTGTTAGGGCTGACAACCCTTAACATGCAACAATAGAAAAAAAAAAAGCAACAAAAATATATATATATATATATATATATATATATATATATATATATATATATATATATATATATATATATATATAGTCAAGCGATTAATGATTTGATTTAATACTATTTCTAGATTATCAACCCTTTGAAAAAAACCACATCCTAATGCACTACTGCATTCGACAAAACTAAACCATCCTAAATGTTGAATCAAAGACACACACTTGGGTAAGTCGAGTAGAATTGGGAGTATTTGATTATTTATTAAAACAAAAGGTTGAATTATAAAATAATAAATCAAAAATAATTGTTGAGATGATTGAATGAGAAACTGTAAAATAAGAAATACCAAATCAAATAACCAATTAGAAACCTTCAGTTTACGAACATTGGAATAAGGAATCGACAATTAAATGCCGAAATCGGTACCGGTACAATTACAAAACCACAGTTCCACAAAAGTTTTCACTTTTTAGTTTTCAGAAATTGAACGAGTATAGAAGAAAAGAAAACAGAAATGCGAAATTTGATAACAAACCCACGATTTAGACTAAACGGAATGGGAGCATCGATGCCGCCGGTATCTGATGTGGAAGGCGATGCCGCCGGCATCCATCATACCGAGTTGGCGGCATGGCTCAGCGGCGTGGGCTTGGCGGTATCCGGACGTAGGCGAAATGTGGCGGCATCCTTAATAAAAAAAAAAAATTTCTTTTTAAAATGGGTTCAACGGCTAGTTGTAAAAAATAAAAAAAAAAGATTTTTTGTCTAATAAACCCACAAACGGCTAGTTGGTTTAAAAATTTAAAAAAAAAAATATTTTCACACTATAAATACACACACAACCCTTCACAAAACCTACATCAAACCCATATAAAAAACATCAAAGTTTTCTCTAGTTTTTACTCTCAAAATCATGTCGGATGACTGGATCGTACCCGTTGGTTTGGCGATGTTGCACGGGATGGAACGGGTTATCGACATACTTGAAGAACAAGAAGAGGAGGTCGATGCCGTTCAAAGTGCACATCCGCGTACGCGAGTCAGGATATTTAGAGACCGTGCCGCAGCCCACAACCTTCTCATGCGTCATTATTTTGACGAAGATTGTGTTTACCCACTATACAATTTTCGCCGACGGTTTCGGATGCAGCGTCATTTATTTCTACGTATTTTGACCGATGTCAACAATATGTCCGTCTATTTCCGTCAACGACCCGATGCTGCCGGTTCGGAAGGTTTGACCGCTATACAAAAAGCTGCAGTTGCCGTACGTCAACTTGCTTACGGTGGTGTGTCGGACTCATGGGATGAATATTTCCAAATGTCCGAAAGGACCGCACGTGAAAGCCTCGAGGAGTTTTGTAGGTGTGTCGTTTATATGTACGGTCCACGGTACTTGCGCAAGCCTACATTCAGCGACGTGCAGACCATTTACGCTCATCACGCACATGTTCATGGCTTTACCGGCATGCTTGGGAGTTTGGATTGTATGCATTGGGAATGGGGTGGTTGCCCCACTGCATGGCACGGGCAATATACACGGGGTGATAAAGGCCACCCGACTGTGGTACTCGAAGCTGCCGCGTCACAGGATCTTTGGATTTGGCATGCGTACTTTGGTTCCCCGGGTTCCAACAATGATATCAACATTTATCAAATGTCACCGTTATTCGACAATGTTTGCAACGGATCGGCTCCTTATTTACCGTTTCAAGTCAACGGAACCACATACAAGTACGGGTATTACCTAGTTGATGGTATATACCCCGAGCATGCCGTTGTTGTCAAGCCTTTGTCATGTCCCGTTGATCCGAAGCGCGTAAAATATAAAGTCGCACAAGAAAGGGCTAGGAAGGATATCGAGAGAGCATTTGGAGCGCTCAAGAAGCGGTGGCACATACTAGGAAAGCCGGGACGACCACGTGATAAAGAGAAACTCGCATCTATTATGTATACGTGTATTATTTTACACAACATGATTTTAGAGGACGAGTGACGGGCTATATGCAAGTATGTGGAAAGCGAGCAAGTCGCGGCTTCAAGCAGTCATCCGCCAATAATTCCTGGTTCTCCGGAGTACGTCGCAATAAGACGGGAGCTACGCGATGTTGCCAAACACCACGAGCTACGTGCCGATTTGGTGGAACATATATATCGCGTTAATCATGTGGATCTTAACATGCCTCCGGTGGACGATACGGAGGATTTTTCCGATTGACGATGTTGTTTTAATGTTTTTTATTTTAATGTAACGTTTAAAATTTTAGGTAACGTTTTTAATTTTAATGTAATGTTTTTAATTTTAATGTAACGTTTTTAATTTTACTTAACGTTTTTAATTTTAATGTAACGTTTTTAATTTTAATGTAACGTTTTTAAATTTATTTTTATGTAATTTTTATTTTTATGGATTGATTTTAAAAAAATAAAAAAACAAAAAAATAATCATAGGCATCTTTCATAGGCAACCATTCCAAGTTGTAGGCATAGAAAAGCCATTTCGTAGGCATCCTACGTGGCGCCTACGTGGCAGCCGATGCCAATGGTTTCGTAGGCAACCACTCCCTTTAGCCTTAGTCGATTTGAATATAATGATGACGCTCCTCGATCTTGTACAACTTCTTTCGGATTTCTAGGCGTCAATTTGCAGATTTCTAGGCGTTGTTCCCGTTGATTGTCAATCTTAGCTTTGCGCCTTTGCTGCTTTGCATTTTCACGAATCCCGCCCCCAAAGAGTAACCTGCGTTTGGATATGGACTAAAAGATTATTCAACATGGGCAAATTTTTTAGGCTAAACATGTATAAAATAACTATTACGTGTTGGACTATGATGCCCCCTAATTTTTGCTGCCCTGGGCCTTAGCCCATCTCACCCATGTATTCGGTCGGCCATGCCTTTCTTGCATGTCTTTTGAAGCCTTTTGCAAGTGTAAGTGGTGTAGAAGTACTTCCCCTTTAGTGTTTAATTGTGTTAAGCACTTAAAGGCTCAAGAAGTCACAAATACAAAAGGGAATTAGTATTCCTAGTGCCTTATTCTTGTTGGTGGATACATTATAGAGGAACTCTCATTTGGGTTCTCTTGTCATCTTCATCAACCCCCCAAAACCAAGTGGGATCAAAGTCTTCAAATGTTGTTTTTTTTTTCATCATATGGTTGTCAAAATAATCTTTCTATATTATGTAATTGGATACTCTTGGTGGTTTTGTTAAAATGATCTTAAAATAATAGTTATTTTAAAACCGCTTCTATTTGTCGCTTAAAATTGTTTTACACAAAATGATAGTTTTAACTTATCAAAACCTATCAGACGAGAGGTACATTCCCTTTCCCTTCGTGGAATAAAACATATATTGCATAAATCTTCCTAGTCACTAGATCAAGAGAAGTGTCAAAATCAATAGAGGATATTAAAAGAGAGATTTAGTGGATTCCATATGTCATTATCTAGTGGTTAGGAGGATAAAGTATGAGGATTGAGTAGGAGGAAATATCAACTTCCTTATTATTATTATTTTCAAAATATCTATATTTTTATATGTTGAGAATCTACGGTGAACAAGTCGTCTCCGAATGAATATGTACAACAAGGAAAGCTATATATACAACTCTTGTGTAAGAGTTTCAAGGAGGAAGGGTCGTTTCTAGAATCAATATGTTTGGTGAATTGCTTGAAGGATCGGGTAATCAATATCTGAATATGATATTTCAACCTTATGTATGGATATCGCGAAATCCAGATCATAGAGATAATCTTCAAGGAACAGTTTCGTATCAAGAATAAGAAACCATGAACTAGATATTTATATAGAACTCAAATTTTTCTGCTTATCAAAGATAAGTATCAATCAGTTTAAGTGTTGATTTTAACCGGTAAATATAAGATGACGATTTCAAGGTAATCATCATCAAATATTATCTGAAAATAATATTTTCCATAATTATTTCCTTAGGCTGGGGGGAGCAGTCAGCGCATGCTGAACTATGCCACGTCAGCATTCAGCATGTTAGCACATGTTGACCAAATTTGGTGGGAGCAGTCAGCGCATGCTGAGCATGCTAAACTATTTTTTTAGATCTATTTTTAAATTATTGATATTCTTAAAAACAAATATAAAATTAAAAACTACCATTTCATTAAACTTAAAATCCATTACATTAAAATTAAAAACATAAAATAAAACTTAAAACAAACGAAATTAAACTTAAAAACTGATTAAACAAACGAAATTAAACTACAAGCTACTCGTTGATGTGATATCCCAATTGCCTTGCCGCATCCTTCTTCATTTCCAACGCGACTTCGTACTCGAACCCAGTCTTGCTCGATATGTCTTGTTGTAGGATTTTTCGCAGCTGCATCTTCTCTTTGATTTTCAAGTTAGCCTCTTTCATTTTCTCAGCATTCTCTTTGATCTTCTGAGCTTCCTTGTATGCCTCAACATTGTCGGACAAAGCGAGTAAATCTTCATGAACACTACTATTTGTGCTAGTGCTAGTGGCTTGGCCTTTGCCTCTCTTCTTTCGCTTTGCTTCATCACGTCCCATGGGATGTGGTGGATCCTAATTGAAGTTGAAGCCAACACTTGGTTCTGATGAGGGGGATTGTGTGGATTCATATACTATGTGTTTCTTTGATAAGTGGATAACGAATTGGTCAAAAGACTCTAGATCTCTCCACTTCTCGTAATATTTGATAGCACGCCAAAACACCTCTTGATTAAATTGAGAACCATATTGGGCATGGTACAAGAGCCTCACTTTAGCCATAACACCCTTGGAATTCCATGGCACCTTTGTTGCAAGTGCGCTACTTTGAATAAAGTGAACTGGGATTGCGGTACGTGGAACCCATTTGTCTACACCAACTCTGCCACACATTTACTTTGAAGACGTTTTTCTTTGATTAATCCCCGTCTCAGCTTCTTGCGAACAATCGACCCATGCTTCGCCCAAAGCTCAGACCTCATCATCATGCCAAGCGATTCTAGGGGCTTTACCTTTGTTAGTTGGCCCGA
Source organism: Cichorium intybus (assembly GCA_023525715.1). Taxonomy (NCBI): domain Eukaryota; kingdom Viridiplantae; phylum Streptophyta; class Magnoliopsida; order Asterales; family Asteraceae; genus Cichorium; species Cichorium intybus. The sequence goes on along the minus strand of CM042016.1, from coordinate 28,811,666 downwards.
ACTCTTCTTCTTCTTCTTCGTCTTCTTCTTCTTCTTCTTCTTCTTCTTCTTCTTCTTCTTCTGCTTCTTCGGTTTCTTCTTCTTCATCATCAGAGTTTTCTTGTTCTAGCCGGCATGGTGTATTTAGAAATTGGGATTCGGGAGCAAATTGGGATAGTGATTCTAGTGGTGGAGACATTTGTTGTGAATACATTTGTGATGGAGATGGTTGTGTTGGAGATGGTTGTGGTGAAGATGATTGGTGTAACGAATTGTTGACCATATCCTAATTCGGTCCATATTGACCATATGCCATCGAAGGGTCAACCGGTTGAGGTATATAACAACTGGCCGGAGGGGTTGCAATCGATGTAGTGGCGGATTTCTTTTTGGTAGCTTTGGTTGTTTTGGTTGGTTTGGTAGGTTTTTTTTGGATTGAAGACATGATGAATGAAGATTGAGAGTGTTTTTAGAAGAAAAGAGAAGATGATTGTGTGAATGAAAGAGTAGAATGCTAGTGTTTATATAGGGGAGGATGTAATGGGCTAGTTTTTTATAAAAAAACAGCTAGTTAACGGCTAGTTTTTTTATAAAAAAATTGAATTTTATAGAGGTTTTGGTTGAGGTTTTAAAAATGGGATTTAAATTTGGGGTTGGAGGTAGCCGTTGGAGGGTTAGGCGAGCTCGCCCAAAAGTTGGCGAGTGTGGTTCAGCGAAGGCGACAGCGAGGCGGGGCGGTGGAGTCGGCGAGCTTGGCGAGGAGGTTTGGCGAATTGCTCCCCCAGCCTTGATAAAATAAATATTTTGGATAGGGCGTTGTCCCTTGCACCACACCATGGGCGTTTGAAACACCCTCGCTTAAGGCTTTTCATAAAACATCATTTTAACCCATGGTTCATCATCATTATTCTAAAAAAAATCATCCTTTAGTAAAAGCTTCAATTTTATCATCTTCAAATAAGTCATTTTCTTTCAAAACCATTTTAGAACACATCGGGTTTAATGAGTAATAATTTAGGTTTAAGTTGCGGAAAACACCGCTTGGTCCCATTTTAAATAAAACATTTTAGTTTATAAAGTAGCGAGGTTGTAATAATTCAAATACCATTACATAGCTTAAATGAAACCACACAAACCGTGGCCTTCTAAACGTCCAGCTCTTCTAAAGTCATCTAAACTTCTCAACCTGAGTACACATCAAAATAAGTTAGGCAATTGAAATGCCTAGTGAGCTTACCCGAGGTTGACCCATTTTGAGTGGGTAGTGAACTACCACACTCGGACAAACCCCCAAAAACAGTTTTGACACACACTTCAAAAGTTATTTTAAACATCAAGGATTTACTCAAAATAGATAGTTATGATATGCAAATACAGTGCATGATGCAACTATCCCAAACCCACATCCATCTCATAAAAGTCCAACTCACCACAATGGCACCTACATAAGTTCACGAATGACACGCACAAAGAATGTCATTCGATCCCCGTATAGGCAAAACTAGGACTAGTGACCATCACACTAGCCCCTTGAGGGTTAGCAACTCCCTCATGCGGTTCCCTATTGTCGGGAACGGTTTTCCCTAAATCCGGGACAAACATCTCATTTTGGGCTTTTTGCCCATGATTTCCCTAAATCCGGGACAATCATCTCATCTTCGTCGTAAGGTTCACTCGGTCAATCCCATCCTATATGCAAATGCAATGCACAAATAGGATGCTCAAAACATCATCATAATCTTTATTTGAAAACATCTTTAGAAACTTATTTTCATGCAATGCACAAGTAGTAATCATATAACACATTGCACATAATATCATGCATGAAAAATAATTGATAACACACACAAAAGATAGTGGGAATGATGTGTACTCCCGGTGAACTCACCCAAGGTCAACTGACGAGTCAAAACTAACTCCACACAAGGTTTGATGCATTTGGAGGCGCTCCTAGACATCATCCCATCCATCAAATCATCTTAGTTGAGTGCTAGCTCAAGTCCTTAGTCTCACTCCAAGTCATAACCAAATATCTCCTTCCTACAAGACAAGAATGGAAGGTATCATACTCGATTCAACTAAAACTCGCACTATAATTACTTCTTTGAACTAAGAAGGAACCATCATTCATCATCTCAAAATGAAGTCCTTGACTCTCTAATATAAGGAAACTCTTAATTAAAACATCCCCAAAGTTTGGCATTAAAACAAGGACCCAAGGCCCAAACCGTAAAGCTCGAAACCCAAAAAGTGCCCAAAATCCGGACAGAAACTTACACGGGTCGTGTAAATGGTTACACGGGTCGTGTAACCCTCTTTTTGACAACACGGGTCGTGTTTTAAGTAACACGGGTCGTGTTACGACCTGCTGCAGCTTCGTTTTTGGTCATTTTCACCCCTTTTTGACCCGATTCAAGTTCTAACACTTCTCTAAACTTATAGACATCAAAATGACATTATTCCAACTCAAATTATACATCATTAGACTCAATTAAACTACCCAATATCATTTCAAATGAATCCAATACATGTCATGATCACAACTTCACTCTATAAGCTTAAGCCATGGAATACCCAATTCCATTCCTACAATTGGTGATTACAAGTGAAGATTCCTTCTTCCATTCCATGGAATCATTAGGAAATGATCCTCACTCCACTTATACATCCAAAGTGATGCAACAAATTCATTCATCCATTAAACAAGAGATCCAATCATCATCTACATGAATAAAACCCATTTCAACACTCAATTCTCATTTTATAGTGATTCAAGGTTTAATACTACAAATCAAAGGTTGGAATCCATAGGGAATCATTAGAAATGAATCCCCTCATCAAAAAATACCAAATCCAACCATTAATTTCTAGATTCTCCAACTATTCAACAAATCCCTAAATTCTAGGGTTCATATGGATCAATACATTATTTCAAGAGATTCCAAGCTATCATGGATTGGATAGGGATTACTATGGACTCAAAAACATCAAACAACCTTGGAATCATAGGAAGAATCCTCATCCATTCATAAGAATTCGGACTTGGCCAAAACCCTAATCCCCAAATCGAAATTTCAAGGCAATGAGGGAGGTTTTATACCTTAGATTGCTATAATTCTTCAAGTGTGATCATCATCCTTCAAAACCCACACAAATCTCCTTGGAAGAGATAAAAATCGCCATCTCTCACTCTCTCTAATCTTCAAAACGTGATTGTGGTTGAAATGGGCGAAACCCCCATCAAAAGCTTGATATCTTTCACAATTGGCAAAACTAGTCCTTATAGTTTGGTCCTTCTTCACCCAACACCCCAAAAGTCAATTCTTCTAACTAGAAGTCTCTAAGTTCACACTCATGCCCAAAATATAATTATTTATTTCACATGAGTCATTTTCTAGGTCAACACTAACCCTTAGTTTCCCAATTTGACACAAATGGTCCCTTACATTAAAATTCTTCACAATTTAGGTCATTAATGAAATTCAAGGAATTATTAGACCTAATTTAAACTCCACCTCAATTCCTTTAATATATCTTCAAATTTTCTAAATCCATGACTAGTCAAATCTACTTAGGGTAAGTTTGGCCAAATTGACACTTTTAGTCCTTATGACAAAATTTCTCACATTTGGTTACAATTTGATTTTAAAACTATATTTGGTTCATTTATTCACAATATAAAATGTAACAAAAATATTAAATTTAGTTATTCATTTGTTTTCTTCATTTACAAAAATAAATTTTATTTGTCGGTTTAAGCCCAAAACTCCTAAGCCCAAAACACGGATGTTACAGCGTTACCCCTAGGACTCCCTTGACCTCCGTCAACTTGGTCGAACCGAAATCAAACCCGTTTTATACAATCGTGTATTCCGTATCTCCTAACTTGTTTAGCATCAAAATCTTGAATTCTACTGGTAATTTGTAAATTATATTATACTAATATGATCCGATAACATTAAAATCAAATATTTTGGACCTAAAGAAATAAAGCTACAAATACTAAACATTTATGTCTTAAATAAGGATCACGTAAATAACTTATGAAAACTCCATGTGGTTATTTAACCCTCAACAACACGTTGACTTTGCTTGAATCTTAAATAAAAGAATATATGTTTGACCTTCTTCATTTGGTCAAAATAAAATGTTGACTTTGTAAATTACATTGCAAGTGCCAAAACGATACAATAAGATTACTTGTAATTCTGCTTACGTCTTTCTTTGAAAAGTATAATATATTTTGTTTTAGTTGCTTTACAAAATAATAGATTTTTATGAGATATTAACCTGTTTATCTTTTGACTCGTTTACAATTATCACGAGATTTATATAACATCCATTTACATCAATAAGCTTGTTAGATAGAAGTCTAAATATTCGATTAACAGTTGAACAATGAGTTAATTACAAAAATAACCAAAGATCGGAAGATTATATCATACAAATAAATATATATCTCATGATAGAAGTCAAAAAGCATACTATCTACTATCTATTCTAACCTCTTAATATCGGTGATTATTACTAAAAAAACTAAGTAAGCCATATAGCAAGTTAATATCACAATTAGTAAACGGATGTTGGTAATAAAACCCCATCTGATGATACATATGTGCAGGGGCGGAACATGAGTACAATCACCAGGGGGTCAAAACATATATATACTTTTTTTTGGTTTCAACCTAAACCACGTAATAACATTAACTAGCAATTTATAGATATATTTTTACAAGCAACTAAGCATTCTAATAAAAAGTAAAAACTATTAACTAATAAATATAAGGCAAAATTACACTCTAGCCATATCAACTCTCACTTTCGGTTTTAAAAGGTCCCTAAACTATTTTTTTTTTGCTTTCTAAGGAAACAAATTTGTATTTCTAGTGTTTAAATGGTCCCTTAAACAAAATTGAAGGGGTAAACCGGTTACCCCTTTGCATTGTCATCTTTTAGATGCCACGTCATTAATGCATATTTGCCACATCAGTTAGAACAGTTAGAACATTTGACACGTAAGTATATAACATTCACAATCCTGTTATTCATTTCATTACACACAATAACTTTTTCATCTATAAACAGCCAAAGAACAAGAAGAGAAAATCTCAAATAAAAACGAAGAACCGCAAAAAAGAACCCAAAACAAAAACAAACAACGAAGACGACGACGACACCCTTCACCTTCCTAATCCAATGATCGGATTCGGCGTCCCTAACAAACCATTCCAGGTGGCTCACAGAACACTTCCCGATTCAGCCATCGGCTCACCGTTTTTCTACCACAAAAACGTCGCGTTAACACCAAAAGGCGTTTGGAATGCAATCAAGCGTTTTCTATACGAAATCAAAACTTCCAGACCCTTGAATTTGGATTCATCCGACCACCGCCTAGCAACGACGTCGTTCCTGGGAAACACGCGGAATCGAAACTTCCAGCGACTGATAGAGAGGGGTGGTGCCTGCGGTGTACCTGTAACCATGCGAGTTGGAAGAGGATAGGGCCGAGAGAGATGGAAGACTGAGAGGAGTCGTTAGTACCACGCGCCGCCTTTAATTGGATGCATAACAGCTTCAATGCCGCTAGGCTGTAGTCCATCTTCTTCTGTGTGGTAACTTTTTACGAGAGTAAATGGAAACGGCCACAGGAGAGAAGAATTTACCGGCCACCAGTAGCAGATCGAAACGGCCACAGGAGAGCCGGAGGTTTTCAAAATCGGAGACAAGTCATCGTTTTTCAGATCGGGATCGGTTGGATGTTGGACGGTAAGAAGAGCCGGTGTGGAGGAGTCGCTGTTGTGGAACCGGAAGGAGATTAAGGCGATGAGAGAGATGGAGGCTTCCTCCATTTGATTTCACAGAGAGAGATGGAGAGGGTACAGGGGAGGCGGAGAGCATATAAAAGGTAACAAGGGTTAGGAGGCGTTTGTTTACACGTTTAGCTTCACTGGAAATTAATTTTATTTTTTATTATTTGAATTAAATGATGTGGCAAAGTGAAACCGGGATTATTAAGTTAGGGGACTAAAATAACAGGTAAAACCATTCTTTATGCCTTTAGAAAGCAAAAAAAAAAAATCTTAAGGGACCTGTTAAACCAGAAGCCAAAAGTTCGATGGGCTACTGTGTAATTTTGCCTAAATATAACATATATCTATAGCTTGTACCTTACCCCTACAAGCTACATTACTGTTTTGTATTGTGACTTTTCAATATATACTAATGACTAGTAAGATTACAAAGCTTTAATCCACAAAAAGAGAGACAAAAATGGAGCACATACATGTAGTTTTGCAGAGATGAGAGCACGTACATGTATGTATGTATGTATGTATGTATGTATGTATGTATGTGTGAAAAGGTTCAACACTGAACTAATATAAACCATGATACAAATGGACTAATCTCATCCGCACAATTATTCAATTTACGGTGGACGTGCATGTAATGGATTATAAAATACCCACTTTGTTTTTTATTTTATTTTATTTCAGGGATTATTGTTTATCAAAAAATAAAACCAAATATATAGATACTTATAACATTTTCTCCTCTACAAATAGACATCCATATTGATATTCAAAAAATGATTTTTTTTTCGAAATTTCTGCTAGTTGAAATTCACATGTGAATTACATGTGAATCTGAACTGTGTTTTATTCACTATTGACATTCACAATACCATATGATATTGACATGTGAATATGAATGAATGTGAGTATGAATGTGAGTAGAATTCAATTATCAATCATAGTAAACTCATTATAAATTATTAAAATGTTGAAGTGTTAAAAAATTTCCAAGTAAATTAATCAAATTTATATTTTAAAGTAAATTCAAAACACCATATGACATTGATATATGCATCTAAGTAAATTTCCGTGTAAATCTATGTAAATTCACTTGTAAATTAGAGTAAATTTATTATAAATGATTTAAACGATGAAGTAGCAAAACAATCTAAATAAATTTCTAAGATTAAAATTTCTAAGAAAATTCTTAATACCATATGATATTGACATGTGAATAAGAGTAAATTTTCATGTAATTTTGAATAATTCATTTGTGAATCAAGTCTATTCTTTATAAATGGTTATAATATTGAAGTACTCAAAATTTTAAAAGTAAAATAATTACTCAGATTCAAATTTATACAGTTCGGATTTAGATTGTAAATCCAGACGAGCAGTACTCATAAAAAAAGGTTTACTTTTTTATATATCAACATGGATGTCTATTTGTAGAGGACAAAAAGTTATTATGAATTTTGGTATATTTCAGTTTTTTCTTTTTGAAAAAGAACAATGTCAAAAAAAATGAAGTGAGTTTTTATTATAATTCTTTACATGTGCGTCGACGAAAAAAATGTACAAACTACTTTTTGGCCTTTGATGATTTTGATTTCGACGATCGAGATTAGGGGCGGAATTGGTACGGTACCGAGGGTTTTTCCTGTATACCGTGTACCGTACCAATTATAATTAGTACAAAATTTATACCGTATACCGTACCAATTATAATTAGTACAAAATTTATACCGTATACCGTACCAATTATAATTAGTACAAAATTTTGATTACCAATACCGTACCAAGTATACCTGGTACCAATTTATTTGCCCTAACTAATCGTCGCTTACGTACGGGTTACTTGTGTAATTAGTTTGACTTTAATATCTATTATTGTTTGAAAAAGAATTAGTATTAAGAGTTGTTTTAGTAATTAATTTATGAGTGTGACTTGTTAGTTATTACTCCTAATTAAAACATAAAAATATGAGTATTGGAATTGACATATCTTATATATATATATATATATATATATATATATATATATATATATGTATGTATGTATGTATGTATGTATGTATGTATGTATGTATGTATGTATATATATATATATATATATATATATATATATATATATATATATATATATATATATATATATATATATATATATATATATATATATATTGGTTGGTACGGTACAACCGTGGTATTCAAAATTTTATACTGTTACCGTACCAAGATTGTTTAATTTGTATGATACTACCAGCCAAACATGTTGACTACCGACTTTGTTGATATGGCTGGTAACGTGTTGGTTGGTTCTCCACGGTACATTTTTGTCAGCCCTAATCAAGATTAATCTCTTAATAGCATATATATATATATATATATATATATATATATATATATATATATATATATATATATATATATATATATATATATATATATATATATATATATATATATATATAAATTGGTTTAAATGAGAATCATTAAAAGACTGGGAACTAAAAATAACTAATCCAGATTACTTATTACTTTATAAAGATTTAATACAAGGTTTGTGAGGTGTGATCGTCTACATCGCGTTAACATTGGTTAATCTTTTATAATATACAACCATCTGATGAATTGTGTCAAGCGTCGAGATTGGTTCTCATTGTTCTTAACTTTTTAATGGTTCTCATTTGAACATTTCTATATATATATATATATATATATATATATATATATATATATATATATATATATATATATATATGAGAGAGAGAGATAGTTGAGATCATGTAACACTTTGTGGACCACTAGATCAAACAAATCAATGGTTAAGATGTAAGGTGGAAATTTTGTAATTACTATTAATTTCAATTTACATTTGACTTTAAAAAAAATAAATTAAGGGTAATTTAGGTATAAGAAAACAAATCGGATCCTACTAAATAGGAAACACCCCTATTATCGTCATATATATATATATATATATATATATATATATATATATATATATATATATATATATATATATATATATATATATATATATATATATATATATATATATATATATATATATATATATATATATATATATATATAATGAATATACTGCTGTTATGTATATATGTTTGCGTATTAAACTTCCGATACGACATCGTATTACATGTATATCGCTTATTTTCTTATTTTCGTATTCTTTCTTCCTTGATTTTATGATCGACTCAACAATTATTTAACCACAATCATGTCTTCCTCCTTCAACAATTATTTAGTCCCGATACAACTTTCTGAAGGTCTGAAGGAAGAAGAAAGAATCATTGAAGGAGGAAGACACAATCGGGATTAAGGAATTGTTGAGTAGAACGGAAATTCAAGGAAGAAAGAATACGAGAATAATTAAATAATCGATATACATGTAACTCGATGTCGTATTGAAAGTTTAGTACGCAAGCTTATATACCTAACAACAGTATATTCATTTTTCCATATATATATATATATATATATATATATATATATATATATATATATATATATATATATATATATATATATATATATATCATGATCTTAGAAACATAGGGCTTTAAATCCATATTGGAAGCTTCATGAACTCAAATTCGATTATTAATGGAATTACACAGTTACATTTGCAATCTAAGCATGTATTCATCATCAGAACTATAATTCAAATCACAAGGCAACCATAATGTAAGTTCGATGATAATCCTTAAAGTTAAAAGTCAAAACGAAGAATATGGGTGAATATTTGCTACCTTACTCCAAGTTTTTTTGATGATTCAAGTTCATAATCCTCCAAATGACTTCAAATAACGTCCAATTGCTTATAAAACCTCAAAAATCAATCTCCATTTCTTATCCCTAGCTCTAAGTTGTTCAATTGAAGTGGAAGAGGTGGAATTGGGGATTTAATATATATCGTTTACCAGTTGGCATACTTAACCCCTAAACTTGCTATTTTTGGCCTTTAATCCCTAAGTAATATTACACTACCATTTGTAGCTTTAAAACTTTAATATAACACTTTTAGTTAGTATCTTAACATTATAAGTCTGAAAACTAGTTTCTAAGTTATGCCTAAGTATATAAAGTTGATAATATTGGTAACTCATTATACAAATTTTCCATTTAACCTAAAATAATTTTCTAAATAAATTTCTAAACTCTTATCTTCAGTTCCTTCATATGGGACTTTCTGTGTTTGATTTTTCTCTTTGGCTGTTATACAATTTTCAACCATGTGATAAACATAGTATGGTAATGCAGCGCATATGGCAGGCTTAGCCTTAACATCAAGATTAACCATCTTATTCTCATCACCAGGCAATTAATTCATTGGGGTCTTGGCAGTTCTTATTGGAACACCTTCTTCAAAAATTTGACTAATGGGTATGTACGATCCTTCATTGGTGATCACCAACATATTATAATCCATGTTTTCAAGAACCATCATAGTTTTGTCGAGCCAACTCAAAAGAACGATAACTCTGATATATATCAATTTTGGTCCCGTTAATGACAATCAACAATGAAACAGTAAAAAACGATCAAATACTTCAAACTAATTCTTATATTGAGAGAAAAAGTTTGTAACGCAAGAGATTAATTGAATAATAGACTCCAATTAATTGAAACGATCATTAGCAAAGAATGTTATCATCTATGTACAATTGAAGACTAGCAAAACCCTAGTTTTACATATAGGTACAACCATCAATGTAATCCCTAACAATCAGGGAGTCTTCAATTATCTTTCGTATCCTTATATTTAGATTGATTTAAATCATGAAAAAATTAGATTTCTTCATGTAAGCCAAGTCGCTGATATGCTTTTATAGCATAAGCACACACGATAACCATTAACATCAATTCTTCAGCATGATCTTCCAAAACTTGGCATCATCAAATCATATAGTTTGACTCAATAATCTATGACAATTGTTGGGTTAAGCCAAATAAATTGTGTGGAGTTTTCGTTGATTTCACTGAAGTGATGTGGGTGTAATCTCGTTTATAAGATAGGGGCTTAGTGAATCTCATTTCAAATCTCGAATTTCTTTCACGCCACAAAATTAGATAAAATCAAAAGGGATTTCTGGGAGTGTTTACAATTCTAATTTTTGGACGGCGGATGGAAGAATGTGGTTGCCGGTTATAGTTCCGATAGGTCGCCAGAAATTTTGTTTCCAATAAGGATTGGGGTGGACGTTGGTAGTAGGGTGGAGTGAGTGGTGAATGAAATTTCATTTAAATAATCAAAATAAATAATTAGATAATAAAATAAAGATAAAATAAGATATAAAATAATAAATAGTCATTTTACATGATCAAAACCGAAAAATCTTAAGACTAAAGAATATACGGTCTTATAATTTTCCTGAAAATTGAACCAAAATTACTAATTTAAACAAGCCATAGTAATGTACTCTAAAATATAAAAAGACAATGGGACCGGCCTATATGAAAGTTTAACAATATTCATGATATCTAGGGATATATTCAGAAAAGTCATTATATTTTGACCATATATTCAATTAAGCCAAAGTTGTTTTTTTATTCAATTAAGTCCCAACATTTTGTTCAATATTTACAATTTTGGATAATGGTTGATTATGCTGTTTTTATATTTTTAAAACTAATAATGTATAGGGTCAAAATGTAAAGGTCAAAATGCAAGGACTTAATTGAATAAAAACTGAAAATTCAACTCTTAATTGTTAAAAATGTCAAAATGTAAGGACTTTAATAAATGTTTCCTTTTTATATATATCCAAAATTGAAAACTTTTGATAAAAAGAATTTATCAACACTACAAATTTTAATGATTGTAAGAACATAGTTTGTATTCATAAGGTTGGTGGGCATACTCGCATCCAGCATGTTCGGGGGTTGGCGTGGAACTCGGGTTCAGCTTGGGCACACCGCGTGTGCTCATGCTTTGGGCCTCGTATTGGGGAAAAACTGTTCGGGCACCGAGTCGCTTCTTCTCTCTATTGGTGGTCAGCGGTGCTCGGGTACACCATGCCTGGGTGTGGTTCAGACACCAAACAAGGTGATGTAGAGCTCAGTTGCGTGAGGATGCGTACTTTCTATGCCCATCAGCCTAAGGAATTATCATATGACATTTTCTTATGTAGCGTCAAAGACGAGATATATCCAATCAGGAAAGATGAATTACAGATACCAAACTATAAACATGTACATGAATTAAAAAAAATATGATTTCACTTTAATAGTTTAATATAATGCATATCAGATGTTTTTGTAATTGTGATTATTGTTAAAGCAACTTCGCTAAAATAACAGTATTTTTTACGAGCCTTTTTATAAAATATTGGTTATTTTAGGATATTTAAAAATGTCAATTTCATGATAATCTCCTCCTCATTTTGATTATATAGCCTTATTTGTTTTTAAACTGCGATAGCTATTAAAGAATTGCATCCGTACCCACTTCGAATAACAAAAGATAAAATCGGGTATTATAAAAAGAATGGAGAGTATGTGCCAATTTTCTTGATGGTAACGTCCAATATATATCCAATTCAGATTAATATATACTATAAATATAAACAATTATTTTATTTGAATATATTTTTACAAAATTATGGGATAATATTTTGTTTGGAAGATAAAGTGGGTGTTTTAGAAATGGAATACCCACGTTTTCTTGGGAGATATTCTTGCAACAATCACATGGCACCAACCAAGATACTATTTTTATATCATACAATTTTGGACATTTTTCAACATATCATGAGGGCCATAATATTTTTAGTTATCACCTCATTTCATCCAATGATTACCTAAAGGATCTTAAGTATTCTTCAATAGAATTTCTTGCAACGTAATTGATTCTTGATGAGTAGGGGTGAGCGTGGTCCTGGGACCGACCCGATCAGGACCGAACCCGAGTCGGACCGAGACCAAGATAAGACATTCAATGGAACCGAGGACCGACCAAACTTTGGGACTTGGTCTTGGGTGGGTATGGGTTTGGTCGGGTTTTACCTGAGCAGGACCAAGCATAAAATTTTCAAAAGCCTACATTATAATCTTAATGTCTTTTAAACTTTCGGTCGGTTCCGTACCTGAGAACCCGACAATATCGAAGGGCCAAGACCAAGAAGGACCAAGACCGACAAGGACCAAGACCGAATTAAGCCACATATACGGACCAAGTAACATGGTCGGTTCCTTATCTCGGGTCCGGTTCCTCGGTTCATGGGCTTGGGATCGGTTCCGAAGACCATTTACACATCCCTATTGATGAGCATCAGTTGCCTATTTAGAAATTGATTCAATGGTTTGCATGGAAGTTGAGAAACTAATAATGTTTTGTTAGAGTGTAGCAAATTCTAAATGAGTACTCCGATCCAAATAGACAATAGGCGATACTTGGATTATAGGGATTATGAAAAACTAGTAATTGCTTAAAATTCGACCATTGCATTATAGGGACAAAAGTTGGATACTTGGATCCCTAAACATATGAGAAAACCAACAAAAATATTTTTCGGTTGGATCCCTGGATGTCCACGATGAATTAAAAACGACCATTTGTTATTTTCCTTCATGTCATGTTGAAGTGTTTCTCATTACAACCTCTAAAGCGCATTTTGCACAATTAATATGCATCTGATACTTCATAAAAAAGCCAGATAATACACACAACATGAAAAGATAATACACACAATATGAACAAATTTGTATTTCAAGACTAGTTCATTTTCATCAACATACAACAAGAAACCTCCCTACACAATCTCTCACACTCAAATACAACATCTTCTCACTACATAACTCTCGTTAATCTGTAGTCAACCTAAACTTTAACCAAGAAGGTAAGAGACTACCTAAAACTAGCAAGAACTCCAGAAATTTGTTGAAGATACAAAGTATAATCATAGAGAAGTTTTAGAGAGGGAAAGAAGAGTGAAAATAGTTCTCTAAAAAAAGACCAAATGAAATAAAATACTTTTTATATACTGAAACACACAAAACCAAATTTAGGTCAGGTTATACAACCCGCGTTCACTTTAAGATAACCAAACTCGAGCCCCGACCCTCCTAGTTCCACTCTAGTCACTTACAGTCCTTCATAAATACTAAATAAAAATACCAACTCTGCACTTAAATACAATAAGTTAGTGAACAAAAACATATAATGCCTAATATTTTTCTAGTTAGTTTGAAGAGAATAATAAAAAATATATTTTCTTCAACATTCCCCCTCAAACTAAACTTGAAAAGCATTGAACAATCCTAACTTATCACAAAAATTAAAATGTTGCTTTGTTCTATATGATTTACTAGAAACATTAGCCACTTGGTTCAAAGACTCAACCTGTTCAACTTTAATTATCCTTTCAGAAACCCTTTCTCTTACAATATGAGCATCAATGTCTACGTGTTTCATTGTTTCACGCAACAATGGATTAGAAGATATTAATATAGCATATCGATTATCACGGTAAATTTTATACAGGTAACAAATTGTTAACATTCAAGTCTTTCATAATTTTTAGAAGCTAAGGAATTTCACATGTTAAAGATGACATATGCATTGAAGAAACAAGCAAATTATGAAACTTAATCTTATATTGATAAAGACAAAGCTTCGATTACAAGAGATTGATCAAAGAACACAATCTGATAAGAAAAACACACTCTTAGATACCCTAGAACACATCGGGTATCAAGTATTTATAACTAAAGATAAGGATCCTAATCTTACATAGAAACCATATCTCCGTGGTAATTTAATCTCCTGAATATTAGGAGGCCTTCACTTATAATCATCATCTTCTTCTGAAATAAGAGTGAATCACGAACACATCAGATTATAAGCATGTTTTCCAGGATATGTTGATAGGAACATATCAGCATGTGCTAAGACATGAACATTAGTGTGACCATTATCAAATCTTCAAAATGTCTCTTACAGATACACACTATCAAAAAAAAAAAGTTAACATGATTAATATCTCCATGATTACCATTGGTGGAACTCTTATTTGAATCCATTTTGAATGGAAATATATTTTCATAGAATTTAACATCCTAGGAAAATAGGGTAAAATTTGGTTCGACTGGCATTTCTTGGAACTGGAGATATTGGTAGTAATGTTGATAATACGAGGATGAGGTTGGAGGAACATTCGATTTGTCTTCATCTTGACGGTTATTTGTTTTCAATGAATCGTGTTTTTTGGATTTCCCTCGACTAGAATCCATTTTATAAATGAAGGTTGTTTTTTTTTTTCAAAATGAGGATTTTATAAAATAATATGGAAAGGTTTTGGAGAGAAGTTGAGAGAAAGAGTGAAGATGATGTGATTTTATTAAGAGGTTGAAGAGTGATATTTATAGGGGTGGGAGGAGAGGAGATTAATTTTAGTTGTAATAATTTTTTATTATTGAATTAAAGGTAAAAGGGCGGTTTCACCAACCCTCACCCCAACCGGCAACCCATGGTCTTTCGTGTGGGCTAATCACGCACCGATGCCATCTTTCGCGAACCCCTTTCTACTTCGTCCACCTTAAGTGGTTAAATTTACTTTTTTCTAAAATAATCAATATGCCATTGGACTAGACCCGCAAATATAATATACCAGAGGGACTAATTTGTAAATATTCAATATATATATTATCTTATTAATAAAACCTAATTTAAATTTGTAATAGAGTAAATTACAGTTTTGGTCCCTCAAGTTTACAAAATGTTGCACTTTAGGACAAACTATTGGAAATTCACGTCGGTGGTCCCTAGGATTTATGAAACGCTACAAATCGGCTCCTAGGTCAGGTGAATAGACCAACTTTCTTTTTTTAATTTCTTTTTCATTTTTCTTTGAATTTATTATTTACTTTATTAATTAATAAAAAAGAAAAAACCCTACCCCCTCCCTCACCCACCCCGTATCTCTCTCTCTCTCTCTCTCTCTCTCTCTCTCTCTCTCTCTCTCTCTCTCTCTTTCTCTCTCTTCCCTCACACACACACGCACACGCACACGTAACCACCAGCACCACCAAATGCGTTCAGGAAAGCCATCAATCTTTTAATCTCTTCAGCGGACTTCAAACACAAGGCCTTGGTTAAATTCACATTGTTGAGAACGTGAGCAAGTCTCTCTATTGGAATCCTAAGATCCAACAACAACCCAACCTTTTCTTCAAAACCAGACAAAAAATTTGGGTCTGTAGCGATAAGAAGGCCTGCAAGCTAGGAAGCCTCGATTAGACCTTTAAAATCATGGGAAAGAAAGCAAACCAACGAATGGATTTCCTGGGCTATTAAAACATCTGGTCTTTTTTTTAATCAATCTAAATAGCACAGGCACGTTAATTCCAAGGTTTTGAAGACCACGGATTTGGGTGCGAATGGATTCGAAAGGTGCCAGCCTTAGACCTGGGTGATTCTCCAAAATAGCATCGGTTCCTTTTTTGCTTGTATGCATTTCAAGGAAGAGCGCAAACAGTAAGCTTCCTGTAAAACAAAAGGGAAAAGGGGATTGGAGATTTTTAATGTCGGGAAGGTGTTTGTGAATATGACTGACAGAGGGACTAACCCAAATCGATGTCATGGGTGGCCTAAAGAACGTTGCATTGGAAGACTCCTTTGCGCCTGGAAAGGGTAAGGCCCGACAGGCTTGATTGAAACATTTGTGTGTGTGTGTATGTGTGAGCGAGAGAGATACGAGGTAGGGTGGGGGTGTTTTTTATTAATAAAGTAAATAATAAATTCAATGAAAAAGGGGAAAAAAATTAAAAAATGCAAGTTAGTCTTTTTACCCGACTCGGTGACCGATTTGTAACGTTTCACAAACCTTAGGAACCACCAACGTAAATTTTCAGTAGTTTGTCGTAAAATGCAACATTGACCGAAACTGTAATTTACTCTTTGTAACATGTAACATAAGGTTTTAAAATTTGATTTTTGCCAACATATATATTTGATTTCCTTCAATAATATGACCTTAAATATTCTTGGGGGAGTAGAAACCCAATTTGCCTATTCTCGTCAAAACAAATAATATTAAATCAAAGCCAATGCCAATGGCAATGGCAGTTTCCGAGCAACAACCACCTTCTTCAGCCCTCCTCTAAACTATTCAAACCTCTCAAGATCTTATAAACCCACCACCACATTTCTCTCTCTCTCTCTCTCTCTAAAATCATCTCAAAGCTCATACCCACCTCATCGCCGCCACAGCTTACTAAATCACTACATGAGATGGGAGTAGTGCCGGTGACCCTCAGAACCGCCGTCATCTTTCTCTGCTTCTTCTCTGCCGTCGCCAAATTTAAAACTTTCAACCGAAACTACCATAGCTTCAACAAGAGTCAGCAGGCACAAGCCAACTCCGAGTTATTTTTCGGAAACGATTCCTTGGTTAGCCAAGATGCCCTGCAGATTACTCCGGACACCTCCAATCCGGCGTTAGTCGAGCTACGAAACCGGTCCGGTAGGGTTATGTTCCTCGAAAAGTTCAAGCTGTGGGACGGCGACGTCAACAGCAACTCCACCGTCGCCTCCTTCAACACCTCCTTCCTCGTCAATATGTTCCCAAACAACGGCACTCCCGGAGAAGGGTTGGCCTTCTTGATCGCACCCTCCCTCGCCATCCCGGATAACAGTTACGGTCAATATCTTGGCCTCACAAACGCCACCACCGATGGCCAATCAAGCAACGGCGTCGTTGCCGTCGAGCTCGACACGGTCAGACAAAGCTTCGATAAAGATAACAACCACATAGGTCTCAACATTCACTCGATCAGATCTGTGGTCTCCGAATCATTAACACCGTTAAACATCACCCTAGCTCCCAACCCTCCGTCTTTCCACAATATCTGGGTTCAGTACAATGGCGAAGAGAAGATCATCCGGATTTACATCGCCGACCAACCGGACAAAGATTCTCCGACCCCACCCATGCCACCGACCCCCATCATTGAACGAGAGCTGGATCTCCGTACAACAGTTCACCAGCACTCCTACTTTGGCTTCGCCGCCTCCACCGGAACCCTAACCGAGCTAAACTGTGTTCGTCGATGGAACTTAACGGTGAGCTACTTCCCTGAACCGAGGGGACCATTGCGGACAATCTTGCTTGCTGTTGGGATTCCGGTAGTGGTGGGGTTGCTGGCGTTGGCGGCGTATGTAGTCTACTATCTATACAAGAAGAGATTGGTGGATCGGTCTCAATCAAACATTCTGAGCCGGCTGAGAACGCTGCCGGGGATGCCGAAAGAGTTTTTATTCCGGGAACTGAAGAAGGCGACGAATAATTTCGATGAAAAGAGGAAGCTTGGGCAAGGTGGTTATGGGGTGGTCTACAGAGGGGTGTTGCCGGAGGATAATGTGGAGGTCGCCGTGAAATGGTTCTCGAGGGAAAGTTTGAAGGGAGAAGATGATTTCTTGGCTGAACTCACCATCATCAACCGTCTCCGGCACCGTCATCTTGTTCGATTATTGGGTAACTCCTTATTTCCATATTCTTTTTTATAATTAAAAAAACATTTAAAAAATCCATTAATTGATATTGTTCATCACCATTAAACCTATGTTCATTGCTTAAAAAAACATTAAGCAATTAATTATACGTTATCGTTTTCAATTAGTTTTGTTAAAGTGAAATAGATCTTATAATTAGTTATTTTTCATAGAATCATAACAAATATATATTATTAGAGGTTGTAATAATTTATTATTTCGAATACGGTTTTCACCTTCTCTAGAAACAGAATATGTATTTGTTTATATTAAAGATTGTGGGAGTTTTAAAAGGAAAGAAAAAATATTGTTTCGGTTATGTTTTCACACAGCAATAAAATAATAAACCAGCTATGAACACTTGTACTCATGCAGTATGAGTTGTAAAATTCTGTCAAAAAGCGCTAACTTTTAAATGACAATTATAGTTGTCGATGAAGATAGGGTCACTTTTATAAATGGGCAGGCTGGTAGATAATTACATTAGCTGTGTTTTTGGACATAGTGACAATTGAGTTGTTTACTTTTTGTTTTTATTTTTGTTTCTTTAAATATATTATAATCACTTAACATCTTTCTAACTAGTATCTTTTGACCTATTTTCATATCTTCATGATTCTTATATTATAAATTTCTTAATCTTATCTTGTTAAAAAATAGTAACATCTTACAAAGACTTCTATTAAATTATATTTAATTCACAGTTGTCATTTGTTAAATGATTTGTTCAAATTTATCTTAAGTATTTAGTATGGTTACAGAATATTATACTTGTTTTAAAACAGTTTTTCTGAAAACAATGTAGATGGGTTACGATTATCCATATTTCTATTGGCTTATGTGTATTATTAAACGTTGAATTTATATTAAAATACAAACGAAAAATCTAGCATTAAATTCATGTAGACTTGTCAATCAAAAAACATTGAGGTTGACCTTGCAATCTCAAATATAAATTCTTACGTGTCATTGATAAAGTCGGATACTTGTATTATTTTTAAACTCTAATTTGACAAAATCAACATACGCGACATTATTGAATTACTAAATTCATCTAAAATAAACATGTAATAGCGTCATTTAAGGCGTAAATAACTAGTTTAATCTCAACAATTACGTATCTGACTTTTAACATTAGTTTATAACATTGGAATAAAATTTCATTGAATTGGTAAATCCATTTAAATTAAACTTGCAATAGTATCATTAAAGTCCTTTTAAAACGTGTAATAATTTCATTCTCAAGCTTGGCCTACCAATATTGTTTTTATTGGAGGAGACAATCTTGTGCACTTTCAAAACACCGGCCGCCAACTTATCATATTCCTTTTGTATTTCTTTACCACCTAAACAATCTTTTAATTTGTCCACTAATAAATTTGATGGTATTTTATATGTATTTTATTATATAGTAGATGCTAAGGTTGATGATAGATTCAATGGACGTTAAATAATACAAGTATATGTTAAAATATTGGACACGGCCCAATCCACTTCAATACATGTTGGATTTTCTTTTATCTTTTCAAAACGATATATTTTTATATATTATATATTTTTATATATCAGACATGGTATCAGAGTTTATGTCAGTTTATCAAAATTTCTAAAATATCTGACGCTAATCTAATGGTTCAGGATGGTGTCACAAAAACGGGAAGCTTCTATTGGTTTACGAGTACATGAGAAAAGGCAGTCTTGACATGCATCTGTTTACAGTAACCGGTGAGCCCTTAAGCTGGGCCCTCCGGTACAAGATCATAGTCGGTGTGGCATCTGCCCTCCACTACCTCCATTACGAATACGACCAAAAAGTTGTCCACCGCGACATCAAAGCAAGCAACATCATGCTCGATTCCAATTTCAACGCGCGTCTTGGAGATTTTGGACTCGCACGCGCTCTCGATAACGAAAAAACCTCATACGCGGAAGCAGAAGGCGTACTGGGAACTGTCGGTTACATCGCCCCCGAATGTTTCCACACGGGAAAAGCCACTCAACATTCGGATATTTATGCTTTTGGTGCCCTACTAATCGAGGTCATTTCCGGTCAACGCCCGGGGACAAAAATCAATGGGTTTCAATTCATGGTGGACTACGTGTGGTCGTTGTACCGGGAAGGCCGGATCTTGGAAGTGGTGGATAAGCGCATTGCGGACGATTATAACACCGAGGAAGCTAAACGGCTATTGATGTTAGGGTTAGCTTGCTCGCATCCGATAGCTGGCGAGAGGCCAAAAACGCAAGCCATTGTTCAGATGATATCGGGGGCACTGCCTGTGCCCCCGGTGCCACCTTTCAAGCCGGCTTTTGTGTGGCCTGCGATGATGTCGATAGACGATCTTTCGCAGGCCACATCGATTGATACGACCCCGTTATCGATCAGTCAGTATGAGACCGATTGGAGTCCGATGAGCCGTGAAAATTACTCGGGGTACACGGACCGGTCCATGGTTTAGTTTCTTTTGGTACGACTATAACCTGTGGGGGTGCATTCTTTTATGTTGTGGTTTTTATTTGGTGATGCGGGAGAAAATTCTTCTGGTTTTATAATATTGTGATCTTTTGTTTCATAGTTAACACTAAATTTGTTAATAGGACCGAGAACAAGTGATGCTCATGTATAAATTTTATGGGCTATGTTTTTTGTTTTTTTGTTCTTTCTAAAATATGATTTTACCCTTTTTGTTTCTTTTTTCATATATATATATATAGTATAGGATTGACTATTTCATTGTTAACTAAAATATTCTTCTGGAAGGTACAAACAAATATATATATATATATATATATATATATATATATATATATATATATATATATATATATATATATATATATATATATATATATATATATATATATATATATATATTTGTTTGTACCTTCCAGAAGAATATTTTAGTTAACAATGAAATAGTCAATCCTATACTATATGTTTTGTTTTTGCACATATAATAAGTATATATCAAGCCGACACTTGAAAGAAATTGAATCGTTAAATAATGTAATCGGTTTTTGTGTTATCGTATTTTGTAATTTCCATTAAACTTAATTTTTTAGAATTGAACTTTAATTGTATTAATAAACTTCATTGCCGAAGTTCACTTGAAATCTTTTTCAATGCACATTTTTATATTTTATTTAAATATTAACAAGTTTGTAATATATTTATCTTATCAAATGTTATTGTCACGTAATGTTTTTTTGTAAAATATGACGTGATTAAAAACTGTAACTTAGATGATGAGTCATGAGATTTGTATAAATATTTTATAAAATATAGATAATTTACTTAAATTAAAAGAAAGTTAGCAAATGATCATTGCTTGATAATATACTTTTTCAAATAGTATTAATTAGTACTAAAAGCAAATAAATAAGCGTTTGAGAGATCCAATGATTTGGATGCTCTAAGTAAAACTAGTTTTTTGATGAATTTAAAATATCATTCTAGCATAAGATTTGAAACAGTATAATATATGATTTGTAGACGTGTAATTTATAATACTTTGGTATATTATGTCTTTGTTTTAAATGGTCAAATTTTCAGACTGTGACCAACCGCAAAGCATGTGCTTTTTTGCTTTTAGTCCCCCCATTGGTGTTGGTATTTATTTACGTTGCGTTTAGGCATTACCACATGCTCAGAAAAAGGATAAAAAGGGTCGAGAACGATATGTATCAATAATGATATTTTAATTTTATTTATCATTAATATTAGTTTAAAGGTTAACATTGTTTTGAGAAACATGTAAATGTCTTTTAAGTTGTTAACAAACTCAAAAAAATATCATAAAAAATAATGAAATATGTGTTTCATCTGCTTGAAAATGTTTAATCGATGTTTAATAAACAACTAACAAGAAGCAATAGTCGCATTGTCTTGAAGCATTTTCTTGTCTAATTTCATTCCATAGGCATAGTTTCAATCACATTTTTACGAGACAAATTGGTATTAGAGCATTGAAAGAAAGAATTGATCAACGCCATTGTCAATTCGAAGATTTTTTGCCCACATTATTTAAACAATTTGATTAAAGGGTGAATCGATGGGTGACGACTCGATTGCAAGTTTGTAAGACCATTCCCATCGGCTCATTATACCCGATCTGCTTATAGGTTGGAAAACAAAAAAGAATGAAAACCTTTGATTTACATCCAGCCTAGGCCATCCCCATGAGCCAAAATCGGGTCCCCATCTCTTTTCTTTTTCAATTTACTTTTTTTCTTTTTTTTAAAAAAATCTTTTTCTATTAAAAAGTAATATAACATTCTGATTCATATTGTGCACAACAAATTTGTTGATGAACCTACTTCGTACTCATCTCATTTGAATAATCAAATAACTACAATGTTTACGTATCAACTGGTCTTGCTGCAGTAATGCTTCTTCAAGATACTGCAAGTTCAAGCATACGTCTTTCGAGAACTTATCTCAAAAGATATCGGGATACTACAAAAAACAGCTGATACAATATTACTTTTCTCATTATTCAAAGTTTGGTAACGTTAATTTTAGAAATAGATTACTAAATATTAAAAACTTATTTGTGCATATTTTTGAGGATACAGAAACAAACTATACATATTTTCATAAAACATTCGATGCCAGTATGCAAAAAGTTCACTACATTGCAGAAATTCACAATTGCTATATGACACGCCTGACGTGCTCGATGAATACCTGAATATGTCGAAACGAATTTCACGTGAAAGCCTCTACAATTTATGATATGATATTGTTAAGTTGTATGGAGTCGAGTTTATGCACAAACCAACATTCAACTTTTGTACGTTGCACATGAATCCAAACATGGACTTCCTGGCATGCTAGGTAGCATTGATTATACACATTGGGATTGGAAGAATTGTCCAACAGCATTGCGAAGTCAGTACATGAGAGGTGATCACAAGTACCTAACAATGATACTTGAAGTCGAAACATCACAAGATTTATGTCGATATGTCATTCATATTTTGGTGTTGCTAGTGAAACAATGACCTAAACATCCTTATCCAATCACCACTATTCAACGACATACTGTTTGGAAAAGCACTAAAATATTTATTTATTTTTGAATGGAAAGAATACAAGCATGGATACTATATTGCAGATGTCATATACCTAAATTAGGAAACTTTTGTATAATCATATGTGCACGCAGTAACCGCAAAAAATAAACGTTTCAAGATGGCACAAGAAGGTGCAAGAAATGACGTGGAACGGGCGTTTGGTGTAGTAAAAGCTCGATGGGCCATAATCAAACAACTTGCAAGATCCACAAATGTTGACAGGTATAAAGATATAACGTACGTTTGCCTTGTATTACACAACATGATCCAAAAATATGAAAGTGATGTTATATGCTCGGTACATGATATCGATCTCCACACTGAGGTAGGAATAAATGACGATATGATTCTAGAATTGCGCAATCTAGGAGTTCAAGACTGACTTCTATTGTATCTTGTCGATAAAAAACATGCCTACATACCTTCTTTGAACCACCAGTTTATTAAAATTATCGTATTTAGGTTTTAAATTTCCGCATTTAAGTTTTAAATTCTCATATTTAGGTTTTTAATTGTAGTACTTAAGTTTTAAATTCCCATTTCTAGTTGTTTGTTCTCTTAATGAAATGTAATTTTTAATTTTTAATTTATTTATTACATTTTAAATTAAATGTGATATTTTTTTTGGTTGTATTTATTTACTTTTTATTTTTTATGTTATGGTTCGGGAAAAATGAGAATGAGAGTAAAGAAGAAATTCTAATGTGAAATTGTGGGTTGGGTGGATTGGGGAAGATGAACTTCTCCCACCCTTAGACCAAAGAGAGTCGTAACCACTCACCCCAAGTGGTTTTGGTGTCACGTAGGCGCATCTCACTTTCCCTTCATTAACCCCTCACCCCTTAAATTTTAGGAAATGGTATCCCCTCACTACCCCTCACTACCACTCACTTAAATATATATACGAATATATATATATATATATATATATATATATATATATATATATATATATATATATATATATATATATATATATATATATATATATATATATATATATGTCATGTGTGTAAGAAAGAGAAAAAGAGATAGATTGAGAATGTTCCCGTGCGGTGTGGTGTTGCTATGTAGATCACCACATTGTGCTGCGTAACGGCTCCTCTCGATCTTAGACCAAAGGGAGCCATTACCACTCACCCCAAGGGGTTTGGGTGCCACCACATTCCTCTCATTAACCCATCACTCCTTAATTTGTTAGAAATGGGATACCCTCACTACCCCTCACTTATATATATATATATATATATATATATATATATATATATATATATATATATATATATATATATATATATATATATATATATATATGTGTGTGTGTGTGTGTGTGTGTTATGTGTGTATGAAGGATAAACCCACCATCAACACTACAAGGTGTTCCAACCATACAATTTGGCCTTCACCGTGGGCACTTACCCAACTGGGGCGGTGTTCCCGCACGGTGTTGGCCTTCCACCGTGGACACCGCACTCCAAAGGGGTGTCGGCTCCGCTTGGTGTTATTGAATTTCAAGTTTAGAACTTTATAACATAGACACCAGAACATGTATACGACATTGTAATCTATATAGAAGGACCCGTCCAACTATTGATATCAAATTTTGATGAAATTAAGGATATCAATCTAACATAAGATTTGGAAATATATAGAGTTAATTGCATAATTGGTCCCTATGGTGTGCATTTGGTTACAGTTTTCGTCCAAGTAATGAACAGTTACTATTTGACACTCTTCCGCTTGAGTTACCATCAAATCAAGAAGTAGACACCCTTTTACCGGGCATTGTAGTTATGGATATCTATTTTTCAATATCAGGACTCTCAAAACAAGGGTTTTCCATCTACCGAAGAAGTAACTAGTACCAAAAGTACTAACATTACTATTTAATCATTTTATCTCGACAAATAGTGTAGACGTTTTTTGGCATAAAGTTGATCATTGATTTAATCACTCTTGACTAATAAGAATTATTGAGTTGTTTCTTGGTTTGTCTATAGTTTTTAGCTACATGTCACTCCTTATTCGTTGGATAGAAACTTTGATGCTCATAATCACAAGCAACTTGCATTTCATTAGTGCTCACAACTGGCTTCTTAAGGGTTGCTTCATGGATCTACCAACTTGGTGATCCTTTTAATTGTTATTATAAAGGTACACCAACGCGTGATCCGTCATTTGTCTATGACCATATGTTTTGCGTCACGGAGCACTCCCAGATGATCTAATTATTGGTTGGATAACAGCTCACGAGTGAACCTGCAATTCGTCATTACATATTTCTTAGCGAGAAAATAGTTATTATCGAAAATGTTCATGGTATTTCATCTATATCCTTGTAAATTTCATAATTACACATATATTCATATAAAACTTTAAATTGCATGCATATCCTTATAAAACCTAATAAACTCACATATATACCCAAATACTTAGTTTAATGATAATTAATCTTTTTTAAAAATTAAAAAAACATCTTTAAATTGATTTGTCTTATTATTAAAAAAAATTAATTAACTTGTAAAAACGATATTATCCTTCTCCCCAAAATCGTAAGCATATCGATAGATATCTGGATGTAGCCTAAATATCAACCAAATTCCACAGCTCATTAATAGCTACTTCCAAGATGTCGATCGATAACATATTAAACCACATGTTTGGAGTTGCCATCGATTCAAAACAGTTATCAAATCCAAAATCCTTCACCAAATTTTGATCAATTAAACAGAGTAAGAGTGTCAAATCAAAAATCCGACATGAAGTCAACTAATATTAATAATAATAAATCAACTTAAATAATGTTTTTTAATTTTTAAAAGGATTAATTATAATTAACTTAAATATTTGGGTATATATGTGAATTTACGGGTTTATAAGAATATACATGTAATTTGAAAATTTATAAGGATATAGATGTAATTATGAAAGTTTATAAGGATATGTACAAAATTCTTCCAAAAAAATATACAAAACAACTTTTGTCATAGAAAATTATTTCACAATTTATAATATATTTTAAAGTTAGACAGTATATATAAACCACTAGGCGTGTTTGGCAAAAATAGCTGGTAGTTGGAAGTCGGAATATTGTAGCTAGAAGCCGGAAACGGAAGCTTTTATTTATACATAAATGTTTGGTAAAAGTAGCTGTTAGCTTTTAAAAATTTAAAATAATATAAAAATCAAATTTTAAAAAATAAAAGCTCCAAAAAATTACGTGAAGGAGCTTTTGGATTATAAATTTTTTCTCTAAAATAAAAGCTAAAAATCTCTGCTACCGAACAGAGTTTTTCTTTTTTTTTTCAAGCTCTTTCTATAAAGCTAAAAGTCAAATACTATAAATAATTGTGTGCCAAACAAGGACTATATTTTAGTATTTTTTGCAGTTTAACAACTACATTTTATTTCTTTCAAAAAATTCATTGTGACCATTGTGATCCTTTACTCTTGCGTTTAGCGGGTGGTAAAGGTTGCATGGTTTCTCATTTACCTATATGACACCATGCGTCCTTCATGAAATAACATCTTAATTCCTAAAATGGCTTCTCATTTGCCGGTTTAGAATATATGCACAAACATTATAGGTAAATGAGATGTTATTTCAGAAAGTGATATGGTATTTCAAGGCGTATATACGATGTCATGCTGGTAGATAAGTAGTCAAGTCAAGTCAACTTTAACACTTTCTAAACAGAAATTAAAGAAGAGAGGTTTTATATCCTCCTACAAAATATTCCTACTTATTTTCCTAATCACATGATCAAGACAAATGTTAAAATCAAGAGAAGAAATTAAAAGAGAGAAATAATGGATTCTACATGTTATAATTTAGTGGATAGGAGGATGAATTATGATATGATAAAGCAAGAAGAAATAGAATTTTCCATCATAGAAATAATGGTCGCAGTAAATTTCTTTCTAAATAGCAACTTTCATGATATAAAATATGGATTACTCTAAAACGAGCCAAGATATAGGGCTCTATGTATAATTTCTCTTTAAAGTTTGGTGGAAGTTCGATATGAATGCTCTTTTTACTATTTATCAAAAAAGTCATCAAATTATTTAAAATTGTTGGAAAAATAAGTCGTTTTCGTGTATATCCTCTGATTTACTTGTATCACTTGTATGGTGAGGGTAATTTCTAAGTATTAAGCAGTAATACTTTTTAAGGCCCAACTTATTTTATTCGGCCCATGATCTCTATTCCAATTTCCAATTTCCAACTATCTTAATTCTTAAATACATAACTTTATCCAACTCTTCTATTGCTTCCAATATCGAAAATTTTGGCTTTTCATCAAAAGTAAAATCATACAGGTGAATTAAGTTTGATCTAGAGATGCAACGATCTTTCGGCCCAACAATTGTGGCCCAAAAAATTGTCAATAATCGAAAACTATCACAAGCTTTTAGCTTTGATATAATCAGGACACGTTACAATTTTTTTCTTATTCAATTTAATAGTATTTTAAAACGTTCTGAATAGTTTGTTACTTATTTATGTTATTATCCCAGAAAAAAAATCATACGTTACAGTTGTTTTTCATCTCATCATTTATCTTTATTTCATATTTAGTTTATCAAATTTATAATAAAGTTTAAAATTTTTTAGAGTATTCAGACGTGTATGATTTCAAGGAAATTGTGCTCTCCTTATAAATACATATAATGATCAATAGAAAAGTGAACATCAAGTGGCTGTAGTTTAGTGGTAAGAATTCCACGTTGTGGCCGTGGAGACCTGGGCTCGAATCCCAGCAGCCACACTCAATTTCTTTTTTTCTTCGGTGAAATCACAGTGGCTGCTTCATCATTTTTATTTTATATTAAAATGTTACATGTTTTTTTCATTACTTTAAAATACTTTGTTTTGTCTCCGTGTGAAACAAATTGTTCAATTTATGTTCATGGTAAATAATAACAATTATACTTTTTCCATGTAAAGTAAAAAAAGAAATACAAATGGTTAATTTAGTATATAGTTTTATATAGAAGTGTTTTACTTTTTTTGTGACGATAAATTTATTTAAGAAACAACTGAAAATGAGCTACTATGAAACATTTACAGTTTCATATAAAAGTATTTTTTTTATATATTTTAAAATAGTTTACTTTGTATCCGGATGAAACAAATTGTTCTATAAAGTTGGATTTATAGTCTATAACAAATAAATAAAAATTAATACTCTTTTACATGAAGAAAAAAAAAAAGAAATATAATGGTCAATTTAGCATATAGTTTCATATAAAAGTTTTTAACTTCTTTTCGGGCGACCTTTTTTTTTTTAAAGAAACAACTAACAATTTACCATGAAACTATTACAATTTCATATAAAAGTTTGACTAACCAAATATCTAATACACTTCTTGTCAACAATAAGATGCAACAAAAAATCGAGTTTTTGACCAAAATAATGTTTCTGAAAAAAACTATTTACCAAAATGGGTGAATATCTTAATTCTAAAAATCACTGATCGTAAATTTCCTGAAATGTGGAGTCTGATCTTGAAGAGAGACTTCTAATCAGAGGTGAGAGGCTTATCACGAGACACAGTGTCGGTCCTAAGGGGGTATGGGAGGTGCGACCGCATAGAACCCACGTCGTGAAAGGGCCCGAAGTTTCATTTTATCGCGCTTACATTGCTAATTCGCCACTAATTTGTCGCTATATGTCTCTATTCTTTCGTTAATTAGCACCACTCTTTTTAATTCGTCATTTATAATTTGTAATAGTTCATTAAATGTCGAATATAGTGATTTGGTAAAATCATCCTTAATCTATGGACCGGCCCATAAATTAATTCGTCATTTATAATTTGTAATTGTTTAATTCATCGTTTAATGACCCTTTTTTTATTTTTATTACAGGACATTTAAAATCAATGGATTTAACGAGACATATACTGATTTGGTAAACTCATAATTAATGCATGACATTTCATGTAGGACAAAAGTTTGCAATCTCCCATTACACAAGTTTCTATGTTTTTTTGATTAACGACACTCATGCACTCTCGTATACCATTACTCGATCATATTTTTACAAGTACTCGCGTATCCACGTTAACAACAACACTCAATACACATTCTTCTATAAAAATGAATTCAAGAACTAAAAAAAATATATTTTTGCTAATTTATTCATCACTACATGCTACTTCCGTTTATTCTTTATTAATATAAAAAATCTACCTACTCACAACAATGAAAACAAATGAGAATACGATTCACCAAAGAAAATAAAAGGAAAAAAGAAAAGCACAAATAGATCACACGATAAACGGTCAAATTACAAATCCAAAATAGTCAACCACTCAAGAGTCAAGATTGTCTCCATACATGTTCTAAAATTTGAATTATTACCACAAGTATTCATCCACATAGAGAGCTAAGATAATACCTACCAAACGCATCACAAGCATGCAACATATGGCGAGGTCATGAAAACAGACCAATGAAAAACAAAGCCAAGTCTTTTTTTTTTTTTTTTTAAATCAAAAATCAAGTGAACCCATCGATGGAGGAAGTCCCGAGTGGATTCTTTCAACCACTTCTTGTTTCCCAAGTTGTTGCACGTCTTCGGGAGAAAGTATCTTGATATACCAGACACTATTTACAAATGCCCTATAAAGAAAATGAATAAATAATTTAATTAATTGAATTTGTTGAAAATGAAATGTGATGTAAAATAAAATAAATAAATAACGTACTCCCAAGGGTCGTCGCCAAGGAGAAGAACATCGTTCTCCCTGTCGACGAATACAAGCTGCCAGCCTGATCTTTGAGGGTCTTCAAGAAGACCCTCGATCCCAAACATTTGACCCAATTCTTCACGCAGCTCATGGTAGCTGTTGAATCGGCTCATGTCTAATGACCTCCCAACACACCCCGATTTATAAACCTATAAAAAATCACATCCACATGTCACTTCACACAAAGTTTAGGCTATGTTTGACAGACTAGCTGAAAAGCTAATTAAAAGTTGAAATACTAGCTGATAAAAAAATGAAGTTTGGTAAAACTAGCTGATAAGTTGGTTGATAGTTAAAAATCTAACTGATAATGACATTTGGTAAAAACTAGTTGACAGTTGAAAAGCTAGCTGACAGTTGATAGAAAACGGCATTTGGCAAAACTAGCCGATAAAAAATGACGTTTGTTAAAAACTAGCTGATAGTTGAAAAGCTAGTTGATAGCTAATAAATTAGCACATAAAAGATGACAACTAAAAAAAGCTCAAAAAATAAACATAGCCTTAACCTAAAACCATAGCCTTAACCTAAAACCATATGTAACCGTTACCATACCTTAACAAATGTCCGGTTACGATTAGGGTTAGGGGTAGGGGTAGTTTGGTCAATTTGTCCTGTGGGGTTCAACAACTCGGATGAGTCTTGCATGTAGTAAGGCATTGTGGACAAATCGGTATCGATTGTGGGAAGTAGAAGCCCGGATGAATCGATATTGATTGAATTAAATAACCCGTGATTTTGAGCTTCCAAACTTGAAGATTCTTGCTCAATCCCACCACTATCTTTCCCTTGAAAGGACAAAGTTGGAGAAGCGTTGACTTGTCCTTGACCAAATTTCGATACCCACGATTGCGTTTGACCCAACATAGTAGGGGCAATATTGGAAGTGAATTTATTAGCATTGGAATCCATGAAATCCGTCTTTGGAACAAACGAAGGAGATTGAATCGAAATACTCGATTGATGATTCATATACGTTTCGGGGTATGGATTTTGGTGGTGTTGACTTTCTTGTGTCTGTGTTGACCGTGACAAATTCTCCAACATTTGACCTTGACTTGGACTTTGACTTTGACTTTGACCATGAAGAAACTGTTGTGGGATTGAGTGGTGAGTTGGATGTTGAAGATACTGAACGGGTTGTTGAAATTGTAAGAGTTGTTGTTTCAAAGTATCGGCTTGGTATTGGTGGTTGAGATTAGTTTGGAGAAATGACGGATCTACCCTTGGTTGCATCCATGGAAACATGGCACCCGATTGGAAATTTAGAGAGTGAAGGGCTTGCTCATTTTCGCCTCGTAACCATGCCATGCCATTGACCGTGTCATCTCTAGTGTCTGATAAGATAAAATTTTTTGAAATTAAATACAAAAAAGAATGGAAATTTTTGGGGTTTGAAGAAAGATTTTAAATTACCTTGAAAAGATGAAGCTCCGGGGTACCAGGGGCGTTTTAGTCGAAGTGGAAATAAAGATGGATACATGGGAAATGTTGTTAATGGTTCAATTTCCCATAGTGATACGCGTGGTTGCCTTTCGCCTGCGGTTGATTCATCCCAACCAACCTACAAAAAATAAAAGATGGTTGATGTATATTTTTTATATTTTAATAAAAATATATGAAAATTGTATGAAATATAACGTATGATTTGTTGAATATGGACTGGAGTTGAAAACAAATGTCATTAAATGGAACGTGTTAAGAATAATGTGTTGAAAGTTAACATAATTGACATAATTGTGAACAATAAATGTTAATAACCAAAAGCAAAAGTAAACAAAAGATTTTATTATTTTGTAGGATATGTTTATAATTTGATATTTAGTTGGACAATTAGCCACGGTTTTATGGAATGGAATGACAAAAGAATGGAATAGACCGGTAAATGGAATGAGTTATTACATTTCATGATCATGTTTGGTTGGCATGTAGAAATGGAATAAATTTTCATAAGAATTTTTAGATTATATGTAAATACATTATATATTTTAACACTATTCTATACATTATTTTAGTTTTTATCAACAAATTTTCATTTATAAAAATAAAAAAATTAAACATAATAGAAGTGCATCGAACCCCAAATAAGGTACGATAAAAATAATGTTTCATTCGTTACTATAAGAAAATAATTTTGTAACGCAATTAAAATAATAGAAAATATATTCATATGCGTTAAAGATTACACAAATAAAAATGGGTTATATTGTAATTTTTCATTCCATTCGACAAAACACTAAAAAAAACATTAAAAATTTACAAAATGAAAGAAATCACATTCATTTAAGAACGGTCTATTCCATTCCAATGTTCCATCAAGCAAAACAAACACGAACAGGTTTTTTTTCATTCCAACGGAATGAACCATTCCATTCCTTTCCCGATTCCATCTTACCAAACACGTATATGCAAAATCAAGGGATCACAAAACCCACAAAAAAGCAAACACAAACAGATTTTTTTAATTCCAACGGAATGAACCATTCCATTCCATTCCTTTCCTGATTCCATCATACCAAACAAGTAAATCATAATGAAATTATTATTACCTTAACAGATCGCCAATGAGAATTAGGCCAACGAGTAGAATCCAAATCACCAATTCCCGTAATCGTCCCCATGTACCTTCTTACACTCGATTCCTCAGTTTCAAACAGCATTCTAAACCGCATCCCAACAGAAACACGCGTATGATACACCGCTTTCACATATTTCGAAAGCGGAATCACAAATTCCGATGGACTAGCCCTGAATACAACCACATTTGTTACACAAAAAATAATAAAACCAACAAAACACCAAATAATAAAAAAATTATTTTTATGTCACCTTGGATTATAAAATATTGTGAAACAACTATTAGTGGCGGCTGCATGTGCTGCAGCAGCAAGAAGGCCAATATGCATACTGTCACTTGATAAAACAGATGATGGCATTACAGTTTGTGGGCGACTTGCACGCCTGATTCCCAAAAGAAGTTGATTTTTTTCATTCCTAATTTTCATTGTAGATAATTAGATACAAGTTTTGAATTTGTGATTGGATTAAATTAAAAAAGATTGAAATTTTTTTACCAGATAAAGAGAACGGAATCTCCTGCAACGAGTCTTTTTGCACTAACAAATACACTCCATCCTGTAGTCAGAAGATGGCGTTTGGGCTGCCCTGTATGTGAAGAGGGTAAATGTGTAATTTTATCTCAAGAAAATGTGAAGCTTTATATTTTTTTGGAATATTTTATTGCTAGTATCTACTTACTGTTGTTACTATTTACTTGCAGCTTTATTGCTTATATCTTTTTTTTTTCTTTAGTCACACTGTTAATTATTCATTGGGTGTACTTTGCTAAAGAAATCTATCAGGATTCTGGAAAACAAAAAAAGATTCAATTTTTAAACAAAAGACAGACCCAAAACAAGTTTTGTAAGTTTTCAAACTAAAAGAAACAAAAAATTAAACAAATAGTTGTTTTTGCTAGAGAAATCTATAAGGAAAACAAAAAAGCTCGAATTTTTAACAAAAAGACAAAGACCCAAAATAGGTTTGTAAGTTTTTCAAACTAAAAGAAATACAAAAATAAACAGATAGTTGTTTTAGCTAAAAAAATCTATCAGGAAAACAAAAAAGCTCCAATTTTTAACAAAAACACAAAGACCCAAGACAAGTTTTGTAAGTTTTTAAAATCAAAAGAAACATAGAAATAAACAGATAGTTGTTTTTGCTAAAGATATCTATAGGAAAACAAAAAAGTTCCAATTTTTAACCAAAAGACAAAGACCCAAAGCAAGTTTTGTAAGTTTTTCAAACTAAAAGAAACAAAAAAAATAAACAGATGGTTGTTTTAGCTAAAAAAGCTCCAACTTTTAACCAAAACACAAAGATCCAAAACAAGTTTTGTAAGTTTTTCAAACTAAAATAAACAGATAGTCATTTTTGCTAAAGAAATCTATCAAGAAAACAAAAAAGTTCCAATTTTTAACCAATAAACAAAGATCCAAAACAAGTTTTATAAAACTAAAATAAACACAAATATGTAAGATTTTGTATAAGAAGGAATCGAATACCTACCCCTAAAAATATGCCTGAACTTCCATTCAACATCATGAAGATCCCTCGCAATAAGTTCTTGAGCAGGTGGTTGTTGAGAAAAATCCTCAAAAAATAAAAGAAACAAAATAATTCAATCCACAAAAACTTCAAACTTTTAAGTAAAACAAAAATTTTAAAAAAAAAAAAAATAGAACCAGAATTACCAGTGGAGGGAAAACTTTTTCAGCAGCACGCCTAGGAACAGAGAACCCACCATGAGTACTTGTGTCACTTGCTGTTAATGTCTTGCAGAAGTAATTAGTTGGTTGTCTACTTGGAATTCCCAATTCAACAGGGAGAAATGTGTCTTTTTGCTCTTGCTGACAAATCATTTACACAAAATAAATTCCTCCAAATAATACTTAATAAATCAATATTCAAACCTTCAAACTTTGACTCACCGGTGTCAATGGCTGCAATGTCATTTGAGCATACACTTCATCCGTTTCAACATCTGCCTGAAATTATAAAAAAGTTTTACAAATAAGAACATGTAATTTAGGGTTTGAAATTTGAAGTTGTGAACCTACATGCATTGTGACATTGTGAAGTTGACAGATCAATTGAGGAGGTAGACTTGGGTAGTTTGGAATGTGAGAATCGATTTCTTTATTTGTTGTTGCAGCGACCTGGTTTTTAATTCCAATTTGATAAATTAGTAAATTGGTAACGAAATCAATTAGGAATAAGAATTACGAACCTGTTCACTGTGTCCTTGAGGGAAATAAATTACTCGAGAGCCGACTGTTGGTAGGGAAACAAGAGGGCCTGCGCAAGCATGCCATAGCTCTGAATTCAAGCATTTTTTTTCACCTTCAATAAGAAGAAATTGTTATATTAATCCATGATCTTAAAATAATTGATTAATCGAGTGAGAAGGATGTGTATACAATATAGAAGTGTAAGAAGAATCCATGAAAAGGACACTCTCACACTCGCAGACATGTATAAAGTCAAAATTGAAAAAGTCAAAAACAAAAACAAAAGAATTGGAAGGAGATATACAATATATTAGTTACCTTCTTGAGGTTGCTGACCAGACCCTGATGTTGAAAGCTTCATATTATTTTATCTAAATCTTAACTTATTCTATCTGGATTATTAATTACTTTCATAACAAATCCACACTGCAGCTTTTCGGGGCCAACTTAACGATCGTCGAATTGTAAACCCCTGAAAACTGCTTAATTAACATCGACTTCACTTGATTTATCAGCTCAATCTCTTCTTCTTGGCTCTAAAACACCTAACCTTGACATGCATTATTCTGCAACTAAGCATTCCCCCCATAATTAAAATCAAAAGCGAAACCCTAACCGAGCTCGAAAAACCAGTGGTGGTTGTGAAACAGCGGCATGGATAAACACTAAACAGGTTTCGTGAATCTCTACAATCGGTTGTAAAAGAGTTGAAAAAAATAGTGAAAAGAAAAGAGAGAGTGGCACTTGGGAGGAGT
This sequence comes from Cichorium intybus, assembly GCA_023525715.1. Classification (NCBI taxonomy): domain Eukaryota; kingdom Viridiplantae; phylum Streptophyta; class Magnoliopsida; order Asterales; family Asteraceae; genus Cichorium; species Cichorium intybus. The sequence continues at coordinate 28,775,998 of CM042016.1, read as the reverse complement.
TATATAGGGGATCCGACCGACCGTAGGCGACCTGAAGCACAGTAGAGAGAAGTGTTAATGGAGGAAGAATGGATCAGAACCGTAGGGAAAGCCGTACCTGGAGATGAAGACCGTTGATTATGGAGGAGTGAGATGACAGGAGGCATGTGCCACCATCCTTCAGTGGTCGTTGTCAGAGTACGGACCTTCCGATTATAAAAATGGAGTAAAATCAAATTCCTATTTTCCACAAATAAAAATAAAAGATAAAGCGTGTAATGAATGGAGAGAGAGAGAGAGATTTTTATTTTATTTATTCGATTTTTCAATATTTGCATTTTATAGCAAATATCTCTAGGCAACTGGACTCTTTCTTTCTTTGTAAAATTTGAAGAAATTTAAAAAAGACCCACGATAATAATGATTTGAGAAGATAATGAATTCTTAGTTTTATGTATATTAGTTATTGGGTTATTTTGGTAAATATTATGATCTGTGGTTAAGCCAAGTAGCATCTTTGTTCATAAACCTTTTCTAACGTAATATATTATGTATTAAGTCTGTTCATTTTAAAGAAATAACTTAAAAAGTGGTTGGGAAAAATAACCCAAAACCTCTTTTTTATTGGGTGAGGTATTTATCACTAGGTCAAACAATGTTCTTGCAAAATCACACCATCACTTTTGTATATAATTAGTAGATTTTCCTAGCGCGTTGCGACGGGTTTATAAATCTTATGTTTTCGACCAATTAAAGTAATACAAAAAGTTTGGTATAAAACAAAATATTTTAAAAAAACAAAACCGCAAAAGTAAAATAAAATTTAAAAATAATAAAAAAGTTATTGATATACAAATTTAAAGTCTAAATATTGTTAAAATTTGCAGGTTAAATATAAAAATTTGTATAAAACGTTAGATAATTTATTACATAAATTTTAATTTAGATTTGTTAAAGTCATTTTCATATTGATTGGTTTTACTAAAAAAACACTTTTATTTGAGTATAAAGCATGAAAAATTATATAGCAAAGCAAAAATCCTTACATATCAAAATGTATAAACTCGCCTTGCTACGAAAAATTTATGTGTGTATAATTGGTTAGACATAATTGATAATAATAGATGTAAAAACTGAAAAATCATAAAAACCACGTATAAGAACAAATATGTAAAAATGAAAAATCTTTGAAAAATATGCATAAAAACAAAAAATATCTTAAAACAACATATATAAAAATGAAAATGTAAATGAATAAAAACAATGTGACCATAACATCTCAAATAGTTATAAAGAGAGTGAAAATATCAAAAACTAAATAATACGGAAATAAATTCGCAAATAAAATAACATTTGGCTAAAAGAAAAGGGAAAGAAATAATATAGGGACTAAAAACGTAAATAAATAAACCTTTAGGTAAAAGAACAAAATAAAATAAGGAGTAAACTGTAAATTTGGTCCCTATGATTTGCATAAAACTGTGACTGAGGTCCAAAAAGTTTTCAACTTGCACCAGTGGTCCAAAATTGAAAACTTTTTGTGGTTATGGTCCCTATCAAACTTTAAAAGACTGTTATACCCTTTTGATTTACTTTTTATATATTTTTTATATTTCTTTACTTTATTTTAATGTTTTATTAAAAAAGAAAGAGTTGGCTCTCTCTCTCTCTTCCTCACCGTCCGTCTCTTTCTCCTCTCTCTCCCTCTCTAAACGTTGTTGCCCTAGAAATCATGGATCTGTCAAACAACTAAGTCAACGATGAATTTTCATTGGAATTGAAGAGATAGTCGAGGAACAGTAAAGGCCTGCCGGTGGCAAAGCATGATGGAGAAGGCAAAATTCAAGCAAGAATCGATTACGAGGATTGGGAGGAATCAATAATCGTTTACCAGGAATCAATAATCGATCACAGCTTCTTCAGGAATCAAGAATTGATTACCCTTCTAGTCTCTCTCTCCTCTTCTACCATCTTTTTCTTGATATGTTACCGAGAGGATGAGAAGACAAGAGAGACAGATGATTTGCAGGTTTGTGTGTGCGTGTTCATGTGAATCTGTTATCGATTTGTGTGTGTGCGTGTTCATGTGAACCGGTTATCAATTTTTGTGTCTGCGTCTCTAATCTTTACCAGTAATTTCTTGCCTTTGTGTGTGACCCGCATGCGGATACCGGAATACATCGTTGTCGGGACTAGACTTGACCAAACCCCTGTTTTATACTTGTCGACTGTTTACCTCCCTTTTTACCGTCTTACCGGAAAGTTATTTCATGAGATTCTTTCGAATCTGTGATCGAATTCATTTCATAAGCATTAAGCATCACATGGGTATCACTTACATCACTGTTTCGCTGCAATTTCAGGAAGATGGGTTTACCCATAGCTCGATTCAGTCGACAAGCTAAAAGGTCATACGGGTTCTTTATAAAGTTCGCAGCGGTCACAATGTTGGGGTTATGTTTTGTGTTCGTTTGATATATCTTTTTTCCTTCAGCTTCTTCTGTCACATATCAACGAAGCACTTTCGGTGAAATTTCTGAACCCATTTCAGAAAGATTTCAAACAAGAACTGATGATGTTCGGTGGGGTAGTCCAATCTATGTTTGTTTAGAGAGAGAGAGAGAGAGAGAGAGAGAGAGAGAGATACTATTGGGTGGGGTAGTTAATCGGAAAATAGAAATGGTCGGAAGTTCTTGGTGGTCGGTCTTGGTGGGGATACAGGCTAGAGAGAGATTGAGAGATGGTTTTTTTTTAATAAAAAAATTGTTAAACATGTATTAAAAATAGAAAAACAAATTAAAAGGGCAAAATAGTTTTTTCAAATGTCTCTGTTGGATTAGGTGTGTAAGTCATGACTAATAATTAGTATTTACCTAATTAATAGTAGCATAGTCCATTTAGGTTGCCCTCATAGCTGCAGGTTTGGTAGAAAATATAGTAGAGAGAAAGATTGATTTATTATGTGATTAATAAATCAATAGAGATTAAATAAATAATTTATTAATATATTAAAGTGATAATATATTAATTAGAAACTATATTAATTAATTAGAAATTAATCTGGAATTAATTGGAATTAATTTGGTGATTAATTTAATGAATTAAAGGGACATGGACTGAATTGTAATTATTTAATAGTTGAGTAGTGACAATTGAGGAATGATAGTGATTTTCGAAATCTATATATAGGATATATAATTTCGAAATTCATATATATATATATATATATATATATATATATATATATATATATATATATATATATATATATATATATATATATATATATATATATATATATATGAAGAGATAAATAGATTTGAATGGATAAGATAATGGTTTATCTTGATTTGAATTCAAAAATGTTTATCTCTAAAGTTTATCTGGTTATCATTTGAAACCTATAAATAGGGAGCCCCATAGCCTCCAAATTTCGTGATTCTCTCCTCCCCAACTCTCTCTAGATTTCGCCAACTTCATAGCCTGGGTGTGACTTCATTTGAGGCAAGAAATTTGTGTTGCTTTGCTTCCAAGAAATCCTAAAGGTTAGTTTTTCTTATTTTATTCTTTAGTTAATTTTCTTGTGGCCATCTAGGAATTTGTTATATGTTCAATTAGAAGAAAACATAGATCCTCATAGGTTGCATGTGAACTTAGAATTTTAGTTCATAGATTTGCAAAAAACCTTTCAGTGGTATCAGAGCTTTTGTTTGTTTTCTTGTTGAATAGTTATAACTGTTTTCCTAAAATTAGGGTTTAAAAGCTTCTAAACCCTAATCATATGATTTTCGATTTTTAGGGTTAGGGTTTTAGAAACCCTAGCCCCTCCCCCCCTGTATTTGCGATTTTGGCCTTTTAGGGTTTTAGAAGGTTTTCTATTTTTGGTAACTTTAATTATTTAATTAAATGGATAACCTTAAACCCTTTGCTTGCTAATTTTCAAATTTTAGGGGGTTTAAGATAGATTTAAATTAATTTGATTAATTTGTGATACCTATCTGGATTTAATTAATTTAATTAATTGTTTAATTAAAAGATAATTAAATCATTTAAAGGTTTAATTTAATTTTAAATTTAATATTTAAATTTTCAAAAATATTAAAAGATAAACCAGTAATATTTTAAAAGTTTAAAATATCTAGATTTAATTAATTTAATTAATTGTTTAATTAAAGGATAAATTAAATCATTTAAAAGGTTTAAAATACATCTTATATATATATATATATATATATATATATATATATATATATATATATATATATATATATATATATATATATATATATATATATATATATATATATATATAATAATTAAAAGTTAATATTATATGTATAAGATAAAATGGTTAGTCTAATCAATAGTAGGCCTCATTCACGAAGCTGATCTATAAAGAGGGTATAAGGAGACTGCCTATAAAATGGCGGTCTAATAGGTGTCCACTCTCACCCACCGTTCTCCTGATCAGTGGAGGGTCGTTAGCCGAACGGGTTTGATAGGACCGCTTAATCTCATTAAAAGTATATGATATTATTCAAAGTACTGGAACACTTTATAAAATCCCAATCTAGTTACTTTAGAAAAAATATGAATTGATGCTAATCCATGAAATTACACATTGCACTTTATGAAACATTGGTGGAGCATGTGTGGTTTACCGGCACACCAATAGGGGTTTATAAAGAGTTGCAATGGGTTTCTCGGGTGTTATCATTGTTGATGGAGCGTGTGTGGTTTATCGGCACGTCAATTAGAGATGGTAATTACCTTGAGAGTACCAAGCTAATTTGCATGGTTATTCACACCCGGTTTGTGATCCTCGGCATCCCAGTCACAAATAGCGGGGCATATCCGAGATTAAACATGCTATTGAACAGTTCAATAAATCTCAAAAGAAACTAGGAATTCCATTATAATATGATTATTTTTCTATGGTGGAATTGGCTGAATCGTCATTCGCCTACCTTTGTAAAATTTACAGTTAGACTACGGCATCCCTCTTCTATATTGTGAATTATTATAGTTGGGTCATAGCCTTATTATTATATTGGGTTAATATTAAGGGTTATATATGTATCTAATTAAAACTACATTCTTTTATAGACGTCTTCTGTTGATCAATCCGCCCCTCACTCTAACTCCAGTAATGTCACTTCAATCTTGTTATTGTGCTCCAAAGTGATGTTGGACGGCACTAACTACAATGACTGGATCCGTAACATCAAGATGGCTCTAAGGTTTGAACACAAAGAGTATGTTCTAGAAACCAAACTTATTGAAGTTGACCCTGATACTGCTACTACCGAGGAAATTGCCTCATACCAGAAACATTTTGATGATGCGACCAAAGTGGCCTGCATCATGATCGCTACAATGAATCCTGAATTGCAAATAATATATGAGGACTACTGGCCCTACGAGATGCACAAGGAGCTTGCGGAAAATTTCTGCAAGCAATAGCGTATCGAGAGGCGCGAAGTGGTAAAAGCCTTCACTAACGGCAAGCCTAAGGATGGAGAGTCCATCCGCACTCAAGTGCAAAGGATGTAAGGTTATGTGGAAATGCTGAGGAAGCTGGAAATGCCTGTTCATGAGGATTTAGTCGTTGACATAGTGCTAAACTCCTTACCGAGTTCTTATGACCAGTTCACACTGGCGTATCATTTGAATAACACTCAGGCCACTTTGGCTGAGTTGCATCGCATGCTTCGTACTGCTGAAGACGGGATGAATGGTAAAAGTGTACCCTCAGTTAGCCAGCCCGTCTTGGCAATTGGAAGTGGCAAGGGAAAGAAAAGGAAGGGCCCTCCCAATCAGAATTGGAGGGAAAATGTTCATGTCGGGTCATCCAGCAATGGCCCGAGACCCAAGTCTTCCGGCATTCCTCATGTTGCCAACCCCAAGATGTCGACTGCTTTTATTGCAAAGAAAAGGGTCATTGGAAGAGAAGCTGCCCGAAATACTTGCAGGATGTCAGGGATGGCTAAGTGAAGTCGTCGACAGCAGGTATATACACTATCTCTAAAAACTCACCATCTTCCAGTTCTTGGGTCCTTGATACAGGATGTGGTTTTCACATTTGTTCTTATTTGCAGGGCCTAAAGGAAAGCAGGGAGGTGGAGCACGGTAGATTGAACCTGATCATGGGCAATAGGAGATCGTCGCCTGTTACCAAGATCGATGTCTATAGTTTAGTGCTTAGTAGTGGTGTTAGTTTAGAATTAATAAATTGTTGCTATTCGCCAGAAATGGCAAGAAACATAATTTCCTTTCATGCATTGTTCAGACAAGGCTTTCAGTTTTCTTTTGATAATAATATTGGTTCAATTTTTATTTTCAAAAATGGTACTTTTATTTTTACTGCTTTGCCTTGTGATGGTGTGTATGAAACGGTGCAATGTGTTGACAATTTAAGACATAGTGTGCATTATATGGATTCTTCTAGTGGTGTAGAAAAGGCATGCTTGTGGCACTGTCGTCATGGGCACATTAACAAGAAACGCATCGCCCAACTCCAAAAGGATGGAGTGTTGGAATCATTCGATCTCAAATCGGATGATGTATGTGAATCTTGTCTTTTAGGCATGATGACTAAGTCACCTTTCAAAGGGTCCTTTGAAAAAGGTGAAGGTCTGTTGGACATCATACACACAGATGTGTGTGGTCCCTTCAGATCAACCACAAAGGATGGCACACGGTTCTATGTGACCTTTACTAACGATTATAGTAGATACAGGTATATCTACTTAATCAAGCACAAGTCAGACACCTTTGAAAAGTTTAAAGAGTTCAAAAACGAAGTTGAGAATCAATTGGGTAGGAAGATAAAGATGCTCAGATCCGACAGAGGCGGTGAGTATCTTAGTATCGAGTTCGTAGACTATCTGAAGGAATATGGAATAGTTTCACAGTTGACACCTCCCAGAACACCACAGTTGAACAGTGTTGCCGAGAGGCGTAACCGAACCCTGTTGGACATGGTTCGTTCCATGATGAGTCGAGCTTCGTTTCCCATCCACTTCTAGGGATATGCCTTAGAGATTGCCGCCCACATCCTCAATCTTGTCCCAATTAAGAAGGTTGCTAAAACACCTCATGAGCTGTGGACAGGGAAAGTTCCCTCGTTAGCACATATCAAAGTCTGGGGTTGTGAGGCTTTCGTTAGACGAGAGACTCACGACAAACTCGCAGAAAGAAGCTAGAGGTGTATTTTCATTAGATACCCCAAACAGTCTTTTGGATACTTGTTCTACAGACCAAGCGAGGACGTGGTCTTTGTAGCTAGACGAGGAGGCTTTCAAGAGAGAGATCTCATATTCAAAGAAGACAGTGGGAGTACCATTAATCTTGAAGAAATTCAAGAGTCATCAGATAACGCAACCTTAGGAGAAACTAGCAACCAACAAGAGGAAGAAGTTCCTGTTGGCCCGACTGATATATCCTTACCTCTTAGGCGGTCTAGTAGAGTTAACATGCCACCCGAGTTTTATGGTTTCCATATAACTACGGATGGGGACACGTTTGCCAGTGATAGGACACTGATAAATTTGGATGAGCCAGCTAACTACCGGGAAGCAGTGGCGGGCCCTGAGTCTGCCAAGTGGAAAGAGGCAATGGACAGCGAGATCAAGTCCATGTATGAAAATCAAGTTTGGAACTTGGTTGACAATGTACCGGGTCGAAAGACAGTCGGGTGCAAGTGGATCTTCAAGAAGAAGACCGACATGGATGGAAAGGTACACACTTTCAAGGCAAAACTGGTTGCGAAGGGCTTTACTCAAACCCTGGGGGTTGACTATGACGATACCTTCTCACCAGTGGCCAAGATAAAGTCTATTAGGATTATGCTAGCTATAGCTGCATTTCATGACTATGAAATTTAGCAGATGGACGTCAAAACCGCTTTCCTTAATGGGAAGTTGACTGAGGATGTTTACATGAATCAGCCAGAGGGTTTTGTCGATGCAAAGTATCCTGATAAGGTGTATAAGCTTGAGAAATCGATCTACGAATTGAAACAAGCTTCTCGCAGCTGGAATCTTTGTTTCCATGAGAAAGTCAAAGAGTTTGGTTTCTATAGAAGCAATGATGACTCCTGCGTATATGTCAAGGCTAGTGGGAGTATAGTCACTTTTCTGGTGCTGTATGTTGATGACATACTGCTCATGGGAAATGACATTCCAACCTTGCAATATGTCAAGTCTTGGCTTGGGAAGTGTTTCGCCATGAAAGACCTAGGAGAAGCTGCATATATTCTCGGGATAAGAATACTGAGAGATAGGAAGAAAAGAATAATTGGACTTAGTCAGAGTACATACTTGGAAAAGGTACTATAGAGGTTTAGTATGGAAAATTCCAAGAATGGAGAGCTACCTATCCAGAGTAATGCCAAGTTGAGTAAAACTCAAAGTCCGAGTATAGACGAGGATATAGCTGACATGAGTCGGGTACCTTACGCTTCGGCTGTAGGGTCGATCATGTATGCTATGACGTGTACTCGCCCTGATGTGGCCTTTGCTTTAAGTATGGTCAGTCGGTACCAGGGAAACCCTGGAAGGGCACATTGGATAGCTATCAAGAACATACTCAAGTATCTGCGAAGGACAAAGAACATGGTGTTAGTCCTTGGTGGCAATGATACATTGAAAGTTAACAGGTATACAGATGCAAGCTTTCAGACAGATAGAGACAATGGTCGTTCTCAGTCGGGCTGGGTATTCCTTATGAATGAGGGAGCAGTGACTTGGAAAAGTTCCAAGCAAGAAACGGTGGCTGATTCTACGTGAGAATCAGAGTACATAGCAGCGAGTGAAGCGTCAAAGGAAGCGGCTTGGCTGAAGAACTTTATCAGTGACCTTGGAGTAGTCCCGAGTATTTAGGAGCCCGTGGAACTATTCTGCGATAACAAAGGAGCGGTTGCTCTAACAAAGGAACCGAGAGACCATGGAAAGTCCAGGCACATCGACCGAAAGTACCACTACATAAGACATATAGTAGAAGAAGGTCACCTCCTTGTAAAGAGGGTATCATCAGAAGATAATCCTGCAGATCCCTTGACAAAGGCTCTGAGTAGGATTAAGCACAATCAGCATGCTAGGAGCATTGGAATAAGAGATTATATTAGTTTTTTGTACTTAGATATGATTTGAAACTTGTAACAATATAAATGTAATTGACTTTGGTGATTTAATAATAGAGATTTATTAATGAGTATTGTTTACTACTATTTGTCAATTGTTTATCATTGTGTTTCAATTTTGCATGTTTACTTCCTGAGTAATTTGATTATTCAAATGTCCACAGTCGCTCATACTTTTAAGGAGTAAGTATGAACGAAGGCTGTCATGAATTGGTTTGTAGACTGTCTAAGGAGTTAGATATAGCAATAAGATTAATATAACATTCATGAGTACTTAGAAATATAGATTTGAGTATTGTATAAACCCACGCTCAATAGATTGCTTCATGGATTACATCACGAGCAATGTTGAGACGATAATATCTTTTGATTTTTAAGCAGAGACATATGAGTTATGATTTACAAGGTGGTTGTTCATCGATAATGCGAAAACGCATCGGTAACACGATGTTATAAAACGTGTTGTTGTGAGTGATTTGTCCGGTAAAAGACATAAGCATATGAGTCAAAGCTTATTCGTCCCTTGACCCTGACGGGAAACAGATATTTGTAGGCCTCTCGATGAATTTGAAGTTGACTGAAAGGGTTGCAACCAGGACTAAATTGATATGATCAATTAGTAGTCTTAAAGTCATATACAAATCAAAAATCGAGAAACAGATAATCAGACCAGGATTGATCTTAATCCATGTCTTGAGTCTAAAAATATCTTGTTGGACGGAGGATCATTAGTTCACTTATCTATGGACAGAACTGACTCGGTCAGAGTTCGGCAGCGGTTTCTAGGAAGCTATAGTTGCTAATTAATTAGAGGTTAAATTAGTAATTATAGTCATAGACTTATCCAAGTGGGAGACTGTTGGATTAGGTGTCTAAGCCATGACTAATAATTAGTATTTACCTAATTAATAGTAGCATAGTCCATTTGCGTTGCCCTCATAGCTAGAGGTTTGGTAGAAATTCAGTAGAAAGAAAGATTGATTTATTATGTGATTAATAAATCAATAGAGATTAAATAAATAGTTTATTAATATATTAAAGTGATAATATATTAATTAGAAACTATATTAATTAATTAGAAATTAATCTGGAATTAATTGGAATTAATTTGGTGATTAATTTAATTAATTAAAGGTACAGGGGCTGAATAGTAATTATTCAATAGTTGAGTAGTGACAATTGAGGAAGGATAGTGATTTTCGAAATCTATATATAGTATATATAATTTCGAAATTCATATATATATATATATATATATATATATATATATATATATATATATATATATATATATATAAGCGATCGGGTGATGACTCTTCTTAAAGTGATGACTCGTGAGGACACCTTAAAAAATTGATATATATATATATATATATATATATATATATATATATATATATATATATATATATATATATATATATATATATATATATATATAATCAAATGGATCATAGTACTATATTGGAGAAAAAAAATTCGAATTTTTTTTTTGGATCATTATATTTTTATAATGAAACAATGATCCACAAAATAAATTTTTTTGTGGATCATTACTGTTTCTCAATGATCCAATTTTTTTTATAATGATATAAAACTATACTCGATTTTATGATTTGTATTTTTTTTATATTTTTTTCAATTTTTTTAAGGAGTCCTTACGAGTCCTTACCTAAAAAAGTGTCATCACCAGAACGGGACCTTATATATATATATATATATATATATATATATATATATATATATATATATATATATATATATATATATATATATATATATATATATATATATATATATATATATATATATATATATATATATATATATATATATATATATAGATTTGAATGGATAAGATAAAGATTTATCTTGATTTGAATTCAAAAATGTTTATCTCTAAAGTTTATCTGGTTATCATTTGAAACCTATAAATAGGGAGCCCCATAGCCTCCAAATTTCGTGATTCTCTCCTCCCCAACTCTCTCTGGATTTCGCCAACTTCATAGCCTGGGTGTGATTTCATTTGAGGCAAGAAATCTTTGTTGCTTTGCTTCCAAGAAATCATAAAGGTTAGTTTTTCTTATTTTATTCTTTAGTTAATTTTCTTGTGGCCTTCTAGTAATTTTTTATATGTCCAATTAGAAGAAAACATAGATCCTCATAGGTTGCATGTGAACTTAGGATTTTAGTTCATAGATTTGTAGAAAACCTTTCAGTCTCAGTGACTATAACCACAAAAAGTTTTTAATTTTGGACCATTGGTGCAAGTTGAAAACTTTTTGGACCTCAGTCACAGTTTTGTACAAACCACAGTGACCAAATTTGCAGTTTACTCTAAAATAAGAGTTGGATGTGGAATATTAACCCAAAAATGAAAGTCGCATGAATCAAACCCTTGCCTCACGTTTTCAATAAAGAAACACCGCAACCAACTAAGCTAGTTGTTGTTTTGTATATTAAAGGACACATAAAAGTTATAAAAGATACTAAAAACGTTGTTATCAGACTTTGCAAATTGTATAAGTTATATAATGTGTATTCCACCAATAGGTAATTTTATATTTATAATCATAAAATGTTGTTTTTATATCTAAAATCGTGTATATATATATATATATATATATATATATATATATATATATATATATATATATATATATATATATATATATATTATAGAAACGATTGTTTAAATGTAACTATGCTTATTTACACAAGGTAAAGATACATATATAGTTGCATGCATAAATAAATGTTTTATATGTAAAAATATGTTTGATATGTAAATATACATATTAGTACTTAGATTTGTACGTAGAAGTATGATTTTAAATATACAAACAGTCTTTAAATTTTTTCCAAATAATAAGTTATACGATCTAGGGATCCTAACACTCTCACAGCTAAAGTTTTCTAAATGTTGGCAATATAAAAAATAATGACCCGAAACTCAAAAAGAGTTCAATATACAATGAAATTGCATAGATTGTAGATGGTGCAATTTTGTCCTCTAAAAGAATCTATCACATCGTCATAATTAGCTTAAGCAAAAAAGATCTCTTATATTCACTGGTCAAAAAGGAAAACCTTCAAACGACTACACCCTAGAAAGAAAAAGGGCATGTATGAGTAGACCTGGCAAACGTGTCGTGTCGTGTCGATTTCGTGTCGTGTCAAAACATTAAACGGGTTGAAAGTGCTCGACCCTAACCCAACCCGTTTAATAATCGTGTTGTGTCGTGTCAACCCGTTTATTTTCGTGTCGAGTTCGTGTCGAGTTTCGGGTTTGGGGTTTAGACCTTGTAAATATATCATGTCACTTTTCGAGTTGAAACACTAAGTATGTTGAAAGAATATGAGTTTGAGGAAAAAAGGAAAACATGAAAGACTAGTAGTAGAAGCATTCACCCTAAGTTTATAGAGCAACGTTAAAAGATTAGGAGTCGGGAAGATGAATGACGAGGTTGCGAGGAGGAGAGAGAGGCCGAGTGAAACTGTGGAGTATGAGTGATAAAGTATAAAAGTGAAAATGAATTCATGACCTAGGTGGCTAAGCGACTTCCGCATTATAAAACACGTCAATCAGAAGTTTTTCTTTTAAATATGGTATTGGTTTTTGATCTGTCCAATTTACATAAGAATTAGAAACACTTGAATATAAATAAACGGGTCATTTTCGAGTCAGTTTCGAGTTGAAAGTTTCAACCCTGACATTACCCGTTTAATTATCGTGTCGTGTCGTGTCAACCTGTTTAATTAAACGGGTTGAAATCTCTTACCCAAACCCGTTTATTTCGTGTCGAATTCGTGTCGGGTTGTCGTGTCGTGTCAGGTTTTGCCACCTCTATGTATGAGTCATTTTTAGAGTTGAAGAACTACGATGTCGACTAGTGAAAAACCTTTACTAGGTTTTGTAAAAGTTGATTAGGAAGAGGACGAAAAGAATGGCCAAGAAAGTTTATCACCTTGAAACGGCCAATAAAGCTCGATTAACTTGACATGACCAAATAACTCGATCACCTTGAAACGGCCAAGGAACATGATTAACTCGTAAAGGCCAAGGAACTCGATTAACTCGTAACGACCAAGAAACACGGTCTCCTTGAAACGACAAAGAAAATTATCACCAACGAAAGAATAATCAGTCAAGAAACTTGATCAACTCATAACGGCCAAGAAAGTTGATCACCAACGAATTAATGACGAAACAACAACAAATTGTCGACAGAACAACAATAGACTTGTGATAGAATAACAACAGATTAACAACAACGATGTTAACGGATCGACAACTAACCAACAGATTGGTAACAGAACAGCAACGACAGCGACAACGGGTCGACGACTGGTCAACGAATCAATGACGAATCAGCAACAAATTGGAAATCAACAAATCAGCAACTGATTTGACGAAACAACAATGGATCAGCAACAACGGTAGCGACAGATCAACAACTTACCAATAGATCAACAAAGAATTGGTGACAGAACAACAACAATATGGTGACGAAATAGCAATGGATTGTTGACGGAACAACAAATAAATTGGTGACAAAATAGCAACGGACCAGCAACATCGGCAACCACGTTAGTCGTCAGGGACAATGAGAAGGCAGTGAAGAGATGATTTAATCGCCCTGACTTTGGTACCACTTGCTATAAAAAGACCAACCGCAAACAGCCACAAATAACGCTAATGATAGATATGACGATACTTGGAATGCAAGAAATCAACACGAAGAATATAGAACACCACGATATAAAGTGGGAAACCCAAAACGGGAAAATCACTATGAAACGACACCCTTATTAAAAAGTTTACATGACTTATAAATCTCCAAAGTGTAAAGAGAGATAAAAAATGTAAGAATGAAATAAAATATGACATTTAATGGCTTTTTATAATCGTCTTACAAAGAGTCCTAACAATACTCTAAAACACTTAATTAATTCGACATATTCCTAAATATATATATAGATGTTGTAATGAAATAATAACTTCTTATAGATTTTGTTTTTGGAACCTACATATAAAAAATGAACATGTAATAAAAAATGTTTCAGATCATCTTCAACACTCATCCAACTCATTCTATTCTAGACACTTTAATCAGATTTCGTCTCTTTTTATAGAAAGCCTCGTTGGAGCTCAAGTTATTGTATTTGTTGTAATACGCGTTCAGTTTTGATATCTTATGGACCTAATGACCGACTGTGTTATTTTCGTGTGTGATGTCGATGCCCATGCTATCGAAATTCCACACCTAATCATTATACCAAAGTCCCGATGCCACTTGATGGTGGAAAGATAAATACTTGCATAGCAGGTTAAACAACAAAGACTGATGAACTATATAAGGCTAGACAATATGGTTACCCTGCGTCTCTTACTTTTTCCCTGTCACCTCAATGCCAAGTCCCATCCTCACACCCTCTTGCACTCGGGAAATGGTCACTCCTTACTTTTTAATTAAGAAATAATTATAAAATAAGATAAGATTAATTCAAAATGAAATTTTCAATTAAAAATCTAATAATTTTAGAAATACAATAAGTTAAACTAAAAAATTTTTAAATGATATAATAATGAAATTTAACTAATAACATCACTTACAATCCTTCTCGTCCTCAAACACTTCCATATCATTTTGTAGGTGAACAATGAACATTGTACATATGCTCCATTAAATCCAATCAAAGGTTGTTATGTGTATGTCTCTCACGCACTTTTATTCTATTTGCGAGGTATTGTGGCAAATCAATTTGTAGTGACTCGTAGGATAGTAAAATTCAGTTTGGATCATATGTACACATCATTTTTCCTTCATCATCCAAAATCATATCATGTAATATGATACACACATACATTAAATTTGTTATTCTGTCTAGGTCATATGTTGTGTCAGGTGTTTGATTATGTGAAAATGTTTTCTGAGGACACCAAATGATTGTTCCACATCCTTTTAGCTTCTTTTTGTGCACCCTTAAGCCTTGCTCGTTTTGGATCCATTAGAGATGTGAATGGCTTGATAAAAGATAGAATACTCAAGATATATTTCATCATCAAGAAAATACGTATGTTTGTATTGTGCTCCATTCACCTGAAACAGACACATGGGTGTAATTCTTCTATAAATGTCATTAAATCTAGGCAACTGATCAAGAACGTTGATGTCACTGTTAGATCCCGCAACACCAAAAATGTATGCTAAATCCATAGATCCTGCGATGCCACTGCTTCTAGTATTATCGACAGGTGTTTATGATCCCCTCACATGTATTGTCTGTGCCATGC
Organism: Cichorium intybus; assembly: GCA_023525715.1. Classification (NCBI taxonomy): domain Eukaryota; kingdom Viridiplantae; phylum Streptophyta; class Magnoliopsida; order Asterales; family Asteraceae; genus Cichorium; species Cichorium intybus. Next base: position 28,760,579 of record CM042016.1, on the reverse strand, counting down.
ATTAGAGAAAATTGACAATTCCTTATGCATACGATCAACACTCCCTAGCATTCCATGAACATGTTTGTCTTCATGCATCACACACAATGTTTGAATGCCATTAAACAAAGGTTTATGCAAATACCGTTTTTCATATATCTGAATGATATCCTAGCAAACTCCTAAACACTTTTGCCTTACGGACCACTCAGACATTTTGAAGTACTCTTCCCATAAGTCAAATGCGATATGGTATGCGATTTGAAGAAGTGCGACAGAACATTTTTGTTGTGGCGTGAAACCCCTATTTCCTCTTTCATCCCAACTTAATTGGAAAAATGAGATGGTTTCATCAAATCACCAAGTATATGCAGAAAAATTTGTATGCTCATCAGAACCCGAGTTGAAACTGGTAATCAGAATATACAACAAGCTCGGTGAAGTAGTCACTTACGAGAAGATCATGTGTGTCTCTACGATCTCCACATATTCTAGATTTCCTCGTTCTCCTACATGAACTTTCAATTCGTTAGCCAATACTTCAGTTGTTTTTTTTCACCAATACAGTGACATGCATTGCTAATCAAATCGTCCAATCATCAGATAGAGATGACGAAGAAGACGAAACAAAGAAAAAAAAGTGGAAGGTATAATTTCTTTTTAGAGGTTATAAAGGATTTGAATGTATAAATAAATGGAATATTGAATATGTATTTATAAAGGTTAAAAAGAAAAAGAAAAATTATGCACACACACATACACACACGTCAATATTTTGTTTCGAAATAACGAATACTCTGTGCGATGAAATTGGATGGCTGCACAAAAGATATATGCGGTGGCCGGGATTGTGCTCGTCGCACTCCCTACCATGACACCTAAGCCCCTACATCAGTACGATGTTCCCATACCGTCCGGCCTAAAAACAATCAATGTTTTTCGGTTTATCTCAAATCTCAAAAGAAATATCAAATCTCAAATTTCTAAAACTTCACAATATATGGAAAAGCTAACCCTCCTCCTAACACGAACTCTTTGATTTAGGAGATATTAGTAAATAAAATAAAGGGTTAATAATATAAAAACCACCGTAGTTTACCCAAAATTCTGGTTTAACCACTATATTTTTTTTGTTCCATAGAAACCATCCATACTTACAAAATTTTCATATCGACCACTGTTCATTTTATTTTATAACTTTTAACGATTATTTTCATCGAAATATTATGTGAAAAGTTTCATATCGACATTTGAAGCAAATATTAGAACTTTATTGCAGTGAAAATGATACATAAAGTTTTCTACATGTGCTTTTTGGTATTCGTAAGTGTAGCTTTTCGGCCACGTTGTGAATGCATATGGTGTCCAAGTGAATCCAGTAAATTTTGAATGCGACGGGGGTAAGAAGTGTTCCGAGTTTGCGACATAAAATCTTGACTTTTGTTTGTTATAGTGGTCGCAATGTATCTTTTTGAAAATATGAGTGGTTTTTACGAATTTTTTTGAAAGTATGAGTGGTTTTCTTAGAACAAAAAAAAATATAATGCTTAAACCGGATTTTGGCCAAATTACAGTGGCTTTTATGCTATTAGCCCTAAAATAAACCCATAAAATACTAAACATTCTCTCATAATACAAGATAACAACCAATTAAATAATAAACTAATTAAAGTTTATTAGAATCTTGTAAATAGGAACCGATGAAACTTTCCAACTTTCAAATTGCGACGATGGACCGTGGACGAGGTTGGACAATGTCGTCCGTGTGTTGGACGTATTCCTTCAGATGCATGTTCCCCAACATCATCGTTGTATCACCTCCTGTGCATTATATTAGAAAAAGATATTGTGGATCATAAGATGCTTGCAAAAAAGAAAAACGTAAATGTAAATTCTTTATTTTAAACATATGAATCATAACTTGAGTAACATGTCTAAATCATATGTTAAGAGCATTTCCGACATATTAGACCTTTTTTATATCTTATTACTATCGGAATTCACTAATATATAACTTATAGCATATAACTTATATTTTCTATTTTCTATCAAACAACTTATTATTTTTTTTAACCATCAATTTTTTATTTGTTATAATAAAATCATCAATTATGACTTCAAGTGCCGGTAATAATGGTTTCGATAAATTTTTTATCAAAAAGTGGTGATTATTTTTCGAATTTTAAAAATTGGTGGTTAAATCAATTTTTAGCAAAATATAATGGTTTTTTTTTCATAATTAGCCCTAAATAATATTTACACTTTACCTTATATAATTACGAAAAAATACTATATTTCATCATTTTTTCCGATTTAACCATTAATTTTTCATTTGTTCTGATAAACCAATAATTTTTGAAAATTTTTTTTGGCCCGAACATTATGACATGAAGAACCAGTAACAATGATTTCGATTAAACTTGTTATAAAAAATTGGTGTTTTTTTCAGAATCTTTTAAAATGAGTGGTTAAACTTAATTTTTAACAAAATATAGTGTTTTTTTAATTAACACTTAATTAAATAGTTGTGTTTTTTTGTTCATTCAACTCCTTCGTTTGGCACATCTTTAATCTTACTTTTGTAATTATATCTAAACTAGTGTTTGGACAGTCCGTGCGATGCTGCGGAAGCCCGGTATATTGAAAAACACAACTCGACAAAAAACACTTATGTAAGGGATGAAAAATGTAACTTTAAAATATAATCAGGGACCGGAATTGTGACTTACGAAATACCATTAATATAACTTTATAATAAATAGAGATGAAAACAATTAATTCGAAATTAGTTGAGGGAGAAAAACGTAAATATAAAAATTTGCTATAATAAGAATCAAAATTGCTATTTTCAAATAGAAGCTTATTTACAATTTGTATCAAATGCTTTAATAATTATATTATGATCTTAAATTAGTAGTTATTGTTCTGGAAAAAATAAAAGTCAAATGAAACTATAAAATCTGTGAGTGAATCGTAAGTTGCAAATTAATATATATAATTTCAAAATTTTATTATTTTTTCATAATTTATTGTATTAATTATAAATAATATTTTGTCTATCAAATATTAAATTCATAGAGATTATAAGATAGTGGGTTGAAAATATGATGTGTTTAAAAATGACAAAGTAAATCAAATAATTTTATAAACCAAGTTAAAAAGATAAAAATAAATTTATAGAATTTAAAGAAAAAAAATTGAAACAGATTAGTTTTCAAACAAGATTTTTGATAATTAATTACAGTTATTGAAATGTAATATAACAAAAACGATAACCAAAGTATAGATAGACCATTATAGTCGGAAAGCAATATCAATTGTTCTCGAAAAGTCTTTTTTTAAAGATATTTGAAAGAGTATAAATGCTATGTAAATTAAATGATATGGATAGATGTAGACTCATGTAGTCATTGTAGTGGACCATGGTGTATTTTGCAATAGAGGGGTTTGCATAGGGTAGTAGGTCCATGACACTTTGGACAATTTTGTCAAACTCTTTTTTCCTTTGGTTAGATTTTGTGGAAAGATATTGTACCATATCACCACTTTCAATCTAATCTTTGTTGAATACTTTATTTACCATGTTACATGTATCCTCGCACTATTTTAAAACAGAAAATTGTGTCAAGTATGTGTGTATGCATGTGTACAGGTGTCTTTTTTAAAATATATATAGCGTTTTATTTGGAGTTTTTGACCAAATAAATTCTTAATGGTTGACATACTTCATAAAATTCATTTGAGTAATTGTATTGATTCCTACATTTTATTTCTATCTATATTCTTAGTTTCCTACCCATATGAAATTATGACAAGTGTCATATTTAATAAAACTAATAACATTTTAAGACACATGTCACAATTTAACTTGGATATGAAGATTAGTAGGAATAAAAACAATTTCTCAATTTTTTTTGGAACCGGCAAATAAATATATTAAACAAAAAAAAAAAAAAACCAACACCAAGCTAGCAAGGAGCTAGACAAGGCTGAAAAGTACAATAAAGAAGAAAAATAAAAACAGAAACATAAGTAATTACAAGCAACTACGGGGAGAAAACTCCCAATCCTCCCAGATAAGACTACCAGCCCCCCATCTGTGCTTAAGCCAGAAGAAGACAGAGGATTTGATATAATTTACAGTTTCGCCTGGATCCACAATCACCGAGTTGAACACCCTATTGTTCCTGGCCCGCCGTATACACCAAATAGTCCCCAGAAAAATCGAATAAAATAGCTTCCTTTCTTTTTTCTGAACCCTCAACTCCAGCATGGTATAGTTGATCAGGTCCACAACCGAGGAAAACCTTTTAGCCCCCAACCCGCACCATCCAAGAATCCGGCACCAAATCCAGTCAGCAAAAGGGCAAGAAAGTAGAATATGATGACACGATTCCTCCCCAGCGACACAAATATTGCAACGCGAGCAGGCAATAGGGACATTCCGATGTGATAAAGCAATCGCCGATGGGATGCGATCTAACCTAGCCCGCCACGCAAAACACAGTACCTTAAATGGGATCCAATTACACCAAAAGAAAGGCCCATCGCACACAAAGTGGGCCGCCTTTTCAATCCGCAAACGTAACATCGACACTGAGAACTCGCCATCATTAACATAATCAGATTGAAACGACCCATCATCCGGGTTTGTCCTGATGACATCGTTAACTTCAACGTTGATCTTATTTAAGTCATTCTTCCGACGGACAATATTTTTCCATAATGGTTGACATACTTCATGTTTAATTAGGGATTTAATTAAAAGATTGGATATAACAAAAGTGTAGGCAAATGACAATAATATCGTAATGACAGATTTTGGTAACTTTAAAAAATTTAATTTATTGAAAGAGACTAGGACTCTTATTCTCAATCGGTGTTTGCAATAAAAGCCATAAAAACGTCGATGTCATAAATTATAAGAACAAAAATCATAATTAAGCATCATAAATGTCCTTGTCAAACACCAAAGATTTTTTTGGGAGTATCCACTAGTTGAATATGACATTTAACCTCATATATTTTGTTTTTTTATCGTTTCACACCCAAAGTAACATATGAGCTAGATAACTTTTCTGTCGGTTATAACAATGATAAAAAGTTACTAACATCACACAACTCTCGTAATCAACCGTACATTCACGTCAGTGTATCAATAATCATAGTAATTTGGCATGATTTTCGTTATTTTTTGGAAGTTTTTTTAATGGCGGGAATAATATTAAAGCAAAACTAGTGAGGTTTTAGAAAAATTGACAGGATACAAGAAGGAAAAAAGTGAACAAACCCAATCGAACAAATTTATAAAAAAGTTTGAATTTTGTCCGCCGGATTCCTTTTGGCAAGATCGGTCCAAACATTTTTAGGGCCCGAAGTAAAAGGAGAAACAAAGGCCCTTCAAAATAATATAACAAAACCATTTATAAAAAAAAATATGAACATGATTTCCTAGCATTTTACATAATACAAGTTTTTAAAATACATATAGTTACACCAATTACAAATAATTGTTTTTTAATATCTTAGTGTTTTCCTTCCATATATGGAAACGTTATCATAACATTAACCCCTTGTATTATGCATATTAAGATGTAACAATTCCAGTGCATCTAATAATTCATTAGAAATTCTTATCCCCGAAGTATTATCAACTTTTAAAAATTATAAAAATATACAACAAGTTGTGTTTGTTAGAAAACAAATATATACATAGGACAATTTTTTGGGCCCCTAAGACGATGACCTTGGGTTGCCCACCGTCTGGGCTGGGCCGAGCCGAGCCTGCCTTTGGTCTTATTGAAAACTAAGTAAATCTGTGCCCTTGCGCATGAATGAAATTATGTAGTTAAAATAATAATTGTTTTTTGTTAAAAAAATATCTATAGTTCTTGATTGTAGAATGAATATCCAAATCTTTATATATATATATATATATATATATATATATATATATATTGTTGGATTAGGTGTCTAAGCCATGACTTTATATTTATATTTATCTTGTTAATTGAAGCAAAGTCCATTTGGGTTGCCATCATAGCTGGAGATCATGATAGAGTTCAGTGGAGTAAAATGTTGATTTATTAATTGTGTAATAAATCAATAGAATTAATTAGATGGTTTATTAATATATTTAAGTGTTAATATATTAATTAGAAACTATAATAATTAATTAGAAATTAATCTAGAATTAATTGGATTTAATTTGGAGATTAATTTAATTAATTAAAAGTGCAGGGACTGGTTTTGTAATTATTCAATAGTTGAATAATTGACTGACCACTCTAAGGGTTAAAGGTGGCGAGATTTGTGGTGCCACCACAATGATCTCGAAACCCTAATTAGGGTTAAGGAAAGCCTTGTCCAAATGGTTAACAAGCTTGCCCATTTGGAGGCTCCTTAGGGTTTTGACTGTAACCCTTGGAGGCTATAAAAGGAGGCTACTGGCCACCCTAAAACCTGCGCCACTTTCATCCAGATAAACTCTGCTGGACTGTCTTCTCCATTGCTTTGGGTGTGACTTGCATTTGAGGCAGGATACTTTTGCTGCTAGCTTCAAGAATAAGATTCAAAGGTTGGTAATTCTTGTTTTAAACTTTAGAAATTATTATTGGCCTTTAGATATTAGTTTATTATCTTCATAGAAGAAAATATAGATCTTTCTAGGGTTGCATGTGAACCATAGGATTTTTGTGTTCATTGTTTGCTAGAAAAACCCTTCATATATATATATATATATATATATATATATATATATATATATATATATATATATATATATATATATATATATATATATATATATATATATATATATATATATACTCACCACGGGGTGGCATGGTGTTGACTTGACTAGTATGGCCATGCAGGACACCGCTCCTAGGCATGGTGTGGTGGTATGTGATGGGGTGTCACAGCTTATCACACCTATCTCTCCCCCCTTTTTTCCTAGTCTATCTCTTTTATATAAATTATTTTTACATTAAAAAAAGTTAAGAGTGGTTTGGGATGATGGAGTGATATGCACCCTCTTAGTAAGTGGTGGGGAAGTGATGATGATATGAAGCCAATGTGATAACACTTTTAGGATGATGGGGCGACAAGTACACCATATAACCTTATAATAGTAAGTAGTCCCGAAGGTGTGACGAGTCTAAAACTACTACACCTTTTTGAGCATTGAGCATTTTAGTTATTTATATAAGGGGGAATTTGTAATAACTCACCTCACATCGATGGACAACGAGAATGTTAATCATAAGTATAATGTTGTTGGATATCAATAACTTCTATTATATGTAACGAGATATTGCCAAAAATGACTACATGTTATTGAGACCTTATTGGAAATGACCAACTTTTTGGCTGATGACCAAAAAGAATAGTTTAGCTTGAAATATCCTATTCAAGACTACTCTAGAATCACATCAGAGAGTACTGGAGTGGTGTGGTGTGATGCGACTTAAAGTGGTCTAAAATATGACATTAAGTTACTATTTCTTAAATGATTTTTAGATATATTTTTTTATAAAATAGAATTGACATAAATTGATTGATCCAACATTCTGGACACATATTCCAGGTTAGTGTTACTGTATGCAGTCCAACTTTTAAGCTACATATGTCTTGGTTAAGCGTTGTGTGTGTGTGTGTGTATATATATATATATATATATATATATATATATATATATATATATATATATATATATATATATATATATATATATATATATATATACATATATATATATATATATATATATATATATATATATATATATATATATATATATAGACATTTGCGAAAAAAGTGCATATATGCACATTTCGTGTATACATATTATTTTTCAATTTTTTTGACAAAAAGTCTTAAATATAAGCGACTAGGTGTATTATGTCATTTTTTTTAAAAAAAAATATTTCAGTCAAAAGGTTCCTAAGGTTCCTAGGAAAAAAATGGTTCTTCCTTGAAACGGACTATATATATAAATATATATATATATATATATATATATATATATATATATATATATATATATATATATATATATGTTAATATATTACTACACGTTTGTTAGTTTGCTTACGTGTTAGTTAGCTTACGTGTCAGTCAGTTTTGTTAGTTAGTTTAGTTTGTTAGCTAGGTAGTTAGATTGCAGCTGTCATTCTCCATTGTATATTTATGAATTGTTTCTTGTTCATAATTTAATCAATGGAAAAAGATTGAACTTCATCTCTTTCTCTCAAATTAATATGGTATCAGGACACTAATCAGATTCTTCCATTCAATTTATGCTTCTCTTTTGTCTTCATCTCTTTGCAAAGATTTCTTCATCATTTAACCCCTTGGAAAGAAAGCGTACAAGTTGTATGACATAAATACACAGAAAATTGTTATATTAAGATATGTCCATTTTCACGAAAATATATTCCTATTCCATTCCACAACCTTATTTCCTACTCAAGAACAATCTTTTGAATATTATTCCTTCGAAGTTGTTCCCCAAACACCTTCTCAACCTTCTATTTCTACTAACTCACCTCCGGTTCAAAACTCTTCTTTCCCATCTCGAAATAATTCTCCTCTTGTTCAAAAACCTCAACCTGCTTTAAGACGTTCTTATCGCTATCACAACCCACCGACACATCTTCAAGACTTTATTTGTACAAATGACATCTCCTCTTGTAATCATACCCTCACTAGTGTCTCCTCCACAAATCACATATGTTTTAATGCTCTATCTAGCTAAAGTCAAACCTTAATTGCAAATATTGATAAACTACATTAGCCAACAAGTTATGAAGATGCTATTCAATACTCTAAGTGGCGAGATGCAATGGCCAAAGAGTTTGCTGCTCTTGAAGTTAATCACACGTGACAGATCACTAATCTTCCAAAGGGTAAAAAGCCAATCAGCTGTCGACGGGTATACAAAATCAAGTATAAAGCTAATGGCCAAGTTGAACGTTGCAAAGGAAGGCTTGTTATCAAACGTTACACTTAAAAAGTCGGAATCAATTCATTGAAACATTTTCTCCGATCATTAAAATGACAACAATTCAAACATTAGTTGCCACAGCTGTTAAGAAGGGATGGGATATGCATCAACTCAATGTCAATAACGCTTTCCTCCATGGAGACTTATACGAAGAAATTTATATGAAATCACCCCTGGTCTTAACCTTGACAATCCTAATCTCGTATGCAAGCTACAAAAATCGTTATATGGTCCTAAACAAGCATCCAGGAAATGGTATGCTAAACTTTCTTCTGCTCTCAAAGATAAAGGACATCAAGATTCTAAAAATGATTATTCTTTGTTTCATAAGCAAATGGGCGATCAAATTACATTTGTCTCCGTTTACGTTGATGACATTGTTATCGTCGTTAACTATACCGATGACATCCATCTATTGAGATCAAAGACTTGGGGTTATTAAAATTATTTTTAGGCATTGAAGTATTGTATTCCAATTCAGGGATCATTTTAACTCAACGAAAATTTTCCACTGATTTACTCAAAGTGTTTAAGTGTTCCTCTTCCCTCGAATATCAAATTGCTTCTCAATGAAGGTGAAACTCTCCCAAACCCCGAAATTTATCAAAAAATTGTTGGCAAACTCAACTTCCTAACCCATACTCGCCCTAATATTGCCTTTGCTGTCCAACATCTCAGCCAATTCATGTTCGATCCTCGTTTACCTCATTATGGTGTTGCCATGCATACTTTACGTTACATCAACAATGATCCACAATAGGGTCTCATCCTTAATAACAAAGTTGACTTTACTCTTAATGCCTATTGTGATTCCAATTGGGCTTCTTGTCCTCAATCTCGAAGAAGTATTAGTGGATTCTTTATCCTTTTGGGAGGCAGTCCTATATCTTGTAAATCCAAGAAACAGATAACAGTCTCACTTTCTTCTGTTGATGATGAGTATCAGAGTATGCAAAGAATTACTGCTGAATTGGCATGCTTTTCTCGTTTATTACATGAGTTATCTGTCCCGAATGTCACACCCATTCCTTTGAAATATGACAACCAAGTAGCTATTTATATAGCCAAGAACCCTGTTTTTCACGAACGAACGAAACATGTGGAGATCGATTGTCATTTTGTTAAAGAAAAGCTGCAAGAAGGCCTCATCTCTCTTCAAATTGTTCCAACATCTATCCAACTCGCTGATGTATTTAAAAAGAATCTACCTAGCAAGGCTCATTACCAACTTCTTAGCAAGTTGGGCGTTTCTCACTCTCGGGGGATGTTAATATATTACTATACGTTTGTTAGTTTGCTTACGTGTCTGTTAGTTAATTAGTTAGCTTACGTGTCATTCAGTTTTGTGAGTTAATTTTGTTTGTTAGCTACGTAGTTAGATTGCTGCTGTCATTCTCCATTGTATATTTATGAATTGTTTGCTATTCATAATTCAATCAATGGAAACAGATTGAACTTCATCTCTTTCTCTCAAATCAATTTTATATATATATATATATATATATATGTATATATATATATATATATATATATATATATATATATATATATATATATATATATATATATGTATATATATATGTGTGTGTATATATATATATATATATATATATATATATATATATGTATACATATATATATATATATATATATATATATATATATATATATATATATATATACATATATATATATACATATATATATATATACATATATATATATATATATATATATATATATATATATATATATATATATATATATATATATATATATATATATATAATTGATTTGAGAACCCAAAAAAGCCTGAGATCTTGAGAATCAAATATAAACCATTAGATCAAAAAAATCAAAGGCTAAGATCAAAGATGGCATTTTTGTAATTATAAATAAATTGGATGGTATATTAGGGTTTTCATTAATCATTCTAAGGGTAAATCTGTCACAAAATCAAGCATCCTAAAAATCAGCCAAAAATGGTAAATGCCGTAAAAAGAAGTAATCCCTCCTCTCTCTCCTCTCTCCTCTCTCTCCTCTCTCCTCTCTCCTCTTCTTCAGTCTCTCAAGAAAACGATGCCCTACCCTACTCTCGCTATCTCACCATCTCTATGGGTCGCCGTCTTCTCCTGCTACGTGCCCGACTCCTTCGAATCTGTGAAGGTGGATGATGGTCCCGCCATTGATATCAACCACCACCGCCACCATTGGTAGCAACCAGCACCACCGTCTCCAACTATTCTTCTATTGCATCGGGTGAAGAACCCAAATTAACATCGGGTTAAAGAAGACTCGAAGCAGGGATGAAATAGAAAGCGTCCAGGTTTTCTATCCATCTCTCAATTTCTTCTGTAACGATGCTTCTCTCATTTTCTTAAAATATTGATTTATTGTATCTTTAATCGCACACACAGATGCCCTTGTTCGGGGTGTGTGGTTCTTTAATCACATACACAGACGCCAGAGGAGGGTGGGGGATTGGGTTTCGATGCCGATGATTTTGATTGGTTTCGATGTCATTTCTGATCAAGAAATATGATGTCGATGAGTCGGATTAGGTAATTCCAAATCATACACCCTTGGTAATCAGTTTTACAAGGATCGGGACACCATCGGTAATTCCAAATCGTTTTTTAGTTCTCTGCCTCCGATTGTTTCAAGAAATTTGTTGATGACAAGCTTACACATCAGCTATGAAGAGAGAATGAGTGCAACCCTTTCTCATATCCACGTTTAACATGTGATGTAAGTTTACCTTTTTCATATTATAACTGCGTCTGGAATGGAATCACAAGCGGAAGGGGGGACTGCATTTGCAAGGGAATTCCCGATTTTCAGATCATCCGTAACAAATATCAAAGCCACATAAAGTTGCAGATTTCAAAGGTTATACAGGGAAGCCTATATACTCTGTTTGGTATGGATCTGAGAGTGAACGGCGAGCTATTATTGTTGATGAAGTCAAATGCATTGGCTGTTTAAAATGCGCCTTATTTGCTGAAAACACATTTGCAATTGAATTTTTTTATGGTAGAGCTCGAGTCATTGCTCAATGGGCCGACTCAGAAAACAAAATTCAAGAAGCCATTGAAGCATGTCCTGTTGATTGCATCTCGTAAGCTTATAAATTTAACTTCCTACATATAAGTTGCATTTTCAATCATCAAAGTCAATTTCTTAATTATATGAAAACCGATAATTATGATCTGATTGTTTTGAACTCTTTTAGGATGGTGGAGAGGTCGAAACTTGCAGCATTAGAGTTCCTAATGTCAAAGCAACCACGTGGCAATGTTAGAATCGGTGCAGGCAATACTGGGGTTCTCGTGTATCAAATATATTTGTCGACGTCGATAAATTCCAGGATCAATTTCATGCAGTCATGGAGAAACAATCTTGTAAACGTTCCAAGGTGCGTATAAATGAATGGCGCTCTTAAAATTATTTTATTATAATCTTGAAATTATTGGATCAATTTCATGCAGTCATGGAGAAACAATCTTCTCGTGTATATGTGCACATGTGCATTTATGTATGTGTGCATTTATATATGTGTGTGCATATATGCATATACGTGCATATGTGTATTGAATGTATGTGCATATATGTATTGAATATATATGCATGTGTGTGTGCATATATGCATATGTGTATATGTATATGTGCACATGTGCATTTATGTATGTGTGCATTTATATGTGTGTGTATATGTTTCTTTGAATGTGAATTCATGCAAGTGCATGTATATATGTGCACATATGTGCATATGTGTACATATATACATACACATATGTGGATATGAACATATGTGATTACGAGTGCAAAAACGTGTGTATACACATGTGTGCATATGTGTACATGTGCATATGTGCATAGGTGTACATATTCATATATGTCTATTTGTTTGTGTACACATGTGTGCATATATGCATATATGCATACATATATGTGACTATGTGCATATTTGTATATATGCATGTAAGTATTTTTAGGGGTTGTTTTTTAATATGTAGTTATATATGTGCACATATGCATATATGTTTCCATGTGTATAAATGTGTATGTGCACATATGCATATATGCCTATATATGCAAAAATAGATGTGCATTTGTTCATATGCGTATATGCATGTATGTATTTATTTTAATGTTTTTGAATATACATGTATATTAATTCTTGTTAATGTTATTGCAGATTTTGGAGAATTTATCGAGCAAATTGAAGGAATAAAAATTGAAAATTTAAGAAACGAAGATATCATGAATTTTCGTTGTATTTTTATATTTTTTGTATGTAACGTTCATTATTTCTAATAAATTTGTATTTAGCATTCAAAACAGTTGTATATTGTTGTACTTTTTAAATTCTATGTATGTATTGTTAAAAAAAAAGTTGTATATTATTGTTTATAATAAAATGCGTTGTTCATTTTTTACATTTAGATATTAAAAATACGAATATGTATATATAAATTGTGAAAATATGCATATATGCATATGCGAGTATGCATATATATACACATGCAAATACACTAATATGTTTTTTTAATTTCGAAAGTTTGGTTTTTTAAAAAAATCATAATTTTTATGTTTCTTCTAAATCTGGAAAAAAATATTTAAAAATAAAAACGAAAATTTTATAAAATTTTTATGAAAACAAAAATTTGATTTTTTTTTTTTGAAATTTCAAAATTAATAGCCTTGATTATAGGAGTTGTTAATGTTGTTGCCAAAAATAAAAAAAAATCAAAATTAAATGTGAATTAATAAAATGACAATCGTGCCCTTTTGTGATCTGACCAATCAGAAAGAGTTTTCAAGATCTCATGGTTTTTTGAGTTCTCACAAGAACCCAACCATGCATATGAGACCATAAGATTCGTGAGACGGGAGACGCAATTCTAGCCATTCATTTTTGTTGTAAAACAAAAAAAAAATTAAAAAAATATAAAATAAATGAAAAAAATATATTTATTTATTATTTTTGTCATTTTTTATTCAAAAAAAATAAAAAAAGCATTTTTTTCATATTCTAGTAGAATATTATACTATTTTGTGTAATATTCTATTAAAATATGCAACATTCAACTGCAATATTTTTTTGATTTTTCTAGGTTTTTTCGATTTTTTATTATTTTAAAAAAAATTAGAAAGAATAAATAGCGAAAATTAGTAAAAAAATTTTATTAAAAAATTCTCACTATTTTAGTTTTTTTTTTAAATTTTTTTTCTCGAAAATGAGTAGCTAAGATTGCGTCTTCCCGTCTCACAAAATTTGCATGGTCTCATTTGAACTTTTATATATATATATATATATATATATATATATATATATATATATATATATATATATATATATATATATATATATATATATATATATATATATATTCAGCTGTGTTCCAATATTCCCAATAAAATGCAATTAATTAAATGTGGGGTTCTACTTGATGGCTTCGGACCCCATACCGATAGGTCCAGCCATGCTCAAGCTCAACTTTTGGTATAAATCCAAAAAAACTGAAAGGAAATGCGAATGTAGTTTCTGGTTCTCAATTAAATTTTATTTTCATTATTATTTTGAACTTTTATTAATGGTTTTCGGTTAAATTGTAACAAAAACCGAAATATTTTGTGTATATATTTTGGAAATATTTATTAAATCTTTTTCACAAATCATGTTGAAATTATCTCGTAGAGGACAAATTGGTCAACAAGTGAACCGTTAAGTTGTCTTCCATATAATTTCTAAAATCAAGTCCTTAAACTGATGCTTTAGTATTATTTAAAACCAATTTTTTCGATTTAACTATATCTATTTCTTTATGGTTTAACAAATATAATCAGTCAATTCAGTAGCTGGGTATGGATAAATGATGAAGCTAGACAAGGAGTACGAGGATGAAGTTGAATGTTGGATAGTTGGAGAACAATGTTGTTTCATTAGGAAAGCGGTTAATAATATTCGGCATGGGGTTTAGTGTTTTACTTTTATTAGACAAAAATTTAGGAAATGATTTTCTTATGTTATTTAAAAGGAACTACATAATCATCCCTCCAATTATCAACCTCATTTCTTTCGACACAATTCCATTTATCAAATATTATTTAAATGATGTTTTAAGATACATATATCCTGAATGGATCTGTTTTTTGTGTGTTGAAATAAGTGGTTTGTCTGTATGTATTTTGTGATGTATACGGTGTATATTTATAGTTGTAAGCTCGCTGATATACGAACCTCGATCGACAAAAATAACTTTATACCGTAAGACCAAAGAAAATACCTCCCACTCACCAATTTTACTTCATTTATTTTTTACAGTCATCTAATGTCCTCACTGACCCAAAATTAGAAAATAATAAGCCTTCACTCTCCTTAGTTTATTTAAATATAAATAGATAACAAATATAAATAATAAATTTATAACAGATATAATTTAATTAACTAATACTAAAATTAATAAAAAAGAAAATAGTTAATTAATAAAAACTATATAATAAAAATTACATATGGTCACATCAGCCCATTGCAGTGTAGAGAATGACCGTTCGGATTGGTCTAAGGTTGATTAAGCAGGCTGTTGTATCGGGAATGACTAAATAAACACTCCATTATATTTGAAATACACCTCTATTCAAAGTCAACTTCTTTTTATTTGTTGAAACTATATTATTTATCGAGAAAATTATATATAATTGATTGATAACAGTTTGACTTTTGTTAAAGAGTGTATATAAGATGTATATTTAGCAACATCCATAAGATATTGGTTATTAGGGTTATATCATTTTGAATAGAATAAATCAGCCGAAATTAATAGAATGGTAACATGATTTTGTATTAGATACTTTTATAAAAAATGAATAAAAATGGTGCAACAAAAACCTTCGGTGATACATAGCTTTCTGGGGTTCTATTTGTAGAGTTGTTACTCCGTTTATGGTCTGAGGGTTCGGCAAATAGGACCCTCTATTGACAT